>OY755244.1:87302748-87645248 GCA_963576725.1 Azorinus chamasolen | reverse complement strand
TCTTTTATTTCATATATACTGTCCCATTGATCAGTTTATCACAAATCTGATTTGAGGTAGTGCTCGTATTTTACAACTATTTTGTAAAATGGCTTGTATTGGTCGATTTTCTCTGTCAAACTATAATACTCAATACCATCTTAACACACCTTTAACCCTTTATTCCATAAACAGAGTAAACCCGGATCAGATGGCTCCTGTAGGAGCTATCTGATCAGGGTCTGCTCTGTTTGCTTATGAAATAATATAGATATGATTCTTCAATTTCTGCAATGGCAAGTATGTATGTGTTCATGTGCCATTACAAAAATAATCTTATTACTATCCACTAGTTCTTCATGAATAAAAGGTTAAAGCAAAACGAATACTCTTTTGGAGTGTTTGTTTTGCCAGATTAATGGAAGCAACATGCATTTTACAGAGCTACAGATAAAAGTGCGTACCCAAATACTTCTCCACCAAACCCTGTTCTGTGACCGATCTTTAGAATTGTCTCAAAGAGATAATTCCAAAGAGTTATCACAGTACAGGGTTTGGTGGAGATATAAAGGAGCTAGTCTTGAAAATGTTTAAATTTACGAATCTATACCTGGACCTCTGATTTAGTATGTGTAATTACGTCGATGCAATAATTACATTTATCACATAATCTACCGAGTGGGAGTGCTGAAACAGAGTGCCGTAAATCGCGGTAATGCACTAGTGCAATTTTTATGCAAATGAGTAGTTTGAATCCAACAGTACTACGCTGTAAACAATGGCCGAAACAGCCATCAGATATAGTCTGTTTCACTTTCTATGACTCTTTTAAAGGGTTATGTGATAAAAAGAATCTTACATTCGTGTTCATTACAAATTAATTTCATAAAACTCGTTTAGTACAATGACTATTACACTCGCTGAAGCTGATGTCATATTATTATCGTAAACTTGCTTCACAAAAACAATTTGTAAATGAACACTCATTTAGGATCCTCTATGTATGATAAGTTATATAATAGCCAATTTATGATTGATACATGAACATAGATGGTGTAATGGTCTCTTATAATTCTTTATTGAATGACATGGTTTATATATTGTGTATATATGTTGTTTTGTAATCATGATGATACTTAAAGATTGAAACAGTAAATCTCCTTTATGGTAGATTTATTCCCTCATAGTCTACTGTAGACCCAACCTCTTTGAATAAATCTACCATAAAAGAGATTTTACTAGAGAAAAGGAAAACGTTAGAATCGTGTAGTTTTGAAACCATTGTGATAAAAGCAGCATTTGCTCCATTGGAGTAAATGCTCTATTTATCACAAAGATTTCAAATGAAAATGCTCTATTTATCACAATGCTTTCAAGAAGTGACTTTTACAGAGGTGTCAAAAGGCATCAATATGAGGGAATGGGTCAAGAATTAATCTAATTAATATTCATACATACACCATTTCTTAAATAATCACAGGTGTGACATTGGCAGCATAAGAGGGTAAACCCTTTCCTTTGTATAAATGCATTTTCACGCATGTACAAACAGGGTATACCCAGATCAGACAGCTCCTGTAGGAGCTGTCTGACCAGAGCCTACTCTGTTTGCAAATAGAAATTTATAGGTAATATTATGAAGTTTCTAGAACAGTGAAAAAGTCCTTTTTATGTTCCATTTTATTGATTTCATGAGGTGAAGAAATTTTGAATAAATATGAAACAGGTATGAAATGCATTGTCGCGCATTTGCAAACAGTAGCCCCAGATCAGACAGCTTCTATAGGAGCTGTCTGAACAGAGCCTACTCTGTTTGCTAATGGAAATTTATAGGTAATATTATGCAGTTTCTAGAACAGTGTTATTGATTCTGTGAATGAGGTGAAGAAATTCTGAATAAATATGAAAAAGGGAAAGGGTTAATTAATTGTGTAATGAACTATTTCAGCTTGAAGGGGTGTAGAAAATTTTAATTCTAATATAGAAGTCAAGATAAGATGCATACATAAATATATTTTCAAATTTAACTTCTTTATTTCTCCATCAAATCCTATGTTGTGACCATTCACCAGAATCATCTCGAAGAGACCATTCTAAAGAGTGGTCACAACATTGGGTTCGGAGGAGAAATGACGATAAATATAAAATTACCCCACACCCCATGTATGTCTTTTCCTTGATCACAGACTTGCAGAATCAGTTTAGACTGACTAATGGTATAGACACGTAGATTTATTTCGGTAAAAAGTGTACATAACATGGCAAAACATAATAAGTATATGAGCATAGGAATTTCAGCCATGTCTGAAACTGTAGAATCAGATCTTTAATTTTTTCATAAACAAAAACAGCAGATCCTGATCAGACTGTCCCTACAGGAGTCATCTTATCTGGGTCTACTCTGTTTACAGTGAGACCTCAAAAGGGGCCAAAACATCTTGTGTGCATATGCTATCATAAAAATTCAGTTAACCCTTCGCTTGCTGAGTTTTAAAATACATTTCTCCTTCTTTACCCATGCCCTTAACATTGTATAATTACATATATCTTCACTGTGTACAAGTATTTCGCTGTGTAATCACTGCTGTGGAGTGCACTGGTTGCACAATCAATTTGTAAATAGTGCAGACCCTGATGAGACAGCTCCTGCAGGAGCTGTCTCATCTGGGTCTTCACTATTTACCGGTACATGTACGTATATTGACTTGAATGGCAAGCGAAGGGTTAATAAATATTCATGATGTCATTATTCTTTTCATATTAAACAAGACTAGGATTAAAGTGATATTTTTTACCTGCAATGTATTTTAAAAATGCCTGAAAATTAAATAAATCATTTGTTTATTTGCTGAAAAGTATAAAAACGATCAAATAAAAAGCTGAAGAAGACATAACTTTTCATGTGTTTGATATCAATGACCCTGATTTTATTTGCCAATGTGTTAGTACAGTAAACCCCTCTAAACCGGAATTCTAGAAGAATTTAGATACTTTTAGACAGGTGGCTGCTTAATTCAGGGTGAAAGTCATGCAGAAAGCTCCTCTAGGACCTTTCTGCATGACTTACCCCACATTAAGCTGTCATCTGTTTCCAAGACCGATATTTATACTAAATTTAACGTCCGGTTTAGAGGGGTTTTACTTTATTCATTTGATTTGCATTTTATTATGCCCCAGATGACGATAGTCAGGGGACATTATGTTTTGCACCTGTCTGTCCATCCATCCTTCCATCCGTCTGTGTGTCACACGCGTATGTGCAGTTGGTTGTCACAGGTTTTTCATTGTCTTATATCTCACTAACCACTATAGCTATTGGCATGGAATTGCATATACACATTAAACACCATCAATATTTTTATTGCGCACCGAGCCCATGATGCCCGCAAGCCAAAGGTCAAGATCAAATGACTTAGAAATTTTACGTGCAGCTAGGCAGCACCACCACTGGGGTATCGCTGTGTCTTACAGACACACTTTTCTGGTTTTATAACTGTTCAAAACAGGCCGATAACATTTGATAACAAAACATTGTAAGTATCAAGGAAAGGGGTTTATTTTGTATCACTGGGGCATATTTTATATAAGTTCAAATTGACAGTTTTCATAAGAATAATTAAACATAACCAATACCATGTTTTACTATTTTATTGAAAATATGTGTTTATTGTAAAGACATTCACTTTAAAAAATCATATTCCACACTACAAACGGCATGTAAAATGTATAAATTTGAGTCATAAAGATTAAAATCCAACCACCATAACATTAAAATGTCTATAAAGTTGACAAATAAAATAATATCATTAATGTTAAAAAGTCAGAACATTATATGTGTGTATGTACATGTATATACATGTATCTATGATTTATATTTATATAATAGTAAGCCCTCTACAGGGAAGTAATAATATCACAAACTAGTTCTGAACCACTCACTCTCAATATAATAAAGAAGCTCTGAACCAAACTCTCTTAATACTGAACCACACTCTCTTGATGTAACAGACTAGGTCTGAACTACACTCTCTTAATATAACAAACCAGTTATGAATCACAATCTCTTAATATAACAAAGCAGCTCTGAACCACACTCTCTTAATACAACAAACTAGTTCTGAACCACACTCTCTAAATACTGAACCACACTCACTTAACATACTAGCTCTGAACCACACGCTCTTAGTATAACAAATTAGTTCTAAACCACACACTCTTAATATAACAAACTAATCCTGAATCACACTTTCTTTGATAAATGACAAGCGTCCCAAAATACAAAATTATAGTGTAATTCTGAGCTATTTTGTTATATTTGTTTATATTAGCGTTACAAGCTATTTTTGTTATATTTGTTTATATTAGTGTTGCAAGCTATTTTGTTATATTTGTTTATATTAGTGTTACAAGCTGTTTTGTTATATTTGTTTATATCAGTGTTACAAGCTATGTTGTTATATTTGTTTATATTAGTGTTACAAGCTACGTTGTTATATTGTTTATATTAGTGTTACAAACTATGTTGTTATATCTGTTTATATCAGTGTTACAAGCTATTTTGTTATATTTGTTTATATTAGTGTTACAAACTATTTTGTTATATTTGTTTATATTAGTGTTACAAGCTATTTTGTTATATTTGTTTATATTAGTGTTACAAGCTATTTTGTTATATTTGTTTATATTAGTGTTACAAGCTATGTTGTTATATTTGTTTATATTAGTGTTACAAGCTATTTTGTTATATTTGTTTATATTAGTGTTACAAGCTATTTTGTCAATTTTTATTAAGTTGTTAGGTATATTTCATTGCTATAATATCAGAATTTAAAATGTAAAAAAATAATACTGCTAAGAACTTTGCAAAAATAATATCTCTTGGAATGTTTGCAATAAAAAAATTAAAAAATATCATTCTCATGTCACATTTGAGCCAAAAATGAATCTCAGTTCCTGTAATCAGAGTGGACTGTAAATAACAATACAGAAGACAAGTATGGCCTTGAATCACTCACCAGCGTTACAACCAGTCCGGTTTGAAATTTAGAGAAAAGTGCATTACAATAGTAAAGTGAATTATTAAAAAGTTTGAAAGAGGGAGATAACCGAACACCTACAGGTTAGACTTTGAATGAAACTTTGCAGTGATCTTATAGCTATACACATTATTTATTGCATATGATGAGAACTCATGATATTACAAAAGATCTGACTCTACAGTTTCTACCATTACCAAAAATAAATCAATGGCACATAACTCTAGATCCAACACACGTAATTCAATTAAGATGTTTTTGTGAAACACTATACCCCCGATATGACCTTTGACCTTGATGTATGACATTGACCTTAGAAAGTCAGCATTAAATATGTTTGCCTCTATAACCTACACATGCATGCCAAGTTTGAAGTCTGTTTGTGCAATGGCAACAAAATTATCGCAAACATTAAAGTTGGGGACTAACGGATAAACCAACAGAATGAGCAAAATAAACACCTATAGATTTATATGGCCATACACATTATTTTTAACATGATAGGATCCTCCATACTGAAACAAAGTTGCAAGTAGGTAATATTTGCCAGTTCTGATCATCAGATAGATATAACACAGCACCATTTTGCTTATAGTCAATATTGACCCAGATCTTACTTCAACAACATCTATACTGACCATGCATATAATATCAAAGTTTGAGTAAGATACACTTAACAATCTACTCCATAAGTATACTTTTTTCACCTTTGCAAACAGAGTAGACCCAGATTAGATGGCTACTGTATGAGCCATCTGTTTGCCTACGACATAATATAGATGTAATTCTACACTTTGGTTAAATATCTGAGTATTTATATGATCTTTTTTAAAATACAGCCCAATGAATATGCATTGTGTCATTACTTCTTACATGAATAATATTTATGGGAGTAAAGGGTTATGTATTCACAATTCTTATGTAAACAATATACAGTAAAACCTCTCTATAACGGTCACTAAAGTACATCAAGTATTTTGTGTTAAAGGCAGGTGGCTGCTTAAAGCAAAGTGAAAGTAAAACAGAACGCTCCTATAGGAGCGTTCTGTTCTAATTTCACCTTGCTTTAAGCAGCCACATGTCCTAATATACCAATTACTTAACACAATCAATTTAGTGGCCATTATAGAGAGGTTTTACTGTATGTACAAACAGATCAAAGACAAACTGATAATGGAACTCAACAATCCTAAAAGCTCACTCTGAGCACTTTATGTTATAAAATACACTTTATATTCTGTAAACACGTAAACAAATAACATACTATTCTTAACAGTTTATAAATAATAACATTCATATTTGTATATATAGATATCTATAGATGGAGTATTTTGTGTCAATGTACAAATGATTGATTTATTAACCCACTGTCCTAAGGGTTAACTATTTACTCCATAGATATGCCTTTAAACATCTTTATAAAAAGAGAAGATCCAGAGCAAATGGCTCCTGTAGAAGCCATCTGATCACGGTCTGCTCTGTTTGTTTATGAAATAATAAAGATCTGATTCTACAGTTCCTGTCATGATAAAATAGCCCCCTTATTCATTATGCCATTCGAAGCAATTTTACAAACATTCTGACAGTTTCGTAAAATCGTAAATTCAAAGTCAATACACGAAATGTCACTCAAATAGCATCAGTAGAGCAGGAGTTATTGATCAGCCAAAAAAAGTAACAAAGGGCAATAGCTCCAAAAGTATTGAAGTCAGAGTTATGGCCCTTGTACATGACACTTTCTCTCATTATGCTCTGTCAATGTATGAAGTTCCAATCAAAATGCATTGGTCATTTAGGATTTATCGTCCGGACAAGAAAGTGTGACCTTGACCTTTGACCCACGTGCCTGAATACTGCTGTCTGCACATCGGTTTGTTAAGGAGAACATTTGTGCCACAGCATTTTGAATCCATCCAACGGTTATACAGATGTGGACCAGACATGAAAATTGAGGCTACAACATTTGACCTTTAATCGTGACCTTGACCTTTGAAGATTGTGCCTGAATTCTGCTGTCTGTACATCGCCTTGTTATGGAGAACATTTGTGCAACAGCATTTTAAAATCCTTCCAAGGGCTTATGAGATATGAAGCGGACACAAAGGGTATGGGTAAAAACATTTGACCTTGAATTGTGACCTTGTCATTTGACCCACGTGCATGAATCGAACGTTCTGCACATCGTCTTGTTGAGTCGAACATTTGTGCCAGAATATTTTGAAATCCTTCCATATTTGTGAGAGATATGGAGCGGACACGAGTGTGACAGACAGACGGACGGACAAACAGACGGACAGACTGACAACTCGACCGAAAACAATATGTCTCCCCATTATAAATAGGGGAGACATAACTATCGTCAATGAGCCTTCAATTTATCATATCATAGTTTTTCAAAAAACATAATAGTTTTTTGTTATTAAAGTACCCATATCCTTCTGCGCATTCTGACAGACGGACTTCGGCAAATAGTGCAGACCCAGATCAAACTGCAGTTGTCTGATCAGAGTTTACACTATTTGCTACTATGTCCGTCTTATTTAAGTCATCACACAAATGGTGCCAAAATGACTAATTCAGCCTTACAACCCGTTGAAGGAGGAATGAGTGTGTGTTTGTCCAGAAGTACATCTGCAGAACTTGTCCTAAGCGGCCAATTATTTATTTAGCAACAGGTAGCGGCTTATTGCAGGACACATGTAGTACAGAAAGCTCCTAAAGGAAATTCTGCGTTAGTTTTGATCCGCATTAAGCTACCACCTGCCTTATTGACCCATAATTAGACCCCTTAAAGCTACCGTACCATCTGATTTAAGCATTTGCCTAAATAACCGCGACCTGACAGGCACGGGTAAACAATTTGCGACCAGACACCTTAGTATATAACACATGATTAATCATTTCGCTGCCAGACTCTGTCGTCTGCTAACTTTTTCGTCTGCTACAAATTTTCATTCTTCTGATTTTCTTCATTTTTGTTTCAAAAACATAGTAACAGTAACAAACAGTTTGGATCCTGATGAGACGCCGAGTTACTCGGCGTCTCATTTGGATCCAAACTGTTTGCATAGGTAATCACAGATCCGGCATTGGCAGCGAAAGGGTTAAATGAAGGTTTGAAGTGAACTCTTTAGTTTGCCTTAGTAACTGTCACTGATAGCAGCTTTGATACTAGCAGCTTCAATGATACAAGATGCAAAGGAACCAGATTCTTTGATTCCAGCTTCAATGATACGGACTTCAGTGATGCAAGTTTCCATTATACCATCTTCAATGATACCAGCTTGAATTATACCAGTTTTAATGATATCAGCTTCAGTGATACCAGTTTCAGTGAGTTAAACTTCGTTGATAATAACTTAATTGGTGACAGATTCGTTGTTTAGATATGATATACAGAACAACAGATAAAATCGTACTAAACAAGTACTAAAATCGTCCTTTCTCCACTAAGCCTTAAGTTGTGACTACTGTTTATAGGGTTTGGTGGAGAAATAAATTATTCTTGAAAATATTTTAATTTACGCAGCTAATCTTGACCACTGGGTATACATCTTATCTTTTGAGAAGAAGACTATGCTTAACGCATCTATTAAATGCAGACAACTTCGATCGAGACGAGACGCCGAGTAACTCGACGAGTGACCAGGATCAACGCTGTTTGACACTTACTTAATAATTTCTGTAAAGTTTGACTGAATCAGAAAAATAAAATATGCACGAGATATTTGAGTAGATATGTTTTGCTTTGCAGCGGGGTAAGATTTACGCATTGACAATAATTAAAGTCGATGTGTAATTAACACTTTACGCCATAAATACGCATTTCTACGCATTTGCAAACAGAGTAGATCCAGATCAGACGGCTTTTATAGGAGTCGTCTGATCAGGGTCTGCTCTGTTTGCTTATATGCAATATAGATCTAATTCTAAAGTTTGCGACATGGCGAAAATGTGTCATTATAAAGTTTAACCTAATTAATATTCATGATTTGATTATTTCTTACATGAATATTCACGAAGTAAAAGGTTAACCCTTACTGTGTCAAACTAACTTTCCTCCGATTCCTTGATGCATTAGGAAGCGATTGTCTGAAGTGACAAACAGATTTGATTCTGATGGATAAGATACCGAGTAATTCGGCATCTCATCTGGATCTAGGCTGTCTGTAAAGGTGACCAGGTCGTGCTTGGTACTGTTAGTGTTAAATACCAGAAAGAAATTATCGTGACCACAATATTGCGTTAACTTCCCTCTATATGATTTCAAGCCACCCAAAAAGTCACGTGACGGTAATTATAGCACAGCTCTACTTAAATGTTATTAGAGATCGGAAAACAGACTCATGCGTCTTAACCCTTCGCTTGCTGTTCATGTCAATATACCTACCTGTAAATAGTGAAGACCTAGATGAGACAGCTCCTGCAGGAGCTTTCTCATCAGGGTCTGCACTATTTACAGGTTGATTGTGCAACCAGTGCACTCCACAGCAGTGATTTGCGCAGCGCAATACTTGTACACAGTGAAGATATATGTAATTATACAACAGGGTATGGATAAAGAAGGAGAAATGTATTTTAAAATTCAGCAAGAGAAGGGTTAACTCTTTAACATGCTAGTTAATGGTATGATCACTCAATCATTTACTCTTTTAGTAATTCAAATCAGGATAACTAGAAGTAAAAGTTCGGTCCTTCCCAAATTAACAATACAGATATATATTATATCGTAAAGACATACAGCAGATCCTGATCTGACGAGTCCTATAGAAGCCTTCTGATCTGGATATATTCACTTTTCAAAAAGTGTTGAAAGCCGTATCTAAAAAGTAGAGGGTTAACAATTTCAAATACAAACAATCGTGTTTGAAAGAGGAAGATGCACGTTAGCTCATCTGAAACTGTGTTCACCCTTTTTTCCTCGTATAAACGCCTTTTCACGCCTTTGCAAACAGAGAAGACCCAGATCAGACAGCTCCCATAGGATCCGTCTGACCAGGGTCTGCTCTGTTTACGTTTGACATGATATAGGTTATGCAGTTTTTGTCAAAGCAAAAACAGTTCCTGAAAAGTTAACATTTCAAAAATTCTGGTAATAAACAGTCATGATGTCATTATTTCTTACATAATGCTGAACAGGGAAAGGGTTCAGTCTACGTTGTAACTACAATAGAACTCCTCTCATTCGACCCCTTAATGGATAAACATGGACGTCCATGAAAACGGTTTGTTGCTGATACAGGGAAAACTGTCATACAGAAACCGCATATGGGAGCTTTCTACATAACTTTCGTCCTGCATTAGGCTACCAACTGCTTTAAGGCCAACACTTAGACCTCTTTTGGTTTCGCTCTACTGTACTTAATACGCAAAAAGAGGAGAGAATACCAAAGCGCAATTATTGAGGAAGTACATGTAATAGTGCTCCCTTCTGTTGAGTGCATATTGGAAGAAACAGAAGGAAGAGACGGTACGTTATAGACACTTTTATTTTAGTTATTTCACACAATTATTTGAATCATGTCATACATTTATTGGAGTTATTTCACACATTGGTTTGAGTCATTTCATACGTTTATTTGAGTAATTTTACACTTTGATTAGTCATTTCATACATTTATTTGAGTTATTGCACATATTGGAAGTTTTAACCCTTTCCATCAAATAAACCCCTGTCACGCATTTTCAAACAGAGTAGACCCAGATCAGAGGGTTCCTATATGAGCCGTCTGATCAGGGTCTGCTCTGTTTGCTAATGGAATTTGAAAGATCTGTTTCTTTACTTTCAAAAATGGCTATAATGTTTCACCTTCCACATTTCAGTATATCTTTTCCCATGAATATCCAATAGGTATTGCAATTTAAACTAAATATAGAACAGGGAACGTGTTAAAAATGTAAACAAAGTTACTCTAGTCCATCTAATTCAGATGATGCCGACAACTATGCACCCCCTTACAAGTTATGGTTACTCAAAACCTAAATCTGTGTTGTTCATTTTTACATACTTCAAAACTTTGAACTTTCTTGATCTAAATACTAATTATGTGTACGAAACAATTGTTTCAAAAATATTTATATTTATGAATTACTTTGTACACACAAATAATACTATACCTGACTTATTCTGAACTGAAATTCCGTAATATTTTTCATTCTTATAAAATTATGATATATGAATAACGAACTGACAGCCAATTTAACGCTGCCTCAACGAGTACGTATTTATCAAATACCTTTCAGGGATTTAAGAGAGATTCCTCAGATAGGGATATTTCTGGTGCCACTATCATTGTTTTGGCGTAGAATGTGTCCTTTTCTCTTCGAATTCATCAATACTTAATGTGATGTTTCACTAATGCCATGTAGAATGGTGCTGTGCCATACCCCCTTTTATGGCGCCCCACACTCATTGGCTTCCACACGATGTTCTTGGCAAGGCTATGTGGTCCATTTTCTGACTTAGATCCAAGGATTGACAACCACTACCGAACAGACATTGGAATATTCAGCCTGAGACGCATTAAAGCTAATCCAATGTGCATTACTCTCGCATACGAGATCTCCTATTTGCCGACGACTATGCTCTCTATACACTCATTCAGACATACAACACAGTCCCGACAACTTCTCTGAAGTTTGTGACAACATTGGCCTGGTAATCAGCACAAAAAAAAACAGAAATGATGTTGCAACCTGCTCAATCAAAGGACAGACGCTGGCCGCCGTCGACAATTTTACTTACCTCGGAAGTCCCCTATCCAGAACGATCCACATTGATGATGAAGTCAATGCACTCATCGCCAAGGTAAGTACCTCCTTTGGGCGTATAAGAGACAATTTATCATGCAACGTCACAAAATACAGTCACTTCCTACTAGCATAATATTTTCCACGTCGACGCTGTATTTTGTGAGGTATAGTTCATGTGTACTGACCCCACTGGAATGCAAGTTTGGTTCAGCCAATAGGAGGAAAACAGAAGGACGAAAAAGGCATAATATTAAACATAAACATCAAATTAACACATTTTCTCACCTTCGTCTCAACTATTTGTCCATATAATAGGATTAAATCAACTTTGTTTATGTTGTAAAGTCGATGACGTCACTGCATGCCAACATGACGTCACGTAATTCGTACTTGCATGTATTTTCATCCAGGGAACGAAACCGCTTTAGCAATCTTTCTATTTCTTCATGTTTTCCATTTTTCTTGGTGTTGCATGATAAAAGAATTACTATGCTAGTAGTTTGGAAGTTCAGCTGTATTTTGGCTCGTCAGAAAAGTAGTTAAATGCTCGCCAAGGCTCGCATTTAACAACTTTTCTAACTCACCAAAATACAGCTGAACTTCCAAACTACTAGCATAGTAATTCTTATGTATGGGGCAGAAGAGGTATACCAACACGGACAAAACTAGGTGTGTGCAGAGCTGTCGTCCTCAAAACATAACTATACTTTAGCGAAACCTGGACTGTATACCAACGACACGCTAAGAAGCTAAACCACTTCCACTTGGTATGTCCGCGGACGATCTTATGAATAAAATGGCAGGACAAAGATTCTGACACATAAGTCCTAGACGATACATGTACCTGCATAAGTATTTGCAAATTCAGATGAAAACTACATGTATTATGTTCCTATATTTCAGATGGGATTCCTTCCAGAGAACAAAGTGGGTGTGTCTTTTTTGTTTATGGTAGTTTTTGGCAGTAAGTATAGTATAGTATATATCTATTAGAAAAGAAAACACACAATAATTTCTTTCTGTCCGTTTACAAATAAATGACCAATGTGGGAGCGTATCTGAATCCAAATGTAATGTACTCACCGTGGCTATAGGGTTCCAGAGGAGTGCTCTCCCGGAAAATTTAGAATGTGTGTAGTTTTGAAACCATTGTGATAAATAGAGCATTTGCTTTTATAGGAGCAACTGTTCTTTCATCACAATGGTTTCAAAAGGCGTCAATATGATGGAATGGATTAAATCTTATCAAAGTCTTTCCATCTTAGCTTACGATTTCTGTTCCATTTTGACCATAATAATGTTTTCACTATTCAGGTTGATGTTGCGCAAGTGCGTAAGTGCTACTTGCTAGCTATGCCCATGTAATGTATAGGAAACCGCACTTACCCTTGCTGCTTTGACCTTTCATCAAACTAATATTTATGGAATTAGTATGGCACCAAAGACATTAATTAGCTGATATTTTATCATGGCATATGGACAGAGTAAGTATCTAGTCATAACAAATTATGTAGACTCTGACCTTTATTATTCCATAAGCGAACAGCGCAGACCTTGATCAGACGGCCCATACAGGAGCCGTTTGATAAAGGTCGTCTCTATTTGCAAATGTGTAAAATGCATCCTTATTAGATATGTGTATAGCTGTATGAATGGGGACGGTTAACATGTCAATATACTTCATGCCTTCTGTCGAGAACGTATTAATAGTAGGTACCACATACCATATGTGTTTTAGGGATCCCCTTAAATGTATGTACTCCAAAGCGGTGATCTTATATGTCTAACCCATTACACTCTTTCTGACTCAGACATCGCATTCTAAATTCGCAACAATAAATTGTGATTTTGATCCTTATCATATTTTTAAAAGTTAAAACATAGCAACAACGTCTTGTAATCTTTCTTCACCGGGGCGTCATATATGTAGCTTATTTGGTCTAAGGTTTAAAACCTTGTATATTTAGGAAGATTTTAAATGTCTTTTTTCAGCTACCAACTGTAAACCCAATGAGGGAAAATGTAGCATAAATTGTCTCCTGGCTAAATGCAGTACCATAACAGGGAAGTGTAACTCCTGCAATAATGGATACTACGGTGATTTTTGTAACAAAACATGCAGCGTGAATTGTTCCAATCGCGAATGCCGCCAAAGTACAGGTGAATGTTACTACTGCAATAACGGCTACTATGGTGCTTTCTGTAACAAATCATGCAGCGTATATTGCTCTGATTATGGGTGCCGACAAAGAACAGGCGAGTGTAACTCCTGTTACAATGGTTACTACGGTGGTTTCTGTAACAAATCATGCAGCGTAAATTGCTCTGAGTATGGGTGCCGACAAAGTACAGGCGAGTGTAACTCCTGTAATAAGGGCAACTATGGCGAGTTCTGTAACAAACCATGCAGTGTACATTGTTCTGATCCTAGATGCTCTCAGCTAACAGACCGTTGTTACTCCTGTAACAACGGCAAGTACGGTGAGCAGTGTAACAAAACATGCAGTGTTCAATGTGCTGAACAAAGATGTTATCAAGAAACGGGCGAGTGTTACTACTGTAACAGCGGCAACTACGGCGAGCAGTGTAACAAAGCATGCAGCCTGTACTGTTATAATCGCGGATGCAGTAAAATAACAGGCGACTGTAACACTCTCTGTAATAACTGAAACTACGGTGAGTCATGTAACAAAACATGCAGCGCTAATTGTTCCGATCGCGGATGCCGCCAAAGTACAGGTAAATGTTACTACTGCAATAACGGCTGGTACGGTAGATGTTGTGACAAAAAGTGCAACGTTAATTGTTCAGAACAGGGATGCAATCAAGAAACGGGTGTATGCTCAAGTTGCACATCAGGGCGGTATGGGGATTTCTGCAACAGTTCTTGTAGCGAAGCGTGTTCATCTGGAAATTGCATTCAGGACACCGGTCACGGGACATTGTGTGAGTTGGATTGCAATGACAAGTGTGAATCATGCGATACGGAAAGTGGCCAATGTATGATGTGTACTCCGGGAAAGTATGGAAACAATTGCGAGTACGACTGCAGCAGCAACTGTATGCATGGTATTTGTTCCAAGGACACGGGCTATTGCATTGACGAGTGCATCCAGGGTTACTTTGGAGCGGCATGTTCTCGACACTGCAGTACATCGTGTGTGGACAACGTGTGTGATAAGACAGAAGGGCGATGTGTCTTAGGCTGCAAGGAAGGCCATTCAGGAGCAATGTGTGAAAAAAGTAAGATACAAAGAAGAATAATAACGGTTATCATTATAGATAACCGGCCGTTATTGGAGTTCGAATATCTGCGGTCTATTCTTCGGCGCCTTACGAGTACATTATTTAGCCTCGGCACATGCTACTTCCTTTCTCCGTACAAGGTCATCAGCGTTGGTCGGTTGTTATTTTGCTCTTGGAATTTAGAGGCAATCCTTTGTTTTAAACAACCAAACCATCCAAAACCCGTTTGCATTTGGTACATAATGAACTATATTAGTAATTTTGATCTGTACATTGATGGCTGCATTGGATTAATTGGGAATTTTAATGAATTTCAACTGCATAGGTGCGCGGGCTTTTAAATACGGTTCGATTTGCATGTTGTATGTCGCAGTATAGGTCAAATTTGTTTTCGTTTTCTGCAATGACTGAATGAGACGAATTATCATACATGTTATAGACCTATAATTTGTTATACGTATTAGCTTACTAAGTTAAGTTACACCCGTTTGTCGTTAATTGTATGTGTCAGTTTTTTAAATAAATATCGTGTTTGTGTGCTTTTTGATGTAAAACAAAACTGAAGACGTCATAATGCGTTGATTTCATAATTCGCTGGTGACGTCATGTAGTGCGAGTTACAGCCTTGTCAATGATACTATGCATGTTTAAATAGATCGAATTTTTCTGTCGGTGGCGTGGTCTCGCCGTCTTTCAAACCTTTTATTATTTAGCATAGTTGAAGGAAAGGTAGACTAATTACATGTTTACAAATAAATGACGCATGTTCCATTTTAAAAGCTATGAATGTGTCGTTTATAAACTTTATATACAAAGCATCATACTCATGAAAATTAGTGATGTAGTTCTAGTACGCACTTGCGCAAAAAGCACAAAACATTGAAAGTTTCGAAAACAGGTTGGGTTCGAGAGTAGGTGGGGTACATAATCATGCTGAAATCATGTACCATTTCTTCATAATTAATTTAATTTTCCTTTTTTTGTTTCAACTCCAACATGAGTAATACGTCCTGTAAACAAAGACCTTTGGCAGTCGTGAGAGAAATAGGTCGAGATGGTTACACCATTGAAGACCAGTGCAGGTCGAAGCTTAAGAAGACAGCTGACCCAGGAGTGTTGCACCTTGGCCCACCGCTACCATGCTATGAATACAAAATCAGGAGATGTCCAGTTCTTTAGCACAAGACTACGGTAATGTTCTGTCGTTGCAAATTGATTGTTTGCCAAACCCAGTTGTGAGAGTACACTGGCAGTTTTGAAATATTATGAGTTTAGATTCAAGCAATGTGTTAAAAAATGCAATGCCCATATAAACGTGTTTGCATGAATTGCAATGCCCCTAAATAGGATTAGATATTGTTGAGAATGAAACGATATGATACCATAACGAAACGTTTGAAACAATATTTTATTGATACCGATGCCAACTGAATTTTAGCTAAATTCATATAGATCTAGTTTTTAATTTTGTCAGAGTCAGAGATGTTTTTTAATGCGAAGAAGTGCCGTTTTATGTATTAAATTGCATGTCTATGTCAATTTAAGCATATTCAATGTAATTTTGAAGCATTTTAATCGAAATAATTTAGGACAGACTGTTCCAGGGACCAGATTTCAGGCCCAGGTTTGCAGGGCCGTACTTTTCTTAATAAAAGTTTGGAGATCGGTGTTATATCTAATGGCGCAAACGTTAACAATAATATTCCGTGACGTCAGTGACGTCACTATTATAGACCCTTTACGCAGACGTCACATTATTTGTATATTTTTATTCATGTATGTTAAAATCAATCATTATTAAAGTATTGAACTAATAGGTCACATTATATTTGATATCATAACAATCAACAAAACTCCTATAAATGTACTGATATTATGTCAACATTTGAATTTGTATGAGAACATGCATGATGCCAAGATATTGGACCATGGGTTTAGGTTAGGTTTTGTAGGGACATCACACATTGCCTATCAATCTAAAGTCTGCATGCTTAAACCCACAAGTTTTGACAGACAAAATAATGAAAGAGGTGTGCAACGGGCAGGTTTGCTGGCCCTTCCGCAATTCTCCCATAGAAAATCTTACTATATCGCCAGTAGGTTTAGTTCCAAAGTCTGATGTCAGTTACAGGTGTATTTGCCACTTGTCACACCCGCAGGGTTACAGTGTAAATTGGGGCATTAGTGGTGATTTGAGTTTGGATAGTTATACTTCTTTTGGTGTTGTTGCCGACATATTTCTTCGGAATAGGGACGGGAATGGCTAAGCGTTATATTTAATTTGTGTTTTGCCTTTTTGTCCATATCACCAGTAGATTTCAGGTTTAAAAGTTTTCAGGTTTAAAAGATAAGAAAAGAATTATTTACTTTGGCAAATTCCTAATTTTACTGTGGTCAATTATTTACAGGGTGCGGTTGCGTACCCTTGATCATTACTTGGATGTTTTTATGTTATAGGGGCTAGGGGTACACATGAATGCATAGTCGTTGTAGACGGGTTTATTTCGGTTTGTGCAGACCTGTCAATTTCCATTACCAGTGAAAAATCAATTGATCCATGCCCCAAGTTGGTAACTTTAGGCCTTGAAAAAGACTCCTTATTGGTGGCTAATAGCCTTCCATTTCATACAATTGATCAGCTTCATACTGCAATTTTGTGTGTGCTTACATGGAAGATTACATTGAACGAGTTTCAGGCATTAGTTGGTCAACTGACATTCTTTGTTGTGCTGTTTGTTTTAGTAGAAAATTTGTGGGGCGGTTTTATGACTTCATGTTCGGCATCAAGAAGTCACACCACAGGCTTTGCATGTCTCAAGGTGTTCGCCTGGATCTGAAAATGTGGTTGACTTTTCTATATAAATTTAACGGGGTTATACATATTCCAGCCCATGCATGGCTGGGTAGACATGTTACAGCTTTTTACTGCTAGTACAGGGTTTCCCGGGTTAGGATGTGGTTATTTTCAAGTGGCAAGGTGATTTCTTTTTCATTGGCTACAGGCTTTGTGTACTTCAGGAGTTCTGCAGAATATCACAATTTTGGAAATGGTTTTTATGTTGCTGGCACTTTTCTTGTAGGAAAAACAACTAAACAATAAACAGTTGTATTGTTCATTAACAATGAGACTTGGGTAGTGGCAATTGATAATCAAACAACGAAGTCAAGGCGTCTAATACAGTCGGTCATACAACTCAATTTGTTCGCTATGGGCAGTGGGGTAGTTTTATCAGTTCGACATATCGAGTCGCAGCCAGATGGTATTTGCTGATTTAATTTCTCGTCTACAGTAGAGTCGTTTCCGGCGGATTGCGCCAGAGGCACAGCCTGGGTCACAGGTCATCCTAGACAGATTTCACTCCATGATTTGCAGTCTGAACAGTTTATGGCTGTTTTCGTAAGCAGCATGGCTTGGTTAAACATGGCCATCTACCAGTGCAAGCGTTACTTTGTACATAGCTTGGCTTTCCTTGCAAGGGTTTAAATATAGTCCGACCAGGGTATATGTTAAATCAGTTGGATTTCAATGTAAACTCCAAAACATTTGGTGACACTTGACTTCATACTTATTGTCATTCAGAAACCTCTTGAGGGTCTCTATGACCATGCCAAAAGCAAGTATGGCTGCCAATCCAACTCGACCCTGATCTGGGTCTACTCTGTCTGAAAAGGCGTAGAAGGACGTATTTATGGAGTAAAGGGTTAATCCGATATTCATGTTATGCCTAGCATTTGAACCAGGGATGACACTGTTTTTATTAAGTGTTTGTATGAGCGTCTACGACACACCATTTGTTATCTTCACATGAGCGTCTACGACACACCATTTGTTATCTTCACCGTACTGTTTTGCATATTTTTTTTTCGCTTTTCTGCGAGTTGGTGAGTTGGTTAAGGCACAATTTTTACTTTGGTTGTCATTGTAATTTCAGATATTACTTTTGACTCAGTTGGCAAGTCTGTTTTTGTTTTAATCAGGCATTCTACATCAGATCAATTTGGTTGTGCGTTCACTCTGAAATTTAGTCGCACATGTCAACAGGTTCGTCCTACTTTAAGTTTAGAGCGTTGTATTCAGCAGCATCCTCATGTACGGGGGCTCTGTTTTGTCACTTTGGTGATGCACCAATAACACATTTTCTATTTACTGTTGTATTACAAAGGCTTTGAGTCATTTACAGTTAGATTATCGCTGCCATAGCTCATCTTCCTTTCATATTGGGCTGCAACCACCGCTGACATGGCGGGTTGCCCAGTTGAAGTAATTAAGAATGCCAGTTGATGGCATTCTAAGGCTTACCGGGTTTATATTCAGCCTGGTCAAGCTGTAACGCCTCCAACTTTGCATTTAGGGTCGATTGTATTGTATAACAAAGGCTACTGCATAGGTAATATTCTCTCTCACCTCATCCAATCTAAATCTGAACATGTTAATTCAAGTACAGTACAAATCTGGTGCCTCGTTTCTTCAATTATAAAGAATGCAATTACTTTAGCAAGATGTTGACCATGGGGACTTAATTTGGAGTTCGATGAAGTGGACTGTAGGTGGCAAGCGTACAATTTATCCTTGCTCTAGGTTACACGGAAAATACTATCAGAGGTTTGCCTAGAACCAGTAGGCTTTATTCTAACGCATTGAAAACTGCAAGGAAATGTCTAACCAACTATGTATCAAATCAGGTGTTCAGTGACAATGGCTTTTACATTAAACATCCAGGTTTGCAGGAGACAACTACAGCATACTACAAAGACGATGGAGTGCATCTTGCATTTCTGGATATCTGCAATTTCTTTATTCAGTTTTACTATGCAATTGAGGCATTCCAATAAGTGTCGTTTATGGCAATAGTAAATAAAAGGTTATTTGGTTCCCGCGTCCATCCAGCAATCCTGTTTTACTTCGCTGTGGCAAAAGTTCCTATCACTTTTGGCGGTGGCGGCTCACCGATCGCACGAAGGTGTGATCGGTGGGTCGCCATTTGGCAGACAGCGAAGCACAAACATAAGTCTATTTGTCAGGTTTAAATTGCAATATTTTATTGGATTTGGCATTTCAGTCTATATAGATCAGCAATTATGAAACAAGCCCGGGTGTTTCGTCATTGAAGATGGCTTGATTACTGATTTCCCAGGATCAGCCAGTTGGAGGTGGCGAAATATCCGTTGGAAGTTAGGTATTTACTTTGCACCCGAGTGTCTCGTCATTGAAGATGGCTCGATTACTGATATCCCAGGATCAGCCAGTTGGAGGTGGCGAGATATCCGTTTGCAGTTCGGTATTTACTTTGTAGCCTTTGGGCAGAAGAAAATTTTGTAATTTGAATAATTCAAAGCCTTTTGTGGCATATTCGATTGAAGCCTTTTCCATATTTGATTGAAGCCTTTTGTGGCATTTGATTAAAGCCTTTTGTGGCATATTTGATTTTAAGCCTTTTGTGGCACATTTAATTGAAGCCTTTTGTGGCATATTTGATTGAAGCCTTTTGTGGCATTTGATTAAAGCCTTTTGTGGCATATTTGATTGAAGCCTTTTGTGGCACATTTAATTGAAGCCTTTTGTGGCATATTTGATTGAAGCCTTTTGTGGCATATTTGATTGAAGCCTTTTGTGGCATATTTGATTGAAGCCTTTTGTGGCATATTTGATTGTAGCCTTTTGTGGCTTTAAGGATTGCTGTCAAAGGTCGCCCTTTACGACGATTTGTCCGGTGTCCTGTTAACCAATTGGGTTAACAGATGGAAGCGGGAACCATGCCCAATAATAGCCAAACCTAGTAATAGGATCAGACGTTTCCTTGTGTATTTTATTGTATATATCAGTTGAATAAATATTTGTATGTAAATTGAAATACAATATTGTTGTTAATTCGGTGGATCAGATGCTGAGTAAAGTGTCAGATGGGTGTGAGGCAATTTCATAATTCACTAAGTTTTGGTTAAATAAGAATCCTTCACCCATGAGATACAGTTTGACATATTGCTTGGCACTTGGTTGACCTCGAATCTCCCAATAACTCCGTTATTTTTCCACGAAGCCCTATGGTGTGACCATTCTTAAGAATCGTCTCATAGAGACTATTCTAAAGAGACTATTCTAAAGAGAGGTCATAACATAGGGTTAGGTGAAGAAATGGCGATTTTAGTATTTGAGTATGCACCGTTATATGTTGCTCTGTATAATTGCAGTTTTATAAATGCATTCAATATTTTACTCAAACTAACAGCTGGAATTGAGATAAAATGCTATCTACATAATAACTGAGATAAAACGATGTCTACATAATTACATATTCACTTGTTATTTACAATTTTCTTCATGAGTATTCGTGTATACAGTAGAAACCTTCTATAGCGACAACTTAATGTTGTGGGAGTTATTGGAGTCTTTAAAGACATTTAAACCGCGAGTTATGGAGCATCGTAGACCAAGCTCCAGTACCAGCGAAGTGTCCGGTCACATGTATACACAAAGACAGACCTGCTGTCTTTAGACTCCGTACAATGCCTGGATCGGGACCTCTCTTCGTTCGAACGGGGGGGGGGGGGGGGCTCGAGTGATGTTAATCCTAATGAGATGATCAGCTGACGAAATCCATATTACATGTGTGAAAGCTCTAAATGTTAGCTTTATGTGAGAAATTGAAAAGTATAAACTTGCAATAATACACATTCACTTGTTATTAACCATTTCCTTCATGAATATTTATGTAAGAAAACAATGAATGCATAACTTTTAATTAGATGGTCTTCGTAATGCCACCATGAACAAGGCACAGTTTTACCATCTGTATTTCATAAACGAACAGAGCATTCCCGGATGAGGCGGTTCCTCGCGAGCCATCTGATGGGGATCTACTCCGTTTACAAAGGCGTTGAAATGCGTTTTTAATTTTTTATCAAAAAAGGGTTAGACAAAAGTATTTGTCTGTCGCTTCCTTCTCCGTGCTCTTCGAATTCGCGACGCTCGAAAACTATTTCATTTCGGCGGAATAACCATAGGAATTACTAATTGACCAGGCCGTCTACTAAATGCAAATGAGCTGCTTTAACGTCGTCGTCACGTGACGTCTGCTCTAAAAGAAAGTATACAATACTAGGAGCAGTTTCTTGCATTATTTCGAGTCTAGTTTCTATTTTGTTATTTGATCATGCCTATTGATAGAGTTAAGAAAAATCATTCACCCTAAAATTATATTTCTTTCAGTTTGTTCCGTGATACTGTGTCGTTTTTGAGCAAACAGAACGTAAAACGGTGTTAGCCACCTGAGAGCTATCTGAGCGCAGGAATTAATTCACATAAACCATATAATAGGAGTTAAGTTAGTTATTATTTAGTTGTAAGAACTAGACGTATAGTTAGCATTTTGTTTCAGAGTCATCCCTGTTGTACGTTGTGATAGCTCTAGTAATCTTGTTGGTAGTTGTCATCGGTCTGTTCGTAGGACGTAGAAGGTAAGGATAACAAGTGTCAGACGTGTTCGAACCTATTCGTTTTAACATTGTCAGTGTCCTAAACTCCATACTACCCTATACTCAACAAAAATATTTACGGGTCAGTGGTACTTTTCCCATAGGGTTTATGCAATTACCCTACAACTTTGGCATCCTGTATTTTCCATATACATAAACGAATTTCGACAAAATTTACAAGAAGTATTGTCAAAATGTCAAACTACAGATTCCAGTGAGATTGAGTTATACCAAGGTCCTATAGGCATCCATGGAGTAAAATAAAAAAAATCGGAATTTCTGAAATTCTCCAAAAAATCTTATCTGGAATACCAATAATCATGTCTTTGGTACGTCAAACATTTTGGTAAGCCTTTCCTTGTTCCATTATTTCCAATATTGATATGATTTTCGATTTCCAAAGCAGGGAAAACTTGAAAAACATCGTTTTACATTTTATTTTCTCCACTAAGGTGCATAAGACTCCCGCAGGTATAATTTTCATCTGTACCCGTTAATTGAAACTCTAACATTAATTTCTGAAAACATTCGTTGAGATTAAGCGACATTGGTGTGGAAGATACGAGGTGCGAAAGTAATGTAATGAATATATTGAGCCCTATGGGGAACTGACCAGTGACCCTTAAATTATTTTGTTGAGTATATATAGTGTCGCAGGGCCCTAGGCCCAGCCGAACCGACATTTACTTTTTAGTAAGGCATTTTGTGACGTTATGTCCTATCATACTCTTGCGTAAGTTGTGGTATCACATCTTATCCCTATAGTTCGATGAATTTGGTTGAAGATTGATTTTAGGCACTGTGAATATGATGTCGTTGTTTGCCCCCAAAGAGACCCATATACTATTTTAGGCACTGTGAATATGATGTTGTGGAACAGGCAATGCACAGTTCTATGAAGGATGTGTGAGTGTGCATTTCATTTATGCTTTTGATGTTGCCAGAGGTGTAGCTAGCGATACGCACTTGCGCACGTGCATAACATCAATCTGAAAGGGGAAAACATTATTATGGCCGAAAAGGAACAAAACTCGAAGGCTAAGGACGTATATATACTTTGTTACGTTCTGTCTTGCCATGTAGCTTAAACCCATTCCCTCATATTGACGACTTTTGACGACTCTGTAAAAGTCACTTTGTGAAACCATTGTGATAAAATGAGCATTTGCTCCTGTAGGAACAAATGCTCTATTTATCACAATGGTTTCAAAATACAAAATTGTAAAGTTTTCCTTTTCTCTAGTTAATGCTCTTTTTCGGTAGATCTATTCAAAGAGGTTGTATCTAAAATAGCCTATGAGGTTATGGGTTAAACTCATTCCATCATACTGACGCCTTTGGCGACTCTGTAAAAGTCACATTTTGAAACCATTGTGATAAATAGAGCGTTTGCTCCCACTGGAACAAATTCTCTATTTATCACAATGGTTTCAAAATTACACGATTCTAAAATTCGATAAATAGAACATTTGCTCGTATAGGTTTCAAAAATACGCCCAATTCTAAAGGTTTCCTTTCTCTAGTAAATGTTCCTATTTGGTATGATGGTTGAGTCTAAAAATAGCCAACGGTGCGTTCATTATATTTGGATCCAGATACGCTCTTATTCATACATTCGTTGTATTAAATATTACAGTCTTAATAACTGTTTAGGGGTGCGGTTTCCAAATGGTATTCATTGACTGAAAATTCGGAATATTTCAGCTATAATCTGTATAGAAGTCCAAGCCGACTAAAAACGCCAAAAGTGAATGACAAAATACGTAAGGTATAGGCGCTGTGTAAGTCTAGCTCCCGTTAGAACAGAATGAGAAACATACAACAACTAGAGGTTTTTGTCAAAAAAACGGATGTCTCCCCTCTAATAAAAACAATATGTAAAGGGAAATCACTAAAAATGTTATGGTCTTGATGAATGATACTTCCCCTCATTATGCGTTTTCCACACTACATTTTTCAAGAAGAAAATGATAACAGCTAATAACTCCAAAAATACTGATACCAGATTTATGGCCCTTGTGCATGACACTTACTTTCATCATGCTCTTTCCAAAAATAAAATGTCATTCCAATAGCATCAGTCGAACAGGAGTTATTGATCGGCCAAAAAATGTAACAAAGGGCAATAACTCCAAAAGAATTGAAGCCAGAATTATGGCCCTTGTTCATGACACTTTCTCTCATCATGCTCTTTCCATGTATGAAGTTTCAATACGATGGCAAGAGCCATGTAGGAGTTATCGTCCGAACAAGAAAGAATTAAACAAATGTACATGGGGCAATAACTCTAAATTTATTGAAGCTCGAGTTAAGGATCTTATGCATGACACTTTCTCTTATTATGATCGTTCCATGTATGAAGTTTCACTCCAATGGCATGTGTCACATAGGAGTAATCATCTGGACAAAAAATTGTGATTGTTTTTACAAAGGGCAATAACTCCAATATTAGTGAAGCCAGAGTTATGGACCTTGTGCATGACACTTCCTCTCGTTATGATCTTTCCATATATGAAGTTTCAATCCAATGGCATGAGCCATATAGAAGTTATCGTCCGGACAAAAAAGTGTGATTTTTTTACACAGGGCAATAACTCCAATATTAGTGAAGCCAGAGTTATGGACCTTGTGCATGACACTTCCTCTTGTTATGATCTTTCCATATATGAAGTTTCAATCCAATGGCATGAGCCATATAGAAGTTATCGTCCGGACAAAAAAGTGTGATTTTTTTACAAAGGGCAATAACTCCTATATTAGTGAAGCCAGAGTTATGTACCTTCTGCATGACACTTCCTCTCGTTATGATCTTTCCATATATGAAGTTTCAATCCAATGGCATCAGGCATATTGAAGTTATTGTCCGGACAAAAAATTATGATATTTTTTTACAAAGGGCAATAACTCCAATATTAGTGAAGTCAGAGTTATGGACCTTGTGCATGACACTTCCTCTTATTATGCTCTTTCCATATATGAAGTTTCAATCAACTGGCATCAGGCATATTGAAGTTATTGTCCGGACAAAAAATTATGATATTTTTTACAAAGGGCAATAACTCCAATATTAGTGAAGCCAGAGTTATGGACCTTGTGCATGACACTTTCTCTCGTCATGATCTTTCCATATATGAAGTTTCAATCCAATGGCATGAGCCATATAGGAGTTATCGTCCGGACAAAAAAGTGTGAATTTTTTTTACAAAGGGCAATAACTCCAATATTAGTAAAGCCAGAGTAATGGACCTTGTGCATGACACTTCCTCTCATTATGCTCTTTCCATATATGAAGTTTCAATCAACTGGCATCAGGCATATTGAAGTTATCGTCCGGACAAAAAGTGTGACAGACAGACGGACAGACGGACAGACGGACGGACAGACGGACAGACAGACAACTCTCACGAAAACAATATGTCTCCCCCATATAAATATGGGGGGAGACATAATTACACACGTGTTGTATTACAACACACGTGTTGTATAGTCATGTTCCTCCATTAATAGGTTTAATGGTATAAATTTGTGTCACCCCAGCTTATTGTATTCAACGTAATCCTTTATTATTAACCCTTTCCTCCATAAATTAATCTAATCAATAGTCATGATGTAATTACATGGAGTGAAGGGTTAAACAAACACGCTAGATAGTTATAATTTCACTTTTTCGTTTCATTTCAGATTATGAGGGCGGTTGGCTAAAGCTAACGAATCTCGGTCGGAAGGATTTGGTAATCATCCAGACAAAACTACCTCATACAAATGTCTTTTATATAAATGTCTTTTCACGCCTTTGTAAACAGAGTACACTGTTGTAGTAGTGTGACCAGGATCTGCCTTGTTTGTTTTTAATGAGCTATATGTGTGAAGTATGAAATTGAAGTGTAAATCATAAATAAAATATGATCTATATAGTTTGAAGAATGACCTAGAGAGTGTGAACTATGCAGTTTATACTGTGAATGATGGTCTAGAGAGTGTGAACTATGCAGTTTGCTCTGTGAAGGATGACCTAGAGCGCGTGAACTGTGCAGTTTAAATATGCAGTTTGTACTGTGAAGGATGACCTAGAGACTGTGAACTATACAGTTTGTACTGTGAAGGTTGACCTAGAGACTGTGAACTATACAGTTTGTACTGTGAAGGATGACCTAGAGATGGTGAACTATACAGTTTGTACTGTGAAGGATGACATAGAAAGTGTGAACTATGCAGTTTGTACTGCGAAGGATGACATAGAAAGTGTGAACTATGCAGTTTGTACTGTGAAGGATGACATAGAAAGTGTGAACTATGCAATTTTTACTGTGAAGGATGACATAGATATTATGAACTATACAGTTTGTACTGTGAAGGATGACATAGAAAGTGTGAACTGTGCAGTTTGTACTGCGAAGGATGACATAGAGAGTGTGAACTATACAATTTGTACTGTGAAGGATGGCCTAGAGAGTTTGAACTATGCAGTTTGTACTAGTGAAATGTGATGTTTTAGTAAACTTATTCTTCACGGTGTGTGTGCGTTCGTGGGCGCGTAGCTTGTATATATGTATAGAAAATATGGAGTATGAGCTATTAGTGTTGTATACAATAAGTGTGTGTATGTCTGTCTGTCAGTGTATATGTGTGTGACACCGGGATAGCATGGTTGCTACATCACTTCTAAGTATATACTCTGATATATGTCACCATTTCACCACATATATACATTGCTTCATCTAACACAACTACCAAAATAACCCTAAATATTCTGATGAACATACTTAGGCCAATAGTGCTGACCAAGCTAAAACTGTTCATGCAATTATTTCTCAGAGGTGTAGCTTCCTATAGGCAATGTAAGCTGCGGTCTACACTTTTCCCCAGATAGTTAAAAAAGAAAATATCAAAATGCAATATTTATATACAGTGAAACCTCTCTAAACCGGAATTCTAGTAGATAAGACTTTAGATTCAATTAGGCAGGTGGCTGCTTAATGCAGGGTGAAAGTCATGCAGAAAGCTCCTCCATGAGCTTTCTGTATGACTTTCACCATGCATTAAGCTGTCATCTGCTGCCATGATTGATATTTATACTAAATATAGCGTCCGGTTTAGAGAGGTTTTACTGTATTATCAATTTAATACGTGCTCTGTGTGTTTGGGCTGCAATACCCGCATCAGCTCTTTACTCCATCAGTACACCTTTACTTGCAAACAGAGGAGACCCAGATCAGATGGCTATTCATTGGAATCCTGCCTGTAGGCTGTATAGGGGAGTTATTCATTGGAATTCGGTCTATAGCCTATACAGGTGAGTTAGTCATTTGAATCCTGCCTGTAGGCGGTTTAGGTGACTTATCCATTGGAATTCGGCATAATTTTATGGACTGTACAGGTGAGTTAGTCATTGGAATTCTGCCTGTAGGCGGATTAGATGACTTATCCGTTGGAATTCGGCCTATGGCCTGTACAGGTGAGTTAGTCATTGGAATCCTGCCTGTGGGCGGATTAGGTGACTTATCCATTGGAATTCGGCCTATGGCCTGTACAGGTGAGTTATTCATTGGGATCCTGCCTGTAGGTGGATTAGGTGACTTATCCATTGGAATTCGGCCTATGGCCTGTATAGGTGAGTTAGTCATTGAATTTCTGCCTGTATGCGGTTTAGTTGACTTATCAATTTGGAATTCGGTCTATGGCCTGTACAGGTGAGTTAGTCATTGGAATCCTGCCTGTAGGCTGTATAGGGGAGTTACCCATGTATTATTATATAAAATTGTCCATCAAATAGTCGCTATCGACCCTGAAAACAGCCTCTTGATACCCTCCACAGGTAATATAAGAACTCGAAAACACCAACCCATATTCATATAGACCAATCAGAACATCTAAGGATTCATACAAGTATTCATTCTATCCGAGAACTATCTGTCAGTGGAACATGTTGCCCCTCACCGCCCATGAAGCAGGTACAGTCGACACTTTCAAAACAATTGTCACTGTGCCTGTTTTCATGTCAATAATATATTCAGTATAAACAGCAATCAGTGTATATAGTTTTAAACCTGACTTTTATTTTAGCACTATTTCACTTCTGACTGAAGCTTATATATTATACACCCGAAATTTTATTCCAGCGTCAATACATAATCTTCAATCTTGAAGGAGTATTGTTTATTTAAAGAAGAAGAACTTGTTTTTATAGGGCAGATCGTATAGGGGAGTTGCACAAATTTAACAAACTTCTTGTGAAATGCATTAAGAATCTGGCCGACAAATTATATTTATTTTAGGTAATGTCATAAATAATTATTTTTATATATTTATTTTACAAATAAAAATATTTCAATGTCGTAAACATGTCCGGGCATAGCGCTAAAGAGCGATCGGTACCGAGCGGTACCGGATATTTAGACATTGGCATTTTTCCTCACTTAGTCATTGGATGTATCGAATTTCATGTGCACATGGAGATTCTGTACGTTAAGTGTGGCACCAGCGAACAGGGACTGCATGATATTCTGGGAGCTGGAGGATACTGTCATATTCTGATTTAGCAGATCAACGGGATTATTGGATGTGCATGTTGGCATTATGGAGTGGATGGGGTAATCATTTGCGATTGAAGATGCAGTTACATCTCTAGTAGAGGGATTCAGCGAATTTGGAGGTAGGCTAGTTGTTGACAGTATTTTGGAACATTGCCTCTGTTCATTTTCTGCCATTTCACTGTAGTTCAAAACTGACTGCATGTTTTTGTGACCACTTATTTGCATAATTGAAGTAGGTGGCACGCCAGCATTTCTCAGCTTTTGTACAAGTGTTTTACGGGCAGAGTGGTTGGTTAACCGTTTCGAATCGTCAAGATTGCCTAAAGCTGCCATATTTTTCATCATGCCGCTGAGTTTTCTTTCTCCTGTTGGGAGTTTGATATACCACTGAATGTGACTGTCACTCTCATCACTGGACACAGAAGTGGTGCTATATAGAAGGGATCATCAGGGTTACAGAAACCAAGTGGCCGTTTGCTTGCGTACAGTTTGTAATAACGCACAGGATCTCGCTGTGGATTTTCCTCGTTAGTAAACATTTTGGGAGAAATACTTCTTACATCACCAATATTTTCACCCGTGCGAGTCTTGGTTTGCCTTTCAAGGAGTTCCAGATATTCGGATCCATTGGAGTCTTTGTGCAGTACAACATCTCCCCATCTGAAAGAATGTGAAGGAACATAGCTGTATTTATATGTTTCTTTTCCATTTAAATGTGTTCCCCCCCCCCCAAACAAATTCAGAAAAGATAACAAGGCATAATGCAAAAATTCCCAACTTTTTAGTAATTTTAAGTCTAATCAGACGATGAGTTACTTAACATCTGATCTGGTATCAAACTGTCTATAACACAAGACGTTAAATAGTTTAAAGCAATTAAAACCAAACACTTTGTTCTAAGTTTTATTTCCTCAGAGTTCTGATTTTACATGACCTTTTACTCCATAGATACTCACTTTTTCATACAATGAAGAAAAATACTTTTTATCTGTCTTCAAAACTGAAAACAAGCTATGGAGGAAAGGGTTAAAGTTTTGAAATAGTTTTCTGTCCTATGTTTTTTCATTGCTTTTCATTTTATTGTTTTCTGCACATTGATTGCGCATGCGTCGTGCCGTTCTGACGTTCTTTTCTGAGCTCCTGATTTTTTCTCAAAAAACAATATTGCAGGGCTTTTTTTTACAAATTTGTAGTTTATTTATACAAATAAAGACATCTGACGGTCGGTTTCATTCACTGTTTTTGCAAATTCATGTTTTGAATAAATTTATTATTAATGTGAAACTATTCACTACCACTTACGTGGCCACCGCCATCTTGAATTATACACATTGTTTACATTCGTAACAGGTAACAGCTGATTTCTTTTAGATAGGTTCTTAAGTTTGTTTTTACATATATTAATAGGTATTTATTCTCTTGCTGTTACTTTCTTAGTTTAAATTACATTAGGCGCTGGACGCCACAAATTTGACTGATAGCGACTAGTCACTTTTATATCTGCTCTGTAGACTTGTATTGAAGCCCAAAATGTTGACGGGTATTTTTTGTAGTTTAATTGTCTTATCAACACTTTTATCATGTCTCAAAACTAACCATAATATATTGTATGCTGAAGACTGGGACAGTCATGACCCATTTCAACTCCTTGTACAAGGTGTATATAACTCAAAGCACCAAGGTATTTTAAACAAACTTTCCCGTTTTATCTCAGCCGATAGCAACCAGACAAACCACAACTGTTTTTACCTTAGTATTTTATTGCTAGCACTTTCTAATGATATTGAACTCAACCCTGGTCCAAGGCCACCAAAGTATCCATGTGGAAACTGCGGCAAGGCAGTAAAACATGGCCATGTTGCCATTCAGTGTGATGGATGTGATGTTTGGTACCACAGAACCTGTTCAGGAATGACCAAACAGTCATATAACATTCATGCTATGCATGAAAGTTATTCGTGGTCGTGCTTGATGTGCGTATTACCAAATTTTTCGTCCAATTTCCTTGATACAAGTTCCTTTTCAAATACAAATAGTTTTAGTACTCTCAATAATTCAGATCCAATCTTCACCTCAACCCCTGTTAAAAATAGTTCCACTCCTGTTCTGAGCAAAAATAAAAATTTTAAGGTGAAGGTAAAAGTATTAAATGTTAACCTTCGTTCTGTAGTTAACAAGGTTGGAGAGTTTAAGGCCCTTGTCACTCTTGAAAAACCAGATATCTTGGTAGGGACCGAAACATGGCTATCCCCAGATATCCACTCAGGTGAGTTTTTACCAGAAGGCTATACCATTTATCGAGAGGACAGACAAAATACAGGTAAGAGGAGTGGGGGTGTCTTCATCATGGTTAGTGACAAATTTGTCTGTGCCCACCAACCTCAGCTTATTACCAGATGTGAAATCACCTGGATTAAGCTGGAGGTTGTTGGGTCACAGCCGCTGTACATTGCCGCTTATTATCGGCCTCATGAACATGATGAGGACAGCCTTGACGAGCTAAGAAAATCCCTCGATCTGGTGAAGCAGAAGAAAGGAAATATATGGGTGATAGGGGACTTTAATTTTCCAAAGATGAGTTGGACTGACAACACACCACAGACACAGCAAGACTGCCAATATAGAAACATCTATGACAAATTTATAAATATTATCGATGACTTCAGTCTCACTCAAATGGTTACAGAACCCACCAGAGAAGACAATATTCTTGACTTATTTCTGACAACAAATGATACTCTGGTGAACAAGGTCTACACCACTCCTGGAGTCAGTGACCACGACTGTGTCTGTGTTGAGGCAAGTCTGAAACCTGTACTGCCTAGGGTAAAACCAAGGAAAATATTCATATATAAGAAAGCTGATTGGGATCTACTCAAGAATAAAATGGATACTTTCAAAGAAGGTTTTTTATCAAACTTCAAAAATAAAAGTGTTCATGTGTTATGGAACGAATTTAAAACTGCTCTAGACCTACACATGAACCAATGTATCCCTTCAAAAATCATTAAAGGCAAATCCTCTCTTCCTTGGATTACCCAAGATATTAGGCGTACAGCCAGACGTAGGAATAAAATGTATTGTAGACATAAGAAGACAAAAAAACGTTCAGACAGAGACAAATACCTTGAACTTAGACATAGCACAAGAAAAAAAGTCAAGCAGTCATATGAGAAATACATAGAAGAAATTCTTGGAGTAGAACCAGAAAATGAAACTTCATCTACATCATCAATAAACCCCAAAAAACTTTTCTCATACTTGAAACACGCTAGACAAGACAATCAAGGTATTGCACCATTACAAAATAACGGACGATTAGTTTCAGACAACAAAGAAAAAGCTAACATCCTGAACAGGCAATTTCAATCTGTATTTACACCAAAGTCACCCCTAAGCCTGTCTCAACTCTGTCAAATGAAAGTGAAAGACAATACTGACAATGACTGCCTAGACTCACCTTTGGAAAAAGAAAGTGTCATGTCGGATCTCGAGATCTCTTCTAGTGGTGTTTTAAAACTGCTGAAGAATCTCAAGTCTGACAAGGCTGCTGGACCCGATAAGATTAAACCAATAGTTCTTAAGGAGCTTCGTCAGCAGATTGCACCAATCCTTCAGGTTATTTTTACAATATCCCTGCAAACAGGTCAAGTACCAAAGGATTGGACATCTGCTAACGTGGCTCCACTTTACAAGAAAGGTGACAAATCCATAGCGGCAAATTACCGCCCTATATCCCTTACTTGTATTGTGTGTAAGCTCTTAGAGCATATTGTGGCCTCCAACCTTGTTAAGTACATGAACAAAAATGGTCTCCTGTATGACCTCCAACATGGTTTCAGGGAGAAGAGATCCACAGAGACTCAATTAGTGATGCTTGTGGAGGATCTGATGAGAAACTTAAGCATGGGCAAACAGACAGACCTTGTTCTTTTAGATTTTAGTAAGGCGTTCGACATGGTATCCCACGAGAAGCTGCTCTACAAGTTGCACAAATATGGTATCCAAGGGTCGACCCTATCCTGGATACGGGCATTCCTTGGCAGCCGGACACAGACAGTAGTACTGGAAGGGGAGAGCTCCGATACTATACCAGTGACATCAGGTGTCCCACAAGGGTCTGTCCTGGGACCCATCTTATTCCTGGTATATATTAACGACCTACCTGATAACATCACCTCAAATGTCAGGTTGTTTGCAGATGACACTGCAGTCTATCTTACAATTGATGACAAGGAGACAGACGGCACTACTTTACAGACTGACCTTAACAAATTACAGGAATGGTCTCTCAGGTGGGACATGAGCTTCAACCCTTCCAAGTGCCAAGTAGTTCAAGCCACAAAGGCTAGAGTCCCAATACCAACCAAGTACAAATTACATGGACAGACTCTGGAGGCTGTCAGTAGTGCTCGTTACCTGGGTGTTGACATCTCCAGCGGCTTGTCGTGGAATGCACATGTCGATCGCATTACTAACTCTGCAAACCGTACCCTAGGTTTTCTTAGAAGGAACATAAAGTCCAAGTCGTCCAAACTCAGGGAGCGTACTTACCAAACCCTTGTCCGTCCACAACTGGAGTATGCTTGTAGTGTGTGGGACCCTCACACAAAGTCCAACATAGACAAAATTGAAATGGTACAACGACGTGCCGCCCGTTGGACTTTGGGTGAGTATTCCAGGCATGCAAGCGTCTCCGACATGTTATTAAAACTTGGATGGAGGTCCTTGGAACAGCGTCGTTCAGATGCTAGATTATGTCTCTTTTATAAAATTGTTCATGGGTTAGTGGCAGTTCCAGTCCCATCTTATATACACAGAAACACCCGTTTATCAAGACTCTGCCACTCTGTGAGTTTCGGACAGGTACATACTAGAGCAGACTACTATAAATATTCTTTTTATCCTCTTACAATAGTACAGTGGAATGCTCTTCCTGCAGATGTCGTGCTGAATGAGAGCTTGAATACTTTCAAGTCCTCAATCAACGCCATAAATCATTTTAAACCTTAAGTCCATCAATGGTGTTTTTATCTTGTTTTTACTCTTTTTCCTGCTAAGTTTTAACATTCTTAACTTTGTTTCATTGCTAATCCTTATCTTTTATACTGTTCTTAACTCTACTAACAGGCACAGACGCGCACTGCCCGAAATTACCCGTGAGGGTGTGAGGCAGAAATCACTAGATAGATAGAGATATTGATTTTACATAAAAAATAGTTAAATTGTAAAAACATATAGATCTATTTATATTTTACCAAATTCTTGCTGAGCAAGCTATTGTATAAAACTAAAAAGATGTTTCAAAAAGGTTTTATCTCAAATTAAAGTATGTTTCAATAGTGCATTGGATATAAATTCAACTTTGATCCAGATGAGACCCTAGAATTACCCAGCAGCTCATCGGGCTCCAAGCTGTTTGCAAGGGATATCACTGAATGAGATAATCAAATGAAGAGTTAATAAGTTTTAAACATGGGTGAAAGTTTTCAGTATTGATACTAATTTCATTACTTCATATTTTTTTCCACTATAAAATTCTTCTGGAAATTGCAGTTTTAAGTTTTAATATTGGTTTGTTTTTAGTATATTGAAGTTTGAGAACTTTCACCCATGTAACAGTAATAACAACAATAATAGATCTAGATCAAACCATAATAATAACAATAATTATTATTATTATTTGGGTGCTGTGTAGATCTAGATTTAGACAATCTAGTGAAAATGAAAAAGTATGGTATAATCTAATATTTTATACTGTTTTTGGTGGCTATATTTAGTGATCAGATACAATGTAACATGTATTTTGCAGAAACACACCTGTATTTGTATCCTCATGAAGCTTACTTTAAATTGTAATTCTCTTTTGTACCTCTTAAACCTAAGTGCATGGTGTTGTTCAGCCAGAGTGTGTTCAGGAGAGAGACTGGAGTTTTGTCTCCAAGTATGTCTTTTTTATACAGGATCTCAATTTCTTCATCTGTCAATGCCTTAGCAGAATGGGCCTTGTTACCTTTGCCCATCTTTTTCAGGGACTTTTGTTTAGCTTTTAAAGCATCCCGAGACAGTTGAAAAGTTGGTCCCCTTTCAGTCATGATACAGTAAGGATATTTTGTTCTCCTCAGCTTTCTGTCCAAACTGGATATGATATTTCTCAATGTACTGGGCTCATTGATCATTGCTGACCCATCTGCTTTTTTAGCAGACAAAATGAAATTTGCAACAAAAGAGTCAAGTTCATCTGGAGGAATACTATGAAATGACCTGTTCTCACCCTTTTTTCTGAGAAATCTTTCAAATTTTTGAATATCAAATAATGTTTTCCTTAAGGTGTTTTGATTTTCTTGATTGCTAATGAATTGCATAACATCACTGTCTGATAAATCTACACATTCTTTAGAACTGCTTGGCTTGGCCTCGCCAGGATTAGGTACAGAAGTGGCAGCTAGAAGGGGGAGGGGTGTAGAGTCACCCATCTCTTCATCAAATAATGACGCTTCAATTGCAAACTTTACTAGATCTACCTCAGATTCCATTTCTTCGTCCCAGTCAAAGTTTAGATTGAAATTTGCCATGGAATCTGACATCTTTGCTTTTTTCTGTTATGCTACTCAAAAGGCCAAATTGTAGTAAGGCAGCAGAAGACAGCGACGATATAACAGTGATCAACATATAATAGAAAAATCGAATGTAGATCTATGTGCTTGGTATATGTTTTTGTTTGGAAAAGGAAAAAACGTTGAAAATAAATGTTTAAGTGAAGTTTTATGGTTTTTATATTTTTTTTAACGCGTCAATATAGTAACTTTATATACATCTTCAACTTCGCTTAAAGTATGTCTGGCCCGATAGCGTAGTGGTTACGATGGTCGCTTATCGTGCAGACAACCCAGGTTCGATTCTCGCCTCTGGCGAAACTTTTTTTTCTTTTTCCTTTCTATTTTTTTTTTAAATGACGATTTGGGTTTTTACTAATATACTTAATGATAATTATCCATATTAAGTGTTTTTTCTTTCAATTTAATACGTTATTTTTGGTAAAACAATTTTGAAGAAAAATTAAAAATAGTTCCTGTTGTAAGAAGAAATTCCTACACCTATACAAATAAACCTCTACTGTACGTATAAACTTAGGTTTATTATGCTACCCCTTTATTAGCCTACGTCACTAGCGGCTGTAGTGAGGGGATAAACAAAGTTAGGTAGTACCGATCGATACAAATAAAGAAATTGATTTTTAATAGAATTTTACGATTGTATAAACTTTACAGATTTCCAGATCTAGAATACGATTTGACAACGACGTCAAACCCCTTTCTCCGGCCATGTTTGAATAGATCTAGAGCTATGTTGCTAGTTAACGTCAACGCATTGCACGTGAAAAAGATCGTGGGCCGATTATGGATAATCGGCCCGCCGGGACATTATGGCTTTGGTCACATGACTCCGTAATGACAGTTTTCTACGGCTATTTTGTTACTATTTATAGTAACGGTATTCAATAATATTATCTAACACCTGGACAGCGGAATCCCGCTGACACAACACCCGCACGTTCAACAGTAAGGGGGTTCCCTAGAAATCCATAAGAATTATGGATGGGGTTTTTGTTGTTCGTTTTTTATTTATTCTTTATTCATTTTATTTTTTTTACATATGTGCAGCATTATGTTTTAAAAAGGGGGTTTAAAATGTCCCACAGTCATTAGAGAGTGGCAGGATCAAGGATCAACACGCTGTGGCTAATGCAGCAGTTATGATAATCGACGATTATTAACTACGTTTTCTAGACTGCCCTAGTAATATAATTGTTGAAGAAATGCGTTTTTTTCAGAAATCTTTTGAAACATGCCAGTGAGCTTGCATCTCTAATGCCTGATGGTAGAGCATTCCAGAGTTTCGGAGCTGCATGCATGAAACTTCTCTCACCGTATTTTACCTTATGACTTTTTGGTACAACCAACGACAAGGAATTACTTACTGATCTAAATTCTCTGCGGGGCCTATACACGTCAAGCATGTCGACAATGTACTTGGCGGATTCATTGTGCATGACTTTATACGTAAGTGTCAGAATTTTGAATTTAATCCGATGTTGAACCGAAAGCCAGTGAAGTTCCTTCAAAACCGGCGTGATATGATTATATCGAGAAGTCCTGGTTATGATGCAGGCTGCTGTGTTTGCACTCTTTTAAGTATGTGCAGTTTTGTTTGAAATTCCGTGCAGCAATGAGTTGCAGTAGTCTATTTTTGATGTAGCCAGAGAGTTCAAGTCTTGGTAGCAGCAGGTGAAAGGTACTTTCTTATATGACCTATTCGTCGGAGCTGTGCATAATAAGACCTACACGCGGAATTTGATGTGTGATGTAATATCCATTTGTGAATCGAGTCATGCACCGATATTCTCTATATACAAAGATGGCTTGATTTTAGAGGGTCTTACTTGCACATGCATCTCCCCGGTTACTTCTGTGTTTTTGTATGAAACAGGATGACCTCAGTTTTGTCAGTAATGAGCGTCAGCATGCTCTGGTGCTTCAAAGAGACTATTTCTTTGAGACAGTTCTCAACTCGTAATGAAGCTTCTTGTTGACAGGCCTTAGGCTGAAAGGATATGTATAATTGTGAGTCATCGGCATAAAGATGGTGGTTCAGCCCATGGTTTCTGCAGATTGAGCCGACAGGTTTTGTGTACATGATGTAGTGTTTTGGTCCTAGGACCGATCCCTGTGGCAGGCTATATTTCATGTTAACTGGGGTGGACAATTCCCCATCTACTGACACTATTTGATAGCGGTCATTTAGATAGGAGGTCATCAACACTCAAGAGGGTTTCCAGTGATTCTGAAGTCTTTTCTAGGCGTTTCAGCGACGTTTCGTGATCGATAATGTCAAATGCAGCCGATAAGTCAAGCAACACCAGAATTGTAATTTCGTTTTTATCTAGGGATTGAAGAATATCGTTTTGAACTTTCAGAAGAGCAGTCTGCTGACTGATCGTGCTCATGTAGATTGTTAGAGGTCAAGTGGGACTGAATGCGTTTGTCAACCATTTTTTCTAACACTTTGGAGACAAATGACAGCTTTTATACACTAAGTGTGAGCAGAGCTGTCGTCCTCAAAACATTATTATACTTTAGCGAAACCTGGACTGTATACTAACGACACGCTAAGAAGCTAAACCACTTCCACTTGGTATGTCCGCGGAAGATCTTGGGAAGGTCCTGGAAGGTACATGTATACGTACATGTAGCATTGACACCTTACTGCGACATAGCTGTCTACGCTAGACAGGGAACGTTCTGTGAATGTCAGACTCTCGCATTTGAAGCAACTCCTCCTTTCGAAGCTGCAGTCAGAGCAGCGAAATCTTGGTGGGCAAGGAAAGCGATACACGGACTCCCTGAAGTCTCAATGAAGTGTTTTGGCACAGATCCGGACAGTTGGGAGCTTGTTGTTCCATACACACATACGGCTACACACGCTCCACAAGCATGCACTACATACGTATACATACAAGCATGCATGCTCCACACACAAAGGCACACCTGCACGTACACTCTTCTGAATACACTTTCGTCTCCTGGACACATTGTTGTCTACTGGACAAGTCGCATCTGCTAGGCACACTGTCGTCTGCCGGACACATTGTCGTTTTCTGGACACGTTTTTGTCTGCTGAACAAAATCTTGTTGACTGGACACGTTATCGTCGGCTGTGCACATTGCCTCATGTTTTAGAGAACGTTCATCAATTTCTTTCAAACTATTTTGATCCTGATGAGACACCGAGTTAGTAGGTGTCACATCTGGATCCAAACTTTTTGCATATCGTATCACAGACCCATCTTTATGGCAGTGAGTGGGTTAAAATCCTCGCTGATCATGACAGAGTTACAGAGCTAGAGCCAACTTTTGGCCGCCACATTGTCATATACATGTATTGCAAAGAAGTCAATTCAAATTAAAGCTATTATGTCCTTATATTTCAGATGAGATTCCTTCCAGAGAACAAAGTGTATGTGTATGTGTTGCTTATGGTAGTTTTTGGCAGTAAGTATATTATAGCATATTATTTATTACAAAAGAAAACACAAACATACAATAATTGCTCTCTGCCCGTTTACAAACAAATGAGATAGTATGACTAATTATGGAGCATAGCTGAATCCAAATGAAATGTACGCACCGTGGCTATAGGGGTCGGGGTGCATGCTCCCCTGGGGAAATTTAGAATTGTGTAGTTTTGAAACCAGTGTGATAAATAGAACATTTGCTCCTATAGGAGCAAATGCTCTATTTATCACAATGGTTTCTAAAGATGGCTTTTACAGAGGCGTCAAAAGGTGCCAATATGAAGGAATGGGTTAAAGCTTACATGACAAGACAGAACGTTTATCATAGTCTAGACACCATAGCAGACGATTTTTAGGCCATAATAATGTTTAATTTTTCAGGGTGATGTTGCACACATGCGTAAGTGCTAATCGCTAGCTATGCATCTGTAATGTATGGCACCTATGACATTAATTAGCTACTATTTTATAATGGCATATGGGCAGAGCAATTTTTGGCCATGACAAAATCTGTAGACTCTGGACTTTATTATTCCATAAGCAAACAGGGCAGTCATTGATTAGTCGACTGATACTGGAGCCGTTTGATCAAGGTCGACTCCATTTGCAAAGGCGTTAAATGCATCTTTACCAGACACGTGTATCGCTTTGGGATTGGGCACACTTAACATGCCAATCATGTGTATCGCTTTGGGACTGGGCACAGTTAACATGTCAATCATGTGTATCGCTTTGGGATTGGGCACAGTTAACATGTCAATCATGTGTATCGCTTTGGGACTGGGCACAGTTAACATGTCAATCATGTGTATCGCTTTGGGATTGGGCACAGTTAACATGTCAATCATGTGTATCGCTTTGGGATTGGGCACAGTTAACATGTCAATCATGTGTATCGCTTTGGGACTGGGCACAGTTAACATGTCAATCATGTGTATCGCTTTGGGACTGGGCACAGTTAACATGTCAATCATGTGTATCGCTTTGGGATTGGGCACACTTAACATGTCAATCATGTGTATCGCTTTGGGACTGGGCACAGTTAACATGTCAATCATGTGTATCGCTTTGGGACTGGGCACAGTTAACATGTCAATCATGTGTATCGCTTTGGGACTGGGCACAGTTAACATGTCAATCATGTGTATCGCTTTGGGACTGGGCACAGTTAACATGTCAATCATGTGTATCGCTTTGGGACTGGGCACAGTTAACATGTCAATCATGTGTATCGCTTTGGGACTGGGCACAGTTAACATGTCAATCATGTGTATCGCTTTGGGATTGGGCACAGTTAACATGTCAATCATGTGTATCGCTTTGGGATTGGGCACAGTTAACATGTCAATCATGTGTATCGCTTTGGGACTGGGCACAGTTAACATGTCAATCATGTGTATCGCTTTGGGATTGGGCACAGTTAACATGTCAATCATGTGTATCGCTTTGGGATTGGGCACAGTTAACATGTCAATCATGTGTATCGCTTTGGGATTGGGCACAGTTAACATGTCAATCATGTGTATCGCTTTGGGATTGGGCACAGTTAACATGTCAATCATGTGTATCGCTTTGGGATTGGGCACAGTTAACATGTCAATCATGTGTATCGCTTTGGGACTGGGCACAGTTAACATGTCAATCATGTGTATCGCTTTGGGATTGGGCACAGTTAACATGTCAATCATGTGTATCGCTTTGGGACTGGGCACAGTTAACATGTCAATCATGTGTATCGCTTTGGGACTGGGCACAGTTAACATGTCAATCATGTGTATCGCTTTGGGACTGGGCACAGTTAACATGTCAATCATGTGTATCGCTTTGGGATTGGGCACAGTTAACATGTCAATCATGTGTATCGCTTTGGGATTGGGCACAGTTAACATGTCAATCATGTGTATCGCTTTGGGACTGGGCACAGTTAACATGTCAATCATGTGTATCGCTATGGGACTGGGCACAGTTAACATGTCAATCATGTGTATCGCTTTGGGACTGGGCACAGTTAACATGTCAATCATGTGTATCGCTTTGGGACTGGGCACAGTTAACATGTCAATCATGTGTATCGCTTTGGGATTGGGCACAGTTAACATGTCAATCCTGTGTATCGCTTTGGGATTGGGCACAGTTAACATGTCAATCATGTGTATCGCTTTGGGATTGGGCACAGTTAACATGTCAATCATGTGTATCGCTTTGGGACTGGGCACAGTTAACATGTCAATCATGTGTATCGCTTTGGGATTGGGCACAGTTAACATGTCAATCATGTGTATCGCTTTGGGACTGGGCACAGTTAACATGTCAATCATGTGTATCGCTTTGGGATTGGGCACAGTTAACATGTCAATCATGTGTATCGCTTTGGGATTGGGCACAGTTAACATGTCAATCATGTGTATCGCTTTGGGATTGGGCACAGTTAACATGTCAATCATGTGTATCGCTTTGGGACTGGGCACAGTTAACATGTCAATCATGTGTATCGCTTTGGGATTGGGCACAGTTAACATGTCAATCATGTGTATCGCTTTGGGACTGTGCACAGTTAACATGTCAATCATGTGTATCGCTTTGGGACTGGGCACAGTTAACATGTCAATCATGTGTATCGCTTTGGGACTGGGCACAGTTAACATGTCAATCATGTGTATCGCTTTGGGACTGGGCACAGTTAACATGTCAATCATGTGTATCGCTTTGGGACTGGGCACAGTTAACATGTCAATCATGTGTATCGCTTTGGGATTGGGCACAGTTAACATGTCAATCATGTGTATCGCTTTGGGACTGGGCACAGTTAACATGTCAATCATGTGTATCGCTTTGGGATTGGGCACAGTTAACATGTCAATCATGTGTATCGCTTTGGGACTGGGCACAGTTAACATGTCAATCATGTGTATCGCTTTGGGATTGGGCACAGTTAACATGTCAATCATGTGTATCGCTTTGGGACTGGGCACAGTTAACATGTCAATCATGTGTATCGCTTTGGGACTGGGCACAGTTAACATGTCAATCATGTGTATCGCTTTGGGACTGGGCACAGTTAACATGTCAATCATGTGTATCGCTTTGGGACTGGGCACAGTTAACATGTCAATCATGTGTATCGCTTTGGGATTGGGCACAGTTAACATGTCAATCCTGTGTATCGCTTTGGGATTGGGCACAGTTAACATGTCAATCATGTGTATCGCTTTGGGATTGGGCACAGTTAACATGTCAATCATGTGTATCGCTTTGGGACTGGGCACAGTTAACATGTCAATCATGTGTATCGCTTTGGGATTGGGCACAGTTAACATGTCAATCATGTGTATCGCTTTGGGATTGGGCACAGTTAACATGTCAATCATGTGTATCGCTTTGGGACTGGGCACAGTTAACATGTCAATCATGTGTATCGCTTTGGGATTGGGCACAGTTAACATGTCAATCATGTGTATCGCTTTGGGATTGGGCACAGTTAACATGTCAATCATGTGTATCGCTTTGGGATTGGGCACAGTTAACATGTCAATCATGTGTATCGCTTTGGGATTGGGCACAGTTAACATGTCAATCATGTGTATCGCTTTGGGATTGGGCACAGTTAACATGTCAATCATGTGTATCGCTTTGGGATTGGGCACAGTTAACATGTCAATCATGTGTATCGCTTTGGGACTGGGCACAGTTAACATGTCAATCATGCGTATCGCTTTGGGACTGGGCACAGTTAACATGTCAATCATGCGTATCGCTTTGGGACTGGGCACAGTTAACATGTCAATCATGCGTATCGCTTTGGGACTGGGCACAGTTAACATGTCAATCATGTGTATCGCTTTGGGACTGGGCACAGTTAACATGTCAATCATGCGTATCGCTTTGGGACTGGGCACAGTTAACATGTCAATCATGTGTATCGCTTTGGGACTGGGCACAGTTAACATGTCAATCATGTGTATCGCTTTGGGACTGGGCACAGTTAACATGTCAATCATGTGTATCGCTTTGGGATTGGGCACAGTTAACATGTCAATCATGTGTATCGCTTTGGGATTGGGCACAGTTAACATGTCAATCATGTGTATCGCTTTTGGATTGGGCACTGTTAACATGTCAATCAATGGGTCGAAAAAGACTATGTAGTTTATTTATAACACCTAGTACATTAATGCTAGTACATTTATGTACTAGTTGTTATAATTAAACTTATATCTTTTTTTATATAGTGCCAGTTATGTCAATATACGTCCTGCCTTGTGTCGAGAACTTATTAACTCTGTGCCTGCTAAGCGTGACCTGTCCAACGTTTGCACACAGCTTGGATCCAGATTAGACGTCTCCTTAGGATCCAAGATGTTTGACACTCGTCAATAGTTTCTCAATTACTCCACCTCTGATATTTGTTTGGTGAAATCCGTGTGTGTGATTGGTTGAATTCTGTCATGGGATCGAAGAGTAAAACTTATACACGGTCACTAGAAATTCTATACACAGTCAGTAGAAATCCAATACCCGGTCAGTAAGTAGGTTACTTCTCCTGCCAGCGTAGAGCCCAAACTTGAGGTAATGGCTGCTTTTCTTTATCAGCGGCAAATGGGTACTGAGTAAATTAGATTTCATTTTAATGTTAAATACATAACGGATTTTTGTATTGGATTTGTTTTCCGTTATAATTTTGGTTAGGACTGTGTCGAATTGATGTTTGGCCGAATTGACACGGTACAGTTACACTAAGAGTTGTCGTTAATTTGTTAACGCTTTGCTTCCTTAGACGCAGACGAGATTGAGAAAAAGAAGCAACTGAGCACTGATAGAATATAGACTGGTCATCGTTGGGGTAAATTCGTTACATAGTCATGTAGTGACCGGGTACGGGATGATACCTGGTTAGTAAATGTTATACCCGACTCGGGTATAACATTTACTAACCAGGTATCATCCCGCATCCGGTCACTACATGACTATGTAACTAATACTACTTTATCGAATCGAAAGTCAGCAACAACTGTAGCAAAGCAGAGTTTGAACAGACATTTTTTTTCTAGCAGGCTAAAGGTTAGCAAGAAGTACCACATACTACATGTGTTTTAGGGACTCCTTTAAATACATGCATCAAAAGCGGTCACCAGATACATGTACATTTGTATATGTTGTCTGTTACACTCTTTCTAACTCAGACATTGCATTTTAAATTATCAACGTCTTATAATATTGACCCTTGTCATATAATTAAAACATAGCACCAATGTCACCAATAGCACCAATCGGGACTACATTACCTATTAAATTTAGCTCAAAAGTTAAAGTATCATATTCTCAGAATGATTTAAATTTAATCTTTTTTCAGCTACCAACTGTGAACCCAATGAGAGTCAATGTAGCACAGATTGTTCTATGGCCATGTGCAAGAGCATAACAGGGATATGTTACTCCTGTAATAACGGCAACTACGGTGATTTCTGTAACAAAACATGCAGCGTGAATTGTTCCAGTCGCGGATGCCACCAAAGTACAGGAATGTGTTACTACTGTAATAACAACTACGGTGATTTCTGTAACAAAACATGCAGCGTGAATTGTTCAAGTCGCAGTTGCCGCAAAAGTACAGGCACGTGTTTCTCCTGTAATTACGGCTACTACGGTGATTTCTGTAACAAAATATGCAGCGTACATTGTCCTGTACGTAGCTGCAATCAACAAACAGGCGAGTGTTCCTGTTATACTGGCAGCTACGGTGAGCTGTGTAACAAAACATACAACGTGAATTGTTCCAGTCACGGATGCCGCCGAAGTACAGGTGAATGTAACTACTGTAAGTATGTCAAATATGGTGATTTCTGTAACAAAACATGCAGCGTGAATTGTTCAATTCGCGGATGCCGCACAAGTACAGGATGTGTTTCTCCTGTAATAAAGGCAACTACGGTGATTTCTGTAACAAGACATGCAGCGTACATTGTCCTGTTCGTAACTGCTATCAACAAACAGGCGAGTGCTCCTGTTATATTGGCAACTACGGTGAGCTGTGTAACAAAACATGCAACGTGAATTGTTCCAGTCACGGATGCCGCCAAAGTACAGGTGAATGTAACATCTGTAAAAACGGTAACTACGGTGATTTCTGTAACAAAACATGCATCGTAAATTGTCCTGGTCGTCACTGCAATCAACGAACAGGCAAATGTTCCTACTGCTTCATCGGCACTTACGGTGAGCTGTGTAACAAAACATGCAACGTGAATTGTTCCAGTCGCGGATGCCGCCAAAGTACAGGTGAATGTTACTCCTGTAAGAACGGCAACTACGGTGATTTCTGTAACAACACATGCGGCGTACATTGTTCTGATCGTGTCTGCAATCAACTAACAGGCAAATGTTCCTACTGTTATAACGGCAACTACGGTGAGCTATGTAACGAAACATGTAGCGTGAATTGTTCAAATCGCGAATGCCGCCAAAGTTCAGGCGAATGTTACTCATGTTATAATGGGAGCTACGGTGATTTGTGTAATAAAGCATGCAGCATGAATTGTTCAAATCGCGAATGTCGCCAAAGTACAGGTGAGTGTTACTACTGTAATAACGGCAGCTACGGTGATTTCTGTGACAAAAAGTGCAACTTTAATTGTTCAGAACATAGATGCATTCAAGAAAATGCCGTATGCTCAAGTTGTAAACCAGGGAAGTATGGGGTTTTCTGTAACAGTTCTTGTAGCGCAACATGTTCGTCTAGAAATTGCATTCAGGAAACCGGTCACTGTTCTTCATGTGCACATGGTCGCTTTGGTGACTATTGTGAGAACCATTGCAGTCGAAATTGTAAAAACGGCTCTTGTGATCGTGATACAGGTTTTTGCTTCTCCTGTATAAACGGACACTTTGGGGACTTGTGTGAGAAACAATGCAGCTCAAATTGCTCTAATCATCGATGTGTCAAACATTCTGGTCACTGTTATTCTTGCATTAAGGGGATGTTTGGTGACTTTTGTGACCAATATTGCGGGAATTATTGTTCTGATTCAGGATGTGATCAGCGTTTTGGTCATTGTATCGCATGCGTGATCGGTCATTATGGTCTAACCTGTGAAAAGGTCTGCAGTCCAAATTGTTCAGGTCATGTTTGCAATCAGTTGACAGGTATTTGCTCTGATTGCTATGCTGGTTACTATGGTGATTTCTGTGATAATACTTGCAGTTTGAATTGCTCAGAACAAGTCTGTAATCAGACAGGTCACAGTGCTAACTGCGTCCTACGTAAATATGGGACAACGTGCGAGTTGGATTGCAATGACAATTGTGAATCATGCGATCAGGAAAGTGGCCGATGTTTGGTGTGTAATTCGGGAAAATATGGAAACAATTGCGATAACGACTGCAGCAGCAACTGCATGCATGATATTTGTTCCAAGGGCACGGGCTATTGCATTGACGAGTGCGTGCAGGGTTACTTTGGAGCGGCATGTTCTCGACACTGCAGCACATCATGTGTGGACAACGCATGTGATAAGACAGACGGGCGATGTGTCTTAGGCTGTAAGGAAGGCCATTCAGGAGCAACATGTGAAAACAGTAAGGTTACAATTACAAAGATACACAGAATAATAACTTCTTTATTACTCCACAAAACCCTGTGTTTTGACAATTCTTTACGATCGCCTCGAAGAGACAATTCTAAAGAGTGGTCGCGACATTAGTACCGTATTGGAGTACGCACCTGTTACTCTAGATACAGTAGAAACCTTCTTTAGCGACCCCTTAACCCTTTCCCTGTTGAGTATTTATTCCAAATTCAAATACTTACTGAATAGTTATGAACATAATCGTTATAATTAAATATGGAAGGCGGGGCATCATAACATTTTAAAAATTAAAGAAATATGTCTGTGAAATTATATTAGCAAACAGAGCAGATCCCGATCAGACGGCTCCCAAAGGAGCCGTCTGATCAGGGTCTACTCTAATTGCAAATGCGTGAAAATGCGTTTATATGAAGAAAATGGTTAATGAATTGTTAAGGGAAGTTAAAAGTGTGTGATTGCACGGACGTTACATAATGCAGGAAGTTCATACAAGAGATATCCGTTTAACATTCGTTCTGCATTAAGCTCTTCACTCATTCAGGACCTAGATGTTCTCCTGGTTGCTTTACAGAGAGTGACACGTACAAACAGACGGAGAGACAGATACACACAGACATAAAGATAACTGACAGAGGGAGCAAGATACATAAGGAAAGAGAGAGCGAGAGAGATATATGTATATGGCGATATAGACATACACTGAGAGGAGAGATAAAGGAGAGGAGAGAATGAGAGGAAAACAGATAGACAGACATTCGGACATACAGAGGCAGAGGCAGACAGACAAGCAAGCACAAAGAGGGTGATAGACAGACACACAGATACAGAAACAGATAGAGAGAGACACACACACAGACAGACAGACAGACAGGCAGTCATAAAGAGGGTGATACATGTAGAGAGACAGACATACAGACAGATGTACATGGAGACACACACAAAGAGATACAGAGAGACATGCAGACAGAGACAGCAGCTTGCACTTAACGTGCTGATTTATTTGTAGTATTGTAGATAGGTTCACTAACAGTATGTCGTGAATTAAGATGTTTTGCTGCTACACAGAAGCCCAGATAAGATGCGTAAATTAAACCATTTTCAAGAATAAATCCTTTATTTCTCCACAAAACTCTGTTTTCATTATTCTTAAGAATCGCCTCGAAGAGACAACAAAGGGTTTGGTGGAGAAATGTCGATTTTTGTATTTGAGTACGCATCTTATATTGCACTGTATGATTACAGTTTTATAGATTCATTCAATATCTTACTCAAACTAACACCAGGAATTTGGATAAAATGCAGTCTTATATAATTGAATATTCACTTGTTATTAACCATTTCCTTTATGAATATTCATGTAAGAAAAAAATGAATGTATTACTATTAATTGGAGGGTCTTTATAATACCACATTGAACAAGACGCAGTTTTAGCATTTATATTTCATCAACGAAAAAAGCAGTCCCGGATCAGGCGGTTCCTCACGAGCCATCTGACGGGATCTACTCCGTTTGCAAATGCGTTGAAAATGCGTTTATATCTAATAAAGGGTTGATCTGTTCTATGTTAAGTCCTAATTTTAATACCCATTGGATATGGTACACTGTAGCTATTTTAGAAGTAAAGACACAGATCTATCAAATTCCATAAGCAAACAGAGCAGACCCTGATCAGACGGCTACTAGAGGAGCCGTCTGATCTGGGTCTGCTCTGTTTGCAAATGCGTGAAAACACGTTTCTATGAGGGAAATGGTTAAAAAAAAGTATTTGTCTGTCGCTTCCTTCTCCGCGTACTTCGAATTCGCGACGCTCGAAAACTGTTCATTTCGGCGGAATTACCATAGGAATCGCTAACTGACCAGGCCGTCAACTAAATGCAAATGAGTTGCTTTAACGTCGTTGTCACGTGACGTCTGCTCTAAAAGAAAGTATATAAAACTGGCGACTTACGGCGAAGTCCGCATTCAAAGCTGGTTTCAGAGGAGAATATCAAATTACATGGTCCGCTTAAACAATGAAATATTAGGAATATGGAACCATTTTTATTTGCATTATTTCAGGTCTAGTTTCTCTTTGGTTGTTTGATATTGTTTATTGATAGTTAAAATCATTCGGGTTCAATTTAGATTTCATTCTGCTTATTCCGTGATATTTTCCTGTGTCGTTTTTGAGCAAATAGAACGTAAAACGATGTTATTTTCTATACCAAACCTCACATGTGGCCATTTGAGAGCTATCTGAGCGCAGAAATTAATTCACATAAAACATATAATGGGACTTTAAGTAAAAGTCCCTACAATAAATGCATGTTTTCAATGATATCATACAACTACATGTAGGTATAGATTGCGTTAAATCATTATTGTGAAGGTTGTCAATTTGTACTTATATCGAAAACTGTCGATGCGATACAAAATAAACCGTTACCATCGATACTTATAATTTTTGTTCTACAACAAAATATTATCGGCCGATGGTGAACAGTTAATGAAACTAAAACGCGAGTCAGATACACAATAATGCGTTGCCCAATGACATCGTGTCTTCAATATCAAACACATAAAGCTTTTGTCATTTTCGGTATTTATTAGACTGGTTTTCTTGCAGTATACTTTGTTTCAAAATAGAAACAGCGCTTTATATAATTTTAGGCACTTTAAACACGTCGCAAGTAGAGTCACTTTAACTCATTCCCACTTATGCTATTTTTAGACCCAACCTCTTTGAATTAATCTAGTACCGAAAAGGAACATTTACTAGAGAAAAGGGAAAAAAGAATTGTGTAGTTTTGAAACCATTTTGATAAATACAGCATTTGCTCACATGCTCTATTTATCACAATGGTTTCTAAATGTTACTTTTACAGAGACGCCAAAATGCGTCACTAGGAGGGTATGTGTTAAGAAATAATATTGAGCTGTACGGTTTCTATTATGGTTTGGGTTAGGGCTAACCCAGAACTTGTTCATAATGCTATATAGTACAAATTATATATTGATATGTATGTTGATATTATTTCTTATATGTATATTCATGAGTTAAATTATTAAGGGGCATAGTTTAGTTGTAAGAACTGAGTGTATACTTGGCATTTTGTTTCAGAGACATCCCTGGATTACGTTGTGATAACTCTGGTAGGCTTGTTGGTCGTTGGAATTGGCATCGGTCTGTTCGTAGGACTTGATAGGTAAGGATACCATTTGTCAGACGTTTCCAAACATATTCAGTCCAACCTTTTCAGTGCTGTGTCTTAAACGCCATACTACCGACATTTACTTTTCAGTAAGGCATTTTGTGATGTTATGCCTTATCATACTCTTGCGTAAGTTGTAGCATCACATCTTGTCTCTTGTTTTCTATGAATTTAGAATATGATGTCAGTAGAACATGCAATGAACAGTTGTGTCTATATATAGGACGTGTGTATGTGTGAGTGTACATTTCATTTGTTATTCTGAGATTGTCAGGGGCGTATAGCTAGCGATACGCACTAATGCACGTGAGTAAGATCTGAAAGGTGAAAACATCATTATGGCCAAAACGGAACAAACAATCGAAGGCTAAGGACGTGGAATTATAAACGTTCTATTTTGCCATGTAGCTTAAACTCATACCCTTATACTGACGTCTTCGACGTGTCTGTAAATGTCACCTTTTGAAACCATTGTAATAAATAGAGTATTTGCTTCTACAGCAGCATGCCATCGGATCCCTATAGTCACGATGTGGACATATGGATTCAGTTACGCTCCTGGGGCGTAGCAATCGACACGCACTTATACACGTGCGTAACATCTGTCTAAAAGATGAAAACGTTATTATGGCGAAAATAGAGAAAAACGAGCGCTAAGGGGAGGACGCTTTGAGAACAGTTCTGTTCTGTCTTGTCATTCTCTCATACTGATGCATATTGATGCCGCAGTAAAAGTTACCTTTTGGAACCATTATGATAAATAGAACATCAGCTCCTATAGGTTTAAAAAATGCGCACAATTCTAAAGGTTTCCTTTTCTCTGGCAAATGCCCTTTTCGGTAGGGTGGTTGGGTCTAAAAATAGCCTACGGCGCGTACATTATATTTGGATCCAGCTACGCTCTTGTTCATACATTCGCTATTTCACATACATGTATTAACATTCTCATGTAAACTGTTTAAGGATGTGTGTCACCAAATGCAATTCATTAACTGAAAATTCGCAATACTTCAGGTATAATCGATGTGTGTAAGTCCATGCCGACTAAAAAACCGTCAAAAAGAATGACAAATACGTCGGGTATACGTAACAGTATAGTCTGCAGCGACAACCCAAAATAAATCTAATTCCGTGCTTTTAAGACCTGAAGACGGGTGGTAGCATAATACAAGAAGAGGGTAATGCAGGAATCTTTTTTGTCTAACTATCCAACCACATGCTCGTGTATACATTATGCCATTTCTATAGACATGTTTAACCGTAATAGGTTTAATAGTATTTGAATGTGGCACCCCAGCGTATGTACTTAACGTAATATTTTATTATTAATTATTTACTCCATAAATATACGTCATTACAAACGGAGTAGACCAAAATCAGACAACTCCTGTAGGAGCTGACTGATCAGGGTCTGCTATAATTGCTTATGACATAATATAGATATGATTTTACAGTTTCTATCATGGCCAAAACCTCCAGTGTCCATGACCTACTATAACAATCTAATTAATATTCATGATGTAATTACATCTTACATGAATATTCATGGAGTAAAGGGTTACAACACGCTAGATAGTTACAGAGACATATACATACATATGCATATGTCTCTGAGAGTTATGACTTATGAAAACGATATCACTGCTTCGTTTTATTTCAGACTTAGAAGGCGGTTGGCTAGAGCTCACGAATCTCGTTCTGAAGGAATTGGTAATTATCCAGACAAAACTTCCTTATGCAAATGCCTTTTTCATGCAAATGCCCTTGCATGCAAATGCCCTTTCATGCAAATGTCTTTCATGCAAATGCCCTTTCATGCAAATGCCTTTCATGCAAATGCCCTTTCATGCAAATGCCCTTTCATGCAAATGCCCTTTCATGCAAATGCCCTTTCATTTCATGCAAATGCCCTTTCATGCAAATGTCCATGTAAATGCCCTTTCATGCAAATGTCCTTTCATGCAAGTGCCTTTCATGCAAATGACATTCCATGCCTTTGTAGAGTAGACCCGTATCAGACAGTTCCTGTTGCAGTAGTCTGGTCAGGGTCTGCTGTGTTTGTTTATAGAAGTATAGGTGTGAAGTATGAAATTGAAGTGTAAATCATGAAGTATGATCTCTATACAGTAGAACCTGACTTAACCCTTCGCTTGCTGAATTTTAAAATACATTTCTCCTTCTTTACCCATGCCCTGTTGTATAATTATATATATATATATATATCTTCACTGAGTACACGTATTTCGCTGTGCAATCACTGCTGTGGAGTGCACTGATTGCACAATCAACTTGTAAATAATGAAGACCCTGATTAGACAGCTCCAGCAGGAGCTGTCTTATCTGGGTCTTCACTATTTACAGGTAGGTATATTGACGTAAATGGCAAGCGAGGGGTTAAGAGACCATCAAAAGAGGTCTAATTATGTATCTGTAGGGCATGTGGTGGCTTAATGCATGTCTAAAGTATTACAAAAGGCTCCTATAGGAGCATTCTGCAATACTTTTGACCTGCATTATGCAACCTCCTGCTTTTTAAGATGTCTGCACTCAATCAGTACCAAGTCGCTTAAGACATGTTTTACTATAGTTTGAAGGATGACTTAAAGAGTGTGAACTTAGCAGTTTGTACTATGAATGATGACCTTGAAAGTGTGATCTATGCAGTTTGCCTTGTGAAGGATGGCCTAGAGAGTGTGAACTATGCAGTTTGTACTGTGAAGGATGGCCTAGTGAGTGTGAACTATGCAATTTGTACTGTGAAGGATGGCATAGAGAGTGCGCACTTAGCAGTTTGTACTGTGAACGATGACCTTGAGAGTGTGATCTATGCAGTTTTTACTGTGAATGATGACATAGAGCGTGTGGAGTATGCAGTCTTAGAGAGTGCGAACTATGCAATTTGCACTGTGAAGGATGACATGGAGAGTATGAACTATGCAGTTTACACTGTGAAGGATGGCCTAGAGAGTGTGAACTATGCAATATGTACTGTGAAGGATGGCCTAGAGAGTGTGAACTATGCAATTTGCACTGTGAAGGATAGCATAGAGAGTGTGAACTATGCAATTTGTACTGTGAAGGATGGCCTAGAGTGTGTGAACTATGCAGTTTGCACTGTGAATGATAGCCAGGAGAGTGTGAACTATGCAATTTGTACTGTGAAGGATGACCTAGAGAGTGTGAACTATGCAATTTGTACTGTGTAAGGATAACCTAGAGAGTGTGAACTATGCAGTTTGTACTGTGAAGGATAGCCTAGAGAGTGTGAACTATGCAATTTGCACTGCAAAGGATGGCCTAGAGAGTGTGAACTATGCAGTTTGTACTGTGAAGGATGGCCTAGTGAGTGTGAACTATGCAATCTGTACTGTGAAGGATGGCATATAGAGTGCGAACTTAGCAGTTTGTACTGTGGACGATGACCTTGAGAGTGTGATCTATGCAGTTTTTACTGTGAATGATGACATAGAGAGTGTGAAGTATGCAGTTTTAGAGAGCGTGAACTTTGCAATTTGCACTGTGAAGGATGACATAGAGAGTATGAACTATGCAGTTTACACTGTGAAGGATGGCCTAGAGAGTGTGAACTATGCAATTTGTACTGTGAAGGATGGCCTAGGGAGTGTGAACTATGCAATTTGCACTGTGAAGGATAGCATAGAGAGTGTGAACTATGCAACTTGCACTGTGAAGGATAGCCTAGAGAGTGTGAACTATGCAATTTGTACTGTGAAGGATGGCCTAGAGTGTGTGGACTATGCAGTTTGCATTGTGAATGATAGCATAGAGAGTGTGAACTATGCAATTTGTACTGTGAAGGATGGCCTAGAGAGTGTGAACTATGCAATTTGTACTGTGAAGGATAGCCTAGAGAGTGTGAACTATGCAGTTTGTACTGTGAAGGATATCCTAGAGAGTGTGAACTATGCAATTTGTACTGTGAAGGAATACCTAGAGTGTAAACTATGCGGTTTGTACTAGTGAAATGTGATGTTTTAGTTAACTTGTACTCCACAGAGTACCTTTGCGCATAGGGTTTGTGGAAAATATAAAGTGTGAGCTACAAATACTAAGTATATTATATAATAAAGGTGTGTGTCTCTCTGTGTATCTGTGTGTGATACCAGGATAGCATAGATACCACAATACTTCGAAGTCTGCACTGATACATGTCACCACACATACATTGCTGCACCGAACGCAACTACCTTAATAGATAAACTGACAGAGTGATGGATAGATATATATATGGATGGATGGATGGATGGATACAGACAGACAGACAGACGACATACATAAATATAGATATAATGATAGGTAGATAGATAGATAGATAGATAGATAGATAGATAGATAGATAGATAGATAGATGGAGGTGAAGGACTTTTGCCTTCTCGATATCTTACATCAATATTCATCAGGTGGAGGACTATTGCCTTCTATATCTTACACCAATATTCATCAAGTGGAGAACTATTGCCTTCTATATCTTACATCAATATTCATCAAGTGGAGAACCATTGCCTTCTATATCTTACATCAATATTCATCAAGTGGAGAACTATTGCCTTCTCTATATCTTACATCAATATTCATCAGGTGGAGGACTATTGCCTACTATATATCTTACATCAATATTCATCAGGTGGATGACTATTGCCTACTATATATCTTACACCGCAATTCATCATGTGGAGGACTATTGCCTACTATATATTTTACATCAATATTCATCAGGTGGATGACTATTACCTACTATATATCTTACACCGCAATTCATCATGTGGAGGACTATTGCCTACTATATATTTTACATCAATATTCATCATGTGGAGGACTATTACTTACTATATATCTTGCATCGATATTCATCATGTGAGGGACTATTGCCTACTATATATCTTACATCAATATTCATCAGGTGGATGACTATTGCCTACTATATATCTTACACCGCAATTCATCATGTGGAGGACTATTTCCTACTATATAGTTTACATCAATATTCATCAGGTGCAGGACTATTGCCTACTATATATTTTACACCACAATTCATCAGGTGGAGGACTATTGCCTACTATATATTTTTCATCAATATTCATCAGATGGGGGACTATTACCTACTATATATTTTACATCAATATTCATCAGGTGGAGACTATTGCGTACTATATATCTGACACCACAATTCATCAGGTGGAGGACTATTGCCTACTATATATTTTACATCAATATTCATCAGGTGGGGACTATTGCCTAGTATATATTTTACATCAATATTCATCAGGTGGGGACTATTGCCTAGTATATATTTTACATCAATATTAATCAGGTGGGGGACTATTGCCTTCTATATATCTTACATCAATATTCATCATGTGGAGGACTATTGCCTTCTATATATCTTACATCAATATTCATCATGTGGAGGACTATTGCCTTCTATATATCTTACATCAATATTCATCATGTGGAGGACTATTGCCTACTATATATTTTACACCACAATTCATCATGTGGAGGACTATTGCCTACTATATATCTTACACCACAATTCATCATGTGGAGGACTATTGCCTACTATATATCTTACATCACAATTCACCATGTGGAGGACTATTGCCTACTATATATTTTACATCAATATTCATCATGTGGAGGGCTATTGCCTACTATATATCTTACATCAATATTCATCAGGTGGAGGACTATTGCCTACTATATATCTTACATCAATATTCATCAGGTGGATGACTATTGCCTACTATATATCTTACACCGCAATTCATCATGTGGAGGACTATTGCCTACTATATATTTTACATCAATATTCATCAGGTGGATGACTATTACCTACTATATATCTTACACCGCAATTCATCATGTGGAGGACTATTGCCTACTATATATTTTACATCAATATTCATCATGTGGAGGACTATTACCTACTATATATCTTACATCGATATTCATCATGTGGAGGACTATTGCCTACTATATATCTTACATCAATATTCATCAGGTGGATGACTATTGCCTTCTATATATTTTACACCACAATTCATCAGGTGGAGGACTATTGCCTACTATATATTTTTCATCAATATTCATCAGATGGGGGACTATTACCTACTATATATTTTACATCAATATTCATCAGGTGGAGGACTATTGCGTACTATATATCTGACACCACAATTCATCAGGTGGAGGACTATTGCCTACTATATATTTTACATCAATATTCATCAGGTGGGGACTATTGCCTAGTATATATTTTACATCAATATTCATCAGGTGGGGACTATTGACTACTATATATTTTACATCAATATTCATCAGGTGGGGACTATTGCCTAGTATATATTTTACATCAATATTCATCAGGTGGGGACTATTGACTACTATATATTTTACATCAATATTCATCAGGTGGGGACTATTGCCTAGTACATATTTTACATCAATATTAATCAGGTGGGGGACTATTGCCTTCTATATATCTTACATCAATATTCATCATGTGGAGGACTATTGCCTACTATATATCTTACATCAATATTCATCATGTGGAGGACTATTGCCTTCTATATATCTTACATCAATATTCATCATGTGGAGGACTATTGCCTACTATATATTTAACACCACAATTCATCATGTGGAGGACTATTGCCTACTATATATCTTACACCACAATTCATCATGTGGAGGACTATTGCCTACTATATATCTTACATCACAATTCACCATGTGGAGGACTATTGCCTACTATATATTTTACATCAATATTCATCATGTGGAGGGCTATTGCCTACTATATATCTTACATCAATATTCATCAGATGGAGGACTATTGCCTACTATATATCTTACATCAATATTCATCAGGTGGAGGACTATTGCCTTCTATATATCTTACATCAATATTCATCAGGTGGAGGACTATTGCCTTCTCTATATCTTACATCAATATTCATCATGTGGAGGACTATTGCCTACTATATATCTTACATCAATATTCATCAGCTGTGGACTATTGCCTAGTATATATCTTACACCACAATTCATCATGTGGAGGACTATTGCCTACTATATATTTTACATCAATATTCATCAGGTGGAGGATTATTGCCTACTATATATCTCACACCACAATTCATCAGGTGGAGGACTATTGCCTACTATATATTTTACATAAATATTCATCATGTGGGGGACTATTGCCTTCTATATATCTTACATTATTTTTTTATATTTAACATCAATATTCATCATGTGAAGTATAGACTTTTGCCTATTATATTTTACAGAAATGAGAGTTGTGAACGAGGCCTGAGTTTGTGAAGAGCAGGAAAGCGTGTATGAAAACTATGGCACAGGACAGTATGAAGACTTGGCTATAGGACAGTCCGGGGAACAGAACCAAATGCAGTGAATATGAAAACATTACCAAAGAACCACCCATTGAGCCAAACATGTGCAGTGACTATGAAGCATTACCATAGAACCACCTACTGAGTGAAACATGTGCAGTGCAATATAACCACTCACTGAGCGAAACATGTGCAGTGTACAATACAAGTACAAAAATGAGTCATGCAGGAAATACCACATACAGAACAAACACTCGCCCGAACAGCAACACAAGGAAACAGCAAATATACATGGGTAGAAAAAACAACAAGAGACGCACAAAGACAAAACAAACATACAATAGGAGGAAGATGGAAGTACCGCCTTGGAACGGTCAGTGACAAAAGTCACCGGGGGTTTAAACCGGTTTATGGGCGCCCAACCTCACCCTTATTCCATCCCCATCCTAAAAGACAAACAGTGTAAATAAACGTATCCCCTCTCCGACTAATCTACAACAACCGCGACAGCAAATACAGTGGTAAAGTGCATGTATAACAAAAAAACATTTAATTGAACATACTGTATCCACCTATCGCTAGTGTACTCAGTGATTGAGCTGCAAACAGAGTAACTGTAGAAAAGTAATAAAGGGTACGACAAAAATGAAATAGTACAGATATCCGACGTTCTCCTTCCATTTCTGGATTTAAGAGGTCGCCTTCATAGAGTACTAAACCTTTCTTGTCGGCGTACATGCAAAGAGGCCAGCGTGATTGCCAACTGTAAAAGGGTTCACAACCAAACATGCAGTATGTTGTAATAATACAGGATCATATCCCTTTTTAATGAATTGTTTTATATATTTGATGAACAAAGTGAGAAAATGGGTATGTCCAATAATTCTACGAAGTTTGTAAATCACATCACCATAAAATTCAGGATGTGAAATACCGTGTCGCAAAAGTACCTTGAGATTACACTTGTACTTGCCAATAAGCGAGAGATTTCGATAGTAAAATTTAGAGAAAGTTTTTCTTAGTTTATGGTATCTATATCCTTGTTTAAGCAGTTTTTCAGTTAAAATGAGATTTCGACTGTTAAAATCGTCAACAGATGAACAAGCTCTAGCAAAACGAATAAGTTGAGATATATAAACCCCGTAAGATGGAGCACGGGGAACATCCCCGTCAAGATGAGGAAAATTTACAATATTAAAATCAAAATCATCTCTTTTGTCATATATTTTAGAAGAAATCATTCCATTATTAATTTTAAGGTCTAGGTCAAGAAACGCTGCATAATTGTCGGACGGGTTAGCTTTATTCAATTTGAGTTCTTTAGGATAAATTGTAGGAATCAGAGCATTAAAGAAAGGGTTATCTAAGTTAAAAATATCATCCAAATATCGACAAGTATCATTGAAGGCTTTTATAACATCTTCTTGTGATTGAGGATTCAAACTCAACATGAAATCTCTCTCATAGCAGTACAAAAACAAATCTGCGACAAGTGGTGCACAATTCGTACCCATGGGAATACCAATTACCTGACGGTATATAGCATTCCCATAACGTACAAATATGTTATCCAAAAGAAAGGTTAGTGCTTCGCAAACTTCTGAGCAAGTCCAATTGGTGTAATATTTCATTTGCTCGTCAGTAAAGAAAGCTTTTTCAGAATTACATGCCAAGAACGATGTTTTTTCTCGGGCAAATACTTTCTGGATCAAGCTAGTAAGCTTATCCTTAATTAAAATATGAGGAAGAGTTGTGTACAGAGTAGAAAAATCGTAAGTGCTTACAGTGGATGCAAGATACCTTTTGTTCTTAAGTTTGTTTAAGACTTCTGAAGAGTTCTTAATAGACCAGAAGAGATTTATTCCAGAATTTTCATAAGTCTTATCACAGTAAAATTTTACATGTTCCTTTACCTTCGTTAAAGAAGAAGTCAAAAGTATAGACAATTTAGTAGTTGTACATGAACTAGAATTTGCAATGAAACGCGCTTTATATGGTTTTTTATGTAGTTTTGGTAACCAATACATAGTAGGAAGTTTATGTTGTGTAATTTTAATATCGGTTCCAAATTGTTCACACTTTTTGACATGGTCTGAAATGATGGTCTTTTCGTCAGTGGTAACTGAAATGTATGACTTGGTATTAGTAATTTCCTGCTTCAAGACGTCGATATAATGTAATCGTCAAATAATAATCACATTATTTGATGCCTTATCAGCAGGAACAAAAACGTATTTTGAATGGAAATCCTGTAAACCCTTTTTAAGATGTCTAAATGAAGTTCTAGGTTTAGGTGGAAGAAGGTGTTTATTAGAGCTGTAAAAGGAAATGCGTTTATCAATTATATCAAAAATTAGTTTTTTCCAACTCAAATATGTACATGTACCATTATTGATCTTTAACACAGGTGGCAGCTTATGCAGAGTGAAAGTCATGCAGAAAGCTCCTCTAGGAGATTTCTGCGTGACTGTCACCCTGTATTAAGCAGCCATCTGCCTACAAAAACATAAATTCTTCATTACTAAAATTTCGTAGTACGGAGCTTTTCACTGTAGATCTGTATGAAAACAGCATCGTGGATGTCTGAATAATAAGTTAAGCAAATTTAACAAACCTGTATAGTCAATATGAAACTTTTATAATACGACAAAGATAATGGTTTATTTTGTAAACATGACCTGGTTAAGCCGATAATCAATAACAGGATTAGCGTGGTTGCTGAATTCAGATCAAGATATATACTAGTATACAATAGAACCTGTCTTAAGCAGTCATTCATTTATTGAATGTAGGAGTCTTAAAAACAGGTGGCTGCTTAATGCAAGAAAAAAGTAATGCAGAAAGCTCCTATATGAGATTTCTCCATTACTTCTGATATGCATTAGCTACCACCTGCCTTACAGATCCACAATTAGTCTTACTTTAGATAGCAGCTTAAGACGGGGTTTTATGTGTTCAAATGTATCATAAGTTAAGACCCCTATAGCAGTTCATTCGATCATTTCGCGCTTTCAGAATTATTTCGGTCTATTTATAGTAACGTTCTAAAAGCGTAGAATGCATTGAAAATATATGTACATCAGAACATGTGTAGTCAGTGTGACATGGCAACAGACTGGACATGGCAACAGAAATTCAATATTTTCAATATAAGCTTAACCGTATACTTCATAGATACGTTTTTTGCAAGCAGAGTAGACCCAAAATCAGAAGATTCGTGTAGTAGCCGCTGATCGGGGTTATGAAGATATAAAGATATTATTCTACCGTTTCTACAATTACCAAACAGTATGTTGTCCCTATGACAACAAACTTTTAATTAAGTTGTTATTTTTCAATGTATATAATGCTATTGTATTTATATAGTTTATATCTTTTATTTTTTATATGCTGTCCCATTAATCAGTTTATCACAAATCTTATTTGAGGTAGTGCTCGTATTTTACAACTATTTTGTAAAATGGCTTGTATTGGTCGATTTTCTCTGTCAAACTATAATACTCAATACCATCTTAACACACTTTTAACCCTTTGCTCCATAAACAGAATAAACCCGGATCAGATGGCTCCTGTAGGAGCTATCTGATCAGGGTCTGCTCTGTTTGCTTATGAAATAATATAGATATGATTCTTCAGTTTCTACATTGGCCAAGTATGTATGTGTTCATGTGCCATTACAAAACTAATCTTATTACTATTCACTATTTCTTCATGAATAAAGGGTTAAAGCAAAACGAATACTCTTTTGGAGTGTTTGTTTTACCAGATTAATGAAAGCAACGTGTAATTTACAGAGCTACAGATAAAAGTCCGTACCCAAATACTTCTCCACCAAACCATGTTCTGTGACCAATCTTTAGAATTGTCTCAAAGAGATAATTCCAAAGAGTTATCAAAGTACAGGGTTTGGTGGAGATATAAAGGAGCTATTCTTGAAAATGTTTAAACTTACGAATCTATACCTGGACCTCTGATTTAGTATGTGTTATTACGTCGATGCAATAATTACATTTATCACATAATCTACCGAGTGGGAGTGCTGAAACAGAGTGTCGTAAATCGCGGTAATGCACTAGTGCAATTTTTATGCAAATGAGTAGTTTGAATCCAACAGTACTACACTGTAAACAATGGCCGAAACAGCCATCAGATATAGTCTGTTTCACTTTCTATGACTCTTTTAAAGGGTTATGTGATGAAAAGAATCTTACATTCGTGTTCATTACAAATTAATTTCATAAAACTCGTTTAGTACAATGACTATTACACTCGCTAATGCTGATGTCATATTATTATCGTAAACTTGCTTCATGAAAACAATTTGTAAATGAACACTCATTTAGGATCCTCTATGTATCATAAATTATATAATAGCCAACTTATGATTGATACATGACCACAGATGGTTTAATGGTTTCTTATAATTCTTTATTGAATGACATGGTTTATATATTGTATATATTTTGTATATATGTTGTTTTGTAATCATGATGAGACTTAAAGATTGAAACAGTAAATCTCCATTATGGTAGATTTATTCCCTCATAGCCTACTGTAGACCCAACCCCTTTGAATAAATCTACCATAAAGGAGATTTTACTAGAGAAAAGGAAAACGTTAGAATCGTGTAGTTTTGAAACCATTGTGATAAAAGCAGCATTTGCTCCATTGGAGTAAATGCTCTATTTATCCCAGTGGTTTTAAATGTAAATGCTCTATTTATCACAATGGTTTCAAGAAGTGACTTTTACAGACGTGTCAAAAGGCATCAATATGCGGGAATGGGTCAAGAATTAATCTAATTAATATTCATACATACACCATTTCTTAAATAATATTCGAACAGAGTATACCCAGATCAGACAGCTCCTATAGGAGCTGTCTGAACAGAGCCTACTCTGTATGCTAATGGAAATTTATAGGTAATATTATGCAGTTTCTAGAACAGTGAAAAAGTCCTTTTTATGTTCCATTTTATTGATTTCATGGGGTGAAGAAATTTTGAATAAACATGAAACAGGTAAAGGGTTAATTTTGAAATTAACTATTTCATCTTGAACGGGGTGTAGAAAACTTTAATTCTAATATAGAAGTCAAGATTAGATGCATACATAAATATATTTTCAAATATAACTTCTTTATTTCTCCACCAAATCCTATGTTGTGACCATTCATCAGAATCATCTCGAAGAGACCATTCTAAAGAGTGGTCACAACATAGGGTTTGGTGGAGAAATGACGATAAATATAAAATTACCCCACACTCCATGTATGTCTTTTCCTTGATCACAGACTTGCAGAATCAGTTTAGACTGACTAATGGTATAGACACATAGATTTATTTCGGTAAAAAGAGTACATAACATGGCAAAACATAATAAGTATATGAGCATCGGAATTTCAGCCATGTCTGAAACTGTAGAATCAGATCTTTCATTATTTCATAAACAAAAAGAGCAGATCCTGGTCAGACTGTCCCTACAGGAGACATCTGATCTGCGTCTACTCTGTTTACAGTGAGACCTCAAAAGGGGCCAAAAGTTGAAAACATCTTGTGTGCATATGCTATCATAAAAATTCAGTTAACCCTTCGCTTGCTGAATTTTAAAATACATTTCTCCTTCTTTACCCATGCCCTGTTGTATAATTACATAAATCTTCACTGTGTACAAGTATTTCGCTGTGCAATCACTGCTGTGGAGTACACTGGTTGCACAATCAACTTGTACATTGTGCAGACCCTGATGAGACCGTGGGTCTTTACTATTTACAGGTAGGTATATTGATGTGAATAGCAAGCGAAGGGTTAATAAATATTCATGATGTCATTATTCTTTTCATATTAAACAAGACTAGGATTAAAGTGATATTTTTTACCTGCAATGTATTTTAAAAATGCCTGAAAATTAAATAAATCATTTGTTTATTTGCTGAAAAGTATAAAAACGATCAAATAAAAAGCTGAAGAAGACATATCTTTTCATGACCCGGATTTTATTTGCCAGTGTGTTAGTACAGTAAACCCCTCTAAACCGGAATTCTAGAAGAATTTAGATACTTTTTAGACAGGTGGCTGCTTAATGCAGGATGAAAGTGATGCAGATAGCTCCAAGAAGAGCTTTCTGCATGACTTACCCTATATTAAGCTGTCATCTGTCTTCAAGACCGATATTTATACTAAATTTAACGTCCGGTTTAGAGGGGTTTTACTTTATTCATTTGATTTGCATTTTATTATGCCCCAGATGACGATAGTCAGGGGGCATTATGTTTTGCACCTGTCTGTCCATCCATCCTTCCATCCGTCTGTCTGTGTGTCTTTTGCATATACACATTAAACACCATCAATATTTTTATTGAGCACCCAGCCCATGTTGCAGCTAGGCAGCACCACCACTGGCATCGCTGTGTCTTACAGACACAATTTTCTGGTTTTATAACTGTTCAAAACAGGCTGATAACATCTGATTACAAAACATTGTAAGTATCGAGGAAAGGGTTTTATTTTGTATCACTGGGGCATTGTTTTTATATAAGTTCAAATTGACAGTCTTCATAAGTGTCAAGAAAACCTGTAGTATATCGCTAGGTAAGCGATTTGAGTTAACTGTAGTTTTGTATATACAGGATTATCTCCCTTGTTTAATTGTTAGTTAGATTTCATTGATTTGTTGTTTATAAAAGTAAGTTCACTTTTAAACTTCATTTTGTTTGTTTTATACCTTATAAAAAATAGTACTGTGTATATATTCAAATGAGTGAGGCGGTTGGTCAATCGAAATAATTAATATGAATAAAATGTTTATATGTTAGTTTTCTGAAGGAATTACGGTCGTTTCGTCAAAATGCCAGTTCGTCAAAAAGGCGATATATAGTTTTGACGAAAGACGTTTCGTCAAAAAGGATATATTACCTGATATATAAACTAGTATTTCAATAAATCTGTTAAATGTATGTGTTATTTTGGTGAATTAACATAACCAGAAAAATTAACTGATCCCCAAATTATATAGGGCTGTGAGTAATTCTCGAACAACAAACAAAGTTTTTGTGTATGCGGAACTAGATCTATCGAGTTTGGAAATGATAGGACAGCACTTTAAATTTGTAATATACAAATTATGAAGATGAATCTTGGTACCGATTTGATGATTAATATGTTTAAAAGTTTTATCAAGTAATATATGTAAAGCAAAAAGCAAATATTAATTACTCTATAAGTGTGCAAAAATTACACGTGTTAGTCTAATTGCCTTTTCACACCTACAAACCAATTAGCGACACGGGTTCGGCGGCACAAACTTTTATCAACACTTTATTGTGTAATTAATGTTAATCCCCCTTCCTAATCAGTCAGCACCGCTAGTGAAACTGGTGCGTGATCACTTTAAAGTGCCCTTTTCAGATATGCAGAAAACTGACAAATGCCATCTTCTGTATGTATAATATCACACTTCAAAAATGTATTAGCCTTCAGCTTCCTATGTTATTGTCCTCGGCAAAATTGGTCAAAAATGTCATTATAAAATAGCACCGAATGTCCAACAGTTTATGCAGATCTTATCTGCATCCAAACTATTTGCAACATAATAATGCCTTTAAAATGGCTAACCTTCTGTTTACTAATTCAGTGTTGCCGTCTTCAATATTTCTCTGAGTTAATTATCGTGGATGTGCCATCAAATAGCCTCCGAGTGTCATCTAGATCTGAACTATTTGAAACAGTAATCACGAATAAAGTATACGGTACTGTCGCATTCTTCATAAATTAATTAATTCTGAGTTAATCACTAAAAGCATTCAATTCTGATCCAGATCTGATATAGACCCAAACTATTTGAAACAGTAATCACGAATTGACCCGTAGCGTGCATAAAGTATACGCGGTACTGTCGCATTCTTCACTATGTCGCATTCTTTACTATTTCTGAGTTAATTAAGAACCACAAAGCATATAGTTCTGATCCAGATCTCATCTAGATCCAAACTAAGGTTAATAGATCTAATACTATTGGTCATTTCGTCAAACTGCCAGTTCGTCAAAAAGGGGATATATAAATAAATTTGCTATATAATCCTTTTTGACGAAACGACAACCCCTTTTGTACTGTATAACCTTTTTGACGAACTGGCAGTTTGACGAAACGACCGTCACCCTTCTGAAGTACCTCAAACTAATGGAAGCTGTATACAAGTGCTGAGACTGGCGCAAGCTTATTCAACGATCACTGCTGGTTATTTTGTGATCAGGGCACTGAATATTCATAGAACTTTCAGTGACGGCTTTATATACTTATGTATAGAAGCTATATCGTTGGTTTTTGACTAATAGAGTATTGCACTCATTAAGGTTAAAGACTGGCGAATATATTGTCTGCTTGGGCTACGTAATTGTGCAGTTACCTGTTCTTTAAATGGGCTAAGTAACTGTCCTCTGAGTTCTCTCTTTGGGCATGAAAATTGCACGTTTAGACAGTCCAACCAGCTTTTAATAATATTATACTGCTATTTCATAGGGGTCTCAGATTAGCCGAGGCATTGAGATAGTGTTAGACAGTCCAACCAGCTTTTAATAATATTATACTGCTATTTCATAGGGGTCTCAGATTAGCTGAGGCATTGAGATAGTGTTGCTCAAACTGATATAGCCTGGGGTTATATTCGGGTTGAAGCAGGTTTGCTGAAGACCGTGCTCAGGGTTCGGAGCGTTGCTGAACCGTCTGCCTGATGCCGTCTTTTTGAGGCTATACTTTTGAAGCGGTCTTGTTGAGGCTGTCTTTTTGAAGCCGTCTTTTTTAGGCAGTGTTTTCGAGCCGGACTCGAAACATACTACAGGCAGGCTTCAAAACGTTAGGTGTTTAAGCTTCTTGAAGCAGGTTTCATACACTGCTCAAGATAGGTTTCAGAGCGTATGATTACATACATGCTTTGAGACATAGGGTCTGATACGTAGGTTTGAAGTCGCAGTAGTGTTGAGATAGCTTCAAACCACAGGTTTCAACAGGGTTTGATGCTTAGGGTCTCAACGCGCACAGTAGTCTAGGGTTATATAGTTCACATTTATACAGTTTCATGACATAGCTTGAAGATTTTGTAACATGCACCATTTTGAAGTTGAGGCATCGACCAGCCGTCTCGCTGGCTTGGGGCTGTAGTAGTTGTTCACAGTTATAGTTTATTGTTTAATTGTTGGCCCCAAAGCTGAGGTATTGTTGATCACCATAACATAGGTTCATGTTTTCATAGTGTTCGTCTCAGGCAAAGTAGCCTCAGAACACCATACTATCATCATCGGCTAGCATAGCCCAGCCGCATCAATTTTATAGTTTCAAGCCTTGTGCTGTGTTTGGCTCAAGACATTGTCACCTCACGGAACGCCCGAAATATTTAAAAAGGTCTGAAGCTGGGTCTTGTCATTGGGGCATCACCCAGCATCCTGACAATTTGGGGGCTCGTCCGGGATAGTTCACAGAAGGTTTTTATAGCTGAAGCTACATAGGGTTGAAGCATTACTTTGGTGATCATGGACATAGCTAAATGGATATCGGCTGGTGTGCGTTTAGGATTGACTGGGCAAGACCTCAGGGACTATGCTGAGAAGAAAGAGAAATATTTAAAAGAATATTTAGATAGAGAAGAGCGTATGTCGAGACGAGAAGATGAGCGACAGAAACGTGAGCATGATCAGTTTGAGAGAAAAGCCCATATGAAGCGTGAAGAACAGGAGCGTGAGATCGCGCTGGTCAAGTTAAGGGCTGAGACAGGCATGAGAGGACCTACCTCAGAATCAAGCAGTAAGGCTCCCAGACCAAAATTGCCGAAGTTTGATGAGCAGAAAGATGATATGGACTCATATATAGAACGGTTCGAGCGCTTTGCTCAGAGTCAGGGCTGGGAAGAGAAGACATGGGCAGTTAGTTTGAGCTCGCTTTTGACAGGCAAGGTTCTTGAAGTATATACCAGCATGCCTCCAGAACATACTCATGATTACAAGGCTCTGAAAAAGGCTGTGCTCAGACGATATCAGCTGACAGAAGAAGGTTTCAGGCAGAAGTTTAGAGAAAGTCGACCCGAGCATGGGGAGACTGTTTTTCAGTTTATGGCTAGGTTGACAAGGTATTTTAGTAGATGGACAGAGATGGCTGAGGTTGAGAAATCGTATGAAGGCTTGATGGATTTAGTGGTTCGAGAGCAGTTTATACGAACCTGTTCGTCCGAACTTGCTTTGTTATTGAAAGAGAAAGTTCCGAAGTCGGTTGATGATGTGACGAAGCTAGCTGAGCAATATATAGAGGCTCATGGTGGTTCCATATGCTCGAACAAGCATGCCAAGCTCAACTCATCCTCAAACAGGCAACATCAGAGGCCAAATACTAACCTCAGAGCTAGCCCAGCACCGCGGTCTGAACCTCAGAAAAAGGTTTGTTTCATATGCAGAAAAGAGGGACATTTCGCCAGAGACTGTCGCCAGAATGGCCCGAAGAAAATAAGTGCTGGAGCAATGTGTTATGAAGACTCTGGACAGCAGCAGCATGGTGCTCAGACATACAACAAAGATTTCAAGCATAGGCGTTATCAGAGTCAACATCAGTCTCCAGACAAGCAGAAAATATCTGCTCTGTGTATGTCTGTCTCATGCAACCAAAGTCACATACAAGAATGTATCAGAGATGAAGAGCTATGCTTAGCTAACGGAGAGTCTGTGCCGATCATAGCAGGTGGCTGTACCGTTGAATCGCTCGAAGGCGAGAGAAATTTGAATTTGCAACCAGGATGGTCGAGCAGTCAACGTTTTGAGAGATACTGGCTGTGAGTTGGCGGCCATACGAAAGAACCTGGTGCGAGACGACCAGATGCTAGACAAGAGATATATTATGATAACTATCGATGGCGGGGCCAAGATAGTACCAGCAGCATTGGTTCAGGTTGATACACCATACTACACTGGCACTGTTGAAACCATGGTGTTGAGCTCACTCATATGTGATCTGGTGTTGGGGAATATACCTGGAGTTTCAAACACCCCAAACCAGGAATGGTTCGAAACCATGGGTCATGAAGCACTGAACCCCGAAGCTAGAGTTTCGGCAGCTGTCATGACACGAGCTCAGACCAAGAAGGAAGAGAGACCTCTCAGGGCATTAAGTGTTCCAAACTCTCCTGGGGATGAGGTTACTATTTATGAGCTCAGGAAGGCGCAGACTGAAGACACATCTTTGCAAAAGTTGTGGTCTTATGCCCGAGACAAGAGTACGCTGACCACAAGGGGTGGAAACAGTTATAGATATGAGATACAGAAGGATGTTCTGTATAGGTTGTTCACAGAGAGCAAGGGCTCTGGTTCAACTGAAGTCAAACAAGTAGTTGTCCCAACAAAGCATAGAAGACGTGTGATGAGCCTGGCACACGAACCAATTGTTGGTGGACACCTCTCAACCAAGAAGACGGTTGATAGGATTACAACAAGCTTTCACTGGCCTGGGGTAACCAGTGATGTGACAAGGTTTTGTCGCTCATGCGATATTTGTCAGAAGACAGTACCAAAGGGAAGAGTCTCAAAGGTACCAATGGGAGAGATGCCAATTATGGATACACCATTTCATCGGGTTGCCGTTGATCTTATTGGTCCCATAACGCCTGTATCTGAGAAAGGGAATAGATACATACTCACTGTAGTTGATTATGCTACAAAGTACCCCGAGGCTGTGGCTTTGCCAAAGATCGAGACAGAGCGGGTGGCTGAAGCACTGCTCGATATATTTTCAATAGTTGGGTTCCCATCTGAGATACTCAGTGAGAAAGGAAGTCAGTTCATCTCAGACTTGATGAGGGAGGTTTGTCGACTGATATCTCTGAAACAACTATTTACTACACCATACAACCCCAAGTGTAATGGGTGGTGTGAGCGGATGAATGGCATTTTGAAGAGCATGCTCAAGAAAATGTGCCAGGAGCGACCCAAGGACTGGGACAGATATCTATCTGCTGTGCTGTTCGCCTACAGAGAGGTCCCACAAGCTTCAACGGGTTTCTCACCGTTTGAGCTCATGTATGGTCGCACTGTTCGAGGTCCCATGCAAGTGCTGAAGGAACTCTGGACTGAGAGAGAAACGCCAGAAGTCATGACCACATACCAATATGTGCTTGACCTGAGACACAGACTCGAGGACACTTGCAAGATAGCTCGTGAAAGTCTAAACGATGCCCAGTGCGTGTACAAGCACCACTACGACAAGTCCGCCAGGAACAGGAGGCTCGTGAAAGGAGACAAAGTTTTGCTGTTGTTGCCTACTTCGCACAATAAACTGACTCTGCAGTCGAAGGGGCCGTTTGAAGTCGTTGATGTTGTTAACAGAATGGACTACAAAGTCCAAGTTGGTGACAGGGTTGGCACATACTACATCAACCTCTTGAAGAAATACGAAGAGAAGGAGCTCGAAGATGCTGTTTCATGCATGGCGATCATAGAGGCTGAACACAGTGAAGACGACGGGGTTGTAGATGATGAAGGTTTGATCGAGCTGGCAGGATTGACCAGTTCTGAGACATACAAAGATGTCATGGTGTCAGAAAGCTTGACACGTGAGCAACGGCACGATGTGCTCAGGTTGCTTGAAGAATTCCAGAACATTTTCACAGAGAAGCCTGGAACAACTCAGCTGGAGGAGCATAAGATAGAGCTCACCAGCAAGACACCGATTAGGGTTCGACCATACCCCATACCATATGCAAAGAGAAAAGAAGTTTCTGATGAGGTTCAGAACATGCTTGATGCTAGAGTGATAGAGCCAGCACAATCAAATTACAACTCACCAATTGTGTTGGTGAAAAAGAAAGATGGCACAAATAGGTTCTGTATTGATTTCAGAAGGCTCAACATGGTGACAAGGTTTGACACAGAACCTATGGGTAACCCTGAGGACATTATGTCAAACTTGAAGGAAGATAAATTCTTCACGAATATCGACTTGAGCAAGGGTTATTGGCAGATACCTGTTGAAGATAAGTCAAAGCATCTGACGGCTTTCACGACCCCAGATGGAAGTTACCAGTTTAAGAAGATGCCTTTTGGCATGGTAAACTCGGGAAGCACGTTCAACAGGATGATGCGCAAACTGCTGCATGATTGCAGTGATGCCGACAACTATGTCGATGATATCATGGGCCATACCCAGTCCTGGGGGCCACATCTCAGAATGTTGAGAGAAGTTTTTACAAGGGTGCGAGACGCCGGCTTGACCATAAGACCATCCAAATGCATGATTGGATATGAAAACATTTCATTCACAGGACATGTAGTTGGCAAAGGTATGTTGCAGATGGAGCAAGAGAAGCTTCATAAGATCAAGAATGCAGATAGACATAAGACCAAAAGGCAAGTACGAGCATTCTTGGGTTTGGCGGGATACTACAGGAAATTTATCCCAGCATTTGCCGATATTGCGTCTCCCCTCACAGACCTGACAAAGAAAGGAAAGCCAAACACCGTCGTATGGATGGATGAACATGAGCAGGCGTTCAATACGCTCAAGGACATGTTAACTCGCTCACCCATCCTTAGGCTTCCAGACTTCAAGAGGCCCTTTGTTTTACAAACAAATGCCCCAGACAGTGGAATTGGAGCAGCCTTGATGCAAGAGTTTGAAGATGGCTTGTTCCCCATAGCATATGCTAGCAAAAAGCTGCTACAGAGGGAGAAGAACTACTCCGTCATAGAGCGAAAGCTGCTACAGAGGGAGAAGAACTACTCCGTCATAGAGCGTGAGTGCCTAGCCATTATTTTCGGCATTAGAAAATTTCAGAAGTACCTGTATGGTGCGGAGTTCATACTTCAGACAGATCATGCACCATTGTCATACATACAGAAGTGCAATATAGAGAGTGGTAGGATCATGAGATGGGCTCTGTTCCTACAAAATTATCAATTCAAGGTTCAAGTAATCAAGGGCTCAGACAATGTATGTGCTGACTACCTGAGCCGTCAATAGAGTAACAGATTTTCTTGTATTAGTTGAAAACAGTAGAGCGTTTTCTTGAGAAAGGGGCTGTTGTCAAGAAAACCTGTAGTATATCGCTAGGTAAGCAATTTGAGTTAACTGTAGTTTTGTATATACAGGATTATCTCCCTTTTTTAATTGTTAGTTAGATTTCATTGATTTGTTGTTTATAAAAATAAGTTCACTTTTAAACTTCATTTTGTTTGTTTTATACCTTATAAAAAATAGTACTGTGTATATATTCAAATGAGTGAGGCGGTTGGTCAATCGAAATAATATGAATAAAATGTTTTTATGTTAGTTTTCTGAAGTACCTCAAACTAATGGAAGCTGTATACAAATGCTGAGACTGGCGCAAGCTTATTCAACGATCACTGCTGGTTAATTTGTGATCAGGGCACTGAATATTCATAGAACTTTCAGTGACGGCTTTATATACTTATGTATAGAAGCTATATCGTTGGTTTTTGACTAATAGAGTATTGCACTCATTTAGGTTAAAGACTGGCGAATATATTGTCTGCTTGGGCTACGTAATTGTGCAGTTACCTGTTCTTTAAATGGGCTAAGTAACTGTCCTCTGAGTTCTCTCTTTGGGCATGAAAATTGCACGTTTAGACAGTCCAACCAGCTTTTAATAATATTGTACTGCTATTTCATAGGGGTCTCAGATTAGCTGAGGCATTGAGATAGTGTTGCTCAAACTGATATAGCCTGGGGTTATATTCGGGTTGAAGCAGGTTTGCTGAAGACCGTGCTCAGGGTTCGGAGCGTTGCTGAACCGTCTGCCTGAGGCCGTCTTTTTGAGGCTATACTTTTGAAGCGGTCTTGTTGAGGCTGTCTTTTTGAAGCCGTCTTTTTGAGGCAGTGTTTTCGAGCCTGGCTCGGAACATACTACAGGCAGGCTTCAACGCGTTAGGTTTTTTAGCTTCTTGAAGCAGGTTTCATACACTGCTCAAGATAGGTTTCAGAGCGTATGATTACATACATGCTTTGAGACATAGGGTCTGATACGTAGGTTTGAAGTCGCAGTAGTGTTGAGATAGCTTCAAACCACAGGTTTCAACAGGGTTTGATGCTTAGGGTCTCAACGCGCATAGTAGTCTAGGGTTATATAGCTCACATTTATACAGTTTCATGACATAGCTTGAAGATTTTGTTCCAAGCACCATTTTGAAGTTGAGGCATCGACCAGCCGTCTCGCTGGCTTGGGGCTGTAGTAGTTGTTCACAGTTATAGTTTATTGTTTAATTGTTGGCCCCAAAGCTGAGGTATTGTTGATCATCATAACATAGGTTTTTGTGTATAATTTCATGTTTTCATAGTGTTCGTCTCAGGCAAAGTAGCCTCAGAACACCATACTATCATCATCGGCTAGCATAGCCCAGCCACATCAATTTTATAGTTTCAAGCCTTGTGCTGTGTTTGGCTCAAGACATTGTCACCTCACCGAACGCCCGAAATATTTAAAAAGGTCTGAAGCTGGGTCTTGTCATTGGGGCATCACCCAGCATCCTGACAATAAGAATAATTAAACATAACCAATACCATGTTTTACTATTTTATTGAAAATATGTGTTTATTGTAAGACATTCACTTTAAAAAATCATATTCCACACTACAAACCGCATGTAAAATGTATAAAAAGTCCAACCACCATAACATTAAAATGTCTATAAAGTTGACAAATAAAATAATATCATTAATGTTAAAAAGTCAGAACATTATATGTGTGTATGTACATGTATATACATGTATCTATGATTTATATTTATATAATAGTAAGTTCTCTACAGGGAAGTAATAATATCACAAACTAGTTCTGAACCACTCACTCTCAATATAAGAAAGAAGCTCTGAACCAAACTCTCTTAATACTGAATCACACTCTCTTGATGTTACAGAATAGGTCTGAACCACACTCTCTTAATATAACAAACTAGTTATGAATCACACTCTCTTAATATAACAAAGCAGCTCTGAACCACACTCTCTTAATATAACAAACTAGTTCTGAACCACACTCTCTAAATACTGAACCACACTCACTTAACATACTAGCTCTGAACCACACGCTCTTAGTATAACAAATTAGTTCTAAACCACACTCTTAATATAACAAACTAATCCTGAATCACACTTTCTTTGATAAATGACAAGCGTCCCAAAATACAAAATTATAGTGTAGTTCTGAGCTATTTTGTTATATTTGTTTATATTAGTGTTACAAGCTATTTTTGTTATATTTGTTTCTATTAGTGAGTGAGTGAGTTGGGTTTTACGTCCGACCAACAGTATTTCAGTTATTTGCAGACGGCACCCGCATAAGACAAGTTATAGTGCTGCCTCACTGGAATATTCCTGCCGCAGGTACATGGCAAGGGCACCCCACCCAGTCACATTATGCTGACACCGGGCCGACCAGTCCTAGAACTACACCTTTCTATTAGTGTTACCAGCTATTTTGTTATATTTGTTTATATTAGTGTTACAAGCTATTTTGTTATATTTGTTTATATTAGTGTTACAAGCTATTTTGTTATATTTGTTTATATTAGTGTAACAAGCTATTTTGTTATATTTGTTTATATTAGTGTTACAAGCTATTTTGTTATATTTATTTATATTAGTGTTACAAGCTATTTTGTCAATTTTTATTAAGTTGTTAGGTATATTTCATTGCTATAATATCAAAATTTAAAATGTAAAAAAATAATACTGCTAAGAACTTTGCAAAAATAATCTCTCTTGGAATGTTTGCAATAAAAAAATTAAAAAATATCATTCTCATGTCACATTTGAGCCAAAAATGAATCTCAGTTCCTGTAATCAGAGTGGACTGTAAATAACAATACAGAAGATAAGTATGGCCTTGAATCACTCACCAGCGTTACAACCAGTCCGGTTTGAAATTTAGAGAAAAGGTGTATTACAATAGTAAAGTGAATTATAAAAAAGTTTGAAAGAGGAAGATAACCGAACACCTACAGGTTCAACTTTGAATGAAACTTTGCAGTGATCTTATAGCTATACTCATTATTTATTGCATATGATGAGAACTCATGATATTACAATAGATCTGACTCTACAGTTTCTACCATTACCAAAAATAAATCAATGGCACATAACTCTAGATCCAACACATGTAATTCAATTAAGTCTAGAAAAACAAGATGTTTTTGTGAAACACTATACCCCCGATATGACCTTTGACCTTGATGTATGACATTGACCTTAGAAAGTCAGCATTAAAAATGTTTGCCTCTATAACCTACACATGCATGCCAAGTTTGAAGTCTGTTTGTGCAATGGCAACAAAATTATCGCAAACATTAACGTTGGGGACTAACCGATAAACCAACAGACTGAGCAAAATAAACTCCTATAGATTTATATGGCCATACACATTATTTTTAACATGATAGGATCCTCCATACTGAAACAAAGTTGCAAGTAGGTAATATTTGCCAGTTCTGATCATCAGATAGATATAACACAGCACCATTTTGCTTATAGTCAATATTGACCCAGACCTTACCAGATCTTACTTCAACAACATCTACTGACCATGCATATAATATCAAAGTTTGAGTAATCTACTCCATAAGTATACCTTGTTCATATTTGCAAACAGAGTAGACCCAGATCAGATTTTTACTGTATGAGCCATCTGTTTGTTTACGACATAATATCGATGTAATTCTACACTTTGGTTAAATATTTGAGTATTTAAATGATATATTAAAATTAATACAGCCCAATGAATATGCATTGTGTCATTACTTCTTACATGAATAATATTCATGGGAGTAAAGGGTTATGTATCCACAATTCTTATGTAAACAATATACAGTAAAACCTCTCTATAATGGCCACTAAAGTACATCAAGTATTTTGTGTTAAAGGCAAGTGGCTGCTTAAAGCAAGGTGAAAGTAAAACAGAACGCTCCTATAGGAGCGTTCTGTTCTACTTTCACCTTGCTTTAAGCAGCCACCTGTCCTAATATACCAATTAATTAACACAATTTAGTGGCTATTATAGAGAGGTTTTACTGTATGTACAAACAGATAGATCAAAGACAAACTGATAATGGAACTCAACAATCCTAAAAGCTTACTCTGAGCATTTTATGTTATAAAATACACTTTATATTCTGTAAACACGTAAACAAATAACATACTATTCTTAACAGTTTATAAATAATAACATTCATATTTGTATACATGTATAGATATCTATAGAAGGAGTATTTTGTGTCAATGTACAAATGATTGATTTATTAACCCACTGTCCTAAGGGTTAACTATTTACTCCATAGATATGCCTTTAAACATCTTTGTAAAAAGAGAAGATCCAGAGCAAATGGCTCCTGTAGAAGCCATCTGATCACGGTCTGCTCTGTTTGTTTATGAAATAATAAAGATCTGATTCTACAGTTCCTGTCATGATAAAATAGTCCCCTTATTCATTATGCCATTCGAAGCAATTTTACAAACATTCTGACAGTTTCGTAAAATCGTAAATTCAAAGTCAATACACGAAATGTCACTCAAATAGCATCAGTAGAGCAGGAGTTATTGATCAGCCAAAAAAAGTAACAAAGGGCAATAACTCCAAAAGTATTGAAGTCAGAGTTATGGCCCTTGTACATGACACTTTCTCTCATTATGTTCTGTCAATGTATGAAGTTCCAATCAAATTGCATTGGCCATGTAGGATTTATCGTCCGGACAAGAAAGTGTGACCTTGACCTTTGACCCACGTGCCTGAATACTGCTGTCTGCACATCGGCTTGTTAAGGAGAACATTTGTGCCACAGCATTTTGAATCCATCCAACCGTTATACAGATGTGAACCAGACATGAAAATTAAGGCTACAACATTTGACCATTATTGCGACATTGACCTTTGAAGAATGTGCCTGAATCCTGCTGTCTGCACATCGCCTTGTTATGGAGAACATTTGTGCAACAGCATTTTGAAATCCTTCCAAGGGGTTATGAGATATGAAGCGGACACAAAGGGTATGGGTAAAAAGTTTGACCTTGAATTGTGACCTTGTCATTTGACCCACGTGCATGAATCGAACGCTCTGCACATCGTTTTGTTGAGTCGAACATTTGTGCCAGAACATTTTGAAATCCTTCCATATTTGTGAGAGATATGGAGCGGACACGAGTGTGACAGACAGACGGACGGACAAACAGACGGACAGACTGACAACTCGACCGAAAACAATATGTCTCCCCATTATAAATAAGGAAGACATAACTATCGTTAATGAGCCTTCAATTTATCATATCATAGTTTTTTCAAAAAACAAAATAGTTTTTGTTATTAAAGTACCCATATCCTTCTGAGCATTCTGACAGACGGACTTCGGCAAATAGTGCAGACCCAGATCAAACTGCAGTTGTCTGATCAGAGTTTACATTATTTGCTACTATGTCCGTCTAATTTAAGTCATCACACAAATGGTGCCAAAATGACTAATTCAGCCTTACAAACCGTTGAAGGAGGAATGAGTGTGTGTTTGTCCAGAAGTACATCTGCAGAACTTGTCCTAAGCGGCCATTTATTTATTTAGCAACAGTTAGCGACTTATTGCAGGACAAATGTAGTACATAAAGCTCCTAACGGAAATTTCTGCGTTAGTTTTGACCCGCATTAAGCTACCACCTGCCTTATTGACCCATAATTAGACCTCTAAAAGCTACCGTACCATCTGATTTAAGCATTTGCCCAAATATCCGCGACCTGACGGGCACGTGTAAACAATTTGCGGTCAGACACCTTAGTATATAACACATGCTTAACCATTTCGCTGCCAAACTCTGTCGTCTGCTAACTTTGTCGTCTGCTACAAATTTTCATTCTTTTGATTTTCTTCATTTTTGTTTCAAAAACATAGTAACAGTAACAAACAGTTTGGATCCTGATGAGACGCCGAGTTACTCGGCGTCTCATCGGGATCCAAACTGTTTGCATAGGTAATCACATATCTGGTATTGGCAGCGAAAGGGTTAAATGAAGGTTTGAAGTGAACTCTTTAGTTTGCCTTAATAATTGTCACTGATAGCAGCTTTGATAGTAGCAGCTTCAATGATACAAGATGCAAAGGAACCAGATTCATTGATTCCAGCTTCAATGATACGGGCTTCAGTGATGCAAGTTTCCATTATACCAGCTTGAATTATACCAGTTTTAATGATATCAGCTTCAGTGATACCAGTTTCAGTGAGTTAAACCTCATTGATGATAACTTAATTGGTGACAGATTCGTTGTTTAGATATGATATACAGAACAACAGATAAAATCGTACTAAACAAGTACATGTACTAAAATCGTCCTTTCTCCACTAAGCCTTAAGTTGTGATTACTGTTTATAGGGTTTGGTGGAGAAATAAATTATTCTTGAAAATATTTTAATTTACGCAGCTAATCTTGACCACTGGGTATACATCTTATCTTTTGAGAAGAAGACTATGCTTAACGCATTTATTAATGCAGACAACTTCGTTCGAGACGAGACGCCGAGTAACTCGACGAGTGACCAGGATCAATGCTGTTTGACACTTACTTAATCGTTTCTGTAAAGTTTGACTGAATCAGAAAAATAACAAATGCACGAGATATTTGAGTAGATATGTATTGCTTTGCAGCGGGGTAAGATTTACGCATTGACAATAATTAAAGTCGATGTGTAATTAACACTTTACACCATAAATACGCATTTCTACGCATTTGCAAACAGAGTAGATCCAGATCAGACGGCTTTTATAGGAGTCGTCTGATCAGGGTCTGCTCTTTTTGCTCATATACAATATAGATCTAATTCTAAAGTTTCCGACATGGCGAAAAGGTGTCATTATAAAATTTAACCTAATTAATATTCATGATTTCATTATTTCTTACATGAATATTCACGATGTAAAAGGTTAACCCTTACTGTGTCAAACTAACTTTCCTCCGATTCCTTGATGCATTAGGAAGCGATTTTCTGAAGTGACAAACAGATTTGATTCTGATGGATAAGATGCCGAGTAATTCGGCGTCTCATCTGGATCTAGGCTGTCTGTAAAGGTGACCAGGTCGTGCTTGGTACTGTTAGTGTTAAATACCAGAAAGAAATTATCGTGACCACAATATTGCGTTAACTTCCCTCTATATGATTTCAAGCCACCCAAAAAGTCACGTGACGGTAATTATAGCACAGCTCTACTTAAATGTTATTAGAGATCGGAAAACAGACTCATGCGTCTTAACCCTTCGCTTGCTGTTCATGTCAATATACCTACCTGTAAATAGTGAAGACCCAGATGAGACAGCTCCTGCAGGAGCTGTCTCATCAGGGTCTGCACTATTTACAGGTTGATTGTGCAACCAGTGCACTCCACAGCAGTGATTTGCGCAGCGCAATACTTGTACACAGTGAAGATATATGTAATTATACAACAGGGTATGGATAAAGAAGGAGAAATGTATTTTAAAATTCAGCAAGAGAAGGGTTAACTCTTTAACATGCTAGTTAATGGTATGATCACTCAATCATTTACTCTTTTAGTAATTCAAATCAGGATAACTAGAAGTAAAAGTTCGGTCCTTCCCAAATTAACAATACAGATATATATTATATCGTAAAGACATACAGCAGATCCTGATCTGACGAGTCCTATAGAAGCCTTCTGATCTGGATATATTCACTTTTCAAAAAGTGTTGAAAGCCGTATCTAAAAAGTAAAGGGTTAACAATTTCAAATACAAACAATCGTGTTTGAAAGAGGAAGATGCACGTTAGCTCATCTGAAACTGTGTTAACCCTTTTTTCCTCGTATAAACGTCTTTTCACGCCTTTGCAAACAGAGAAGACCCAGATCAGACAGCTCCCATAGGATCCGTCTGACCAGGATCTGCTCTGTTTACGTTTGACATGATATAGGTTATGCAGTTTTTGTCAAAGCAAAAACAGTTCCTGAAAAGTTAACATTTCAAAAATTCTGGTAATAAACAGTCATGATGTCATTATTTCTTACATAATGCTGAACAGGGAAAGGGTTCAGTCTACGTTGTAACTACAATAGAACTCCTCTCATTCGACCCCTTAATGGATAAACATGGACGTCCATGAAAACGGTTTGTTGCTGATACAGGGAAAACTGTCATACAGAAACCGCATATGGGAGCTTTCTACATAACTTTCGTCCTGCTTTAGGCTACCAACTGCTTTAAGGCCAACACTTAGACCTCTTTTGGTTTCGCTTTACTGTACTTAATACGCAAAAAGAGGAGAGAATACCAAAGCGCAATTATTGAGGAAGTAATAGTGCTCCCATATTGGAAGAAACAGAAGGAAGAGACGGTACGTTATAGACACTTTTATTTTAGTTATTTCACACACTTATTTGAATCATTTCATACATTTGTTGGAGTTATTTCACACATTGGTTTGAGTCATTTCATACGTTTATTTGAGTAATTTTACACTTTGATTAGTCATTTCATATATTTATTTGAGTTATTGCACATATTGGAAGTTTTAACCCTTTCCATCAAATAAACCCCTTTCACGCATTTTCAAACAGAGTAGACCCAGATCAGAGGGTTCCTATATGAGCCGTCTGATCAGGGTCTGCTCTGTTTGCTAATGAAGTTTGAAAGATCTGTTTCTTTACTTTCAAAAATGACTATAATGTTTCACCTTCCACATTTCAGTATATCTTTTTCCATAAATATCCAACAGGTATTGAAATTTAAACTAAATATAGAACAGGGAACGTGTTAAAAATGTAAACAAAGTTACTCTAGTCCATCTAATTCAGATGATGCCGACAACTATGCACCCCCTTACAAGTTACGTTTACTCAAAACCTAAATCTGTGTTGTTCATTTTACATACTTCAAAACTTTGAACTTTCTTGATCTAAATACTAATTATATCTACGAAACAATTGTTTCAAAAATATGTATATTTATGAATTACTTTGTACACACAAATAATTACTATACCTGACTTTTCTGAACTGAAATTCCGTAATATTTTTCATTCTTATAAAATTATGATATATGAATAACGAACTAACAGCCAATTTAACGCTGCCTCAGCGAGCACGTATTTATCAAATACCTTTCAGGGATTTAAGAGAGATTCCTCAGATAGCGATATTTCTGGTGCCACTATCATTGTTTTGGCGTAGAATGTGCCCTTTTCTCTTAGAATTCATCAATACTTAATGTGATGTTCCACTAATGCCATGTAGAATGGTGCTGTGCCATACCCCCTTTTATGGTGCCCCACACTCATTGGCTTCCACACGATGCTATGTGGTCCATTTGCTGACTTAGATCCAAGGATTGACAACCACTACCGAACAGACATTGGAATATTCAGCCTGAGACGCATGAAAGCTAATCCAATGTGCATTACTCTCGCATACGAGATCTCCTATTTGCCGACGACTATGCTCTCTATACACTCATTCAGACATACAACACAGTCCCGACAACTTCTCTGAAGTTTGTGACAACATTGGCCTGGTAATCAGCACAAAAAACAGAAATGATGTGGCAACCTGCTCAATCAAAGGACAGACGCTGGCCGCCGTCGACAATTTTACTTACCTCGGAAGTCCCCTATCCAGAACGGTCCACATTGATGATGAAGTCAATGCACCCATCGCCAAGGTAAGTACCTCCTTTGGGCGTATAAGAGACAATGTATGGGGCAGAAGAGGTATACCAACACGGACAAAACTAGGTGTGTGCAGAGCTGTCGTCCTAAAAACATAACTATACTCTAGCAAAACCTGGACTGTATACCAACGACACGCTAAGTAGCTAAACCACTTCCACTTGGTATGTCCACGGACGATCTTATGAATAAAATGGCAGGACAAATATTCTGACACATAAGTCCTAGACGGTACATGTACCTGCATAAGTATTTGCAAACTCAGATTAAAACTACATGTATTATGTTCCTATATTTCAGATGAGATTCCTTCCAGAGAACAAAGTGGGTGTGTCTTTTTTGTTTATGGTAGTTTTTGGCAGTAAGTATAGTATAGTATAGTATAGTATATATCTATTAGAAAAGAAAACACACAATAATTTCTTTCTGTCCGTTTACAAATAAATGACCAATGTGGGAGCGTATCTGAATCCAAATGTAATGTACTCACCGTGGCTATAGGGTTCCAGAGGAGTGCTCTCCCGGAAATTTTAGAATTTGTGTAGTTTTGAAACCATTGTGATAAATAGAGCATTTGCTTCTATAGGAGCAACTGTTCTTTCATCACAATGGTTTCAAAAGGCGTCAATATGATGGAATGGATTAAATCTTATCAAAGTCTTTCCATCTTAGCTTACGATTTCTGTTCCATTTTGGCCATAATAATGTTTTCACTTTTCAGGTTGATGTTGCGCAAGTGCGTAAGTGCTACTTGCTAGCTATGCCCATGTAATGTATAGGAAACGGCACTACCCTTACTGCTTTGACCTTTCATCAAACTAATATTTATGGAATTAGTATGGCACCAAAGACATTAATTAGCTGATATTTTATCATGGCATATGGACAGAGTAAGTGTCTAGTCATAACAAATTCTGTAGACTCTGACCTTTATTATTCCATAAGCGAACAGCGCAGACCTTGATCAGACGGCCCATACAGGAGCCGTTTGATCAAGGTCGTCTCTATTTGCAAGTGCGTAAAATGCATCTTTATTAGATATGTGTATAGCTGTGTAAATGGGGACGGTTAACATGTCAATATACTTCATGCCTTCTGTCGAGAACGTATTAATAGTAGGTACCACATACCATATGTGTTTTAGGGATCCCCTTAAATGTATGTACTCCAAAGCGGTGATCTTATATGTCTAACCCATTACACTCTTTCTGACTCAGACATCGCATTCTAAATTAGCAACAATATCTTGTGATTTTGATCCTTATCATATTATTAAAAGTTAAAACATAGCAACAACGTCTTGTAATCTTTCTTCACCGGGGCGCCAGATATGTAGCTTATTTGGTCTAAGGTTTAAAACCTTGTATATTTAGGAAGATTTTAAATCTGTCTTTTTTCAGCTACCAACTGTAAACCCAATGAGGGCAAATGTAGCATAAATTGTCTCCTGGCTAAATGCAGTACCATAACAGGGAAGTGTAACTCCTGCAATAATGGATACTACGGTGATTTTTGTAACAAAACATGCAGCGTGAATTGTTCCAATCGCGAATGCCGCCAAAGTACAGGTGAATGTTACTACTGCAATAACGGCTACTATGGTGGTTTCTGTAACAAATCATGCAGCGTATATTGCTCTGATTATGGGTGCCGACAAATAACAGGCGAGTGTAACTCCTGTAATAACGGCAACTACGGTGGTTTCTGTAACAAATCATGCAGCGTAATTTGCTCTGATTATGGGTGCCGACAAAGAACAGGCGAGTGTAACTCCTGTTACATTGGTTACTACGGTGGTTTCTGTAACAAATCATGCAGCGTTTATTGCTCTGATTATGGGTGCCGACAAAGAACAGGCGAGTGTAACTCCTGTAATAAGGGCAACTACGGTGAGTTCTGTAACAAACCATGCGGTGTACATTGTTCTGATCCTAGATGCTCTCAACCAACAGGCCGTTGTTACTCCTGTAACAACGGCAAGTACGGTGAGCAGTGTAACAAAACATGCAGCGTGCAATGTGCTGAACAAGGATGTTATCAAGAAACGGGCGAGTGTTACTACTGTAACAGCGGCAACTACGGCGAGCAGTGTAACAAAACATGCAGCCTGCACTGTTATAATCGCGGATGCAGTAAAATAACAGGCGACTGTAACACTCTCTGTAATAACGGAAACTACGGTGAGTCGTGTAACAAAACATGCAGCGTGAATTGTTCCAATCGCGAATGCCGCCAAAGTACAGGTGAATGTTACTACTGCAATAACGGCTACTATGGTGGTTTCTGTAACAAATCATGCAGCGTATATTGCTCTGATTATGGGTGCCGACAAATAACAGGCGAGTGTAACTCCTGTAATAACGGCAACTACGGTGGTTTCTGTAACAAATCATGCAGCGTAAATTGCTCTGATTATGGGTGCCGACAAAGAACAGGCGAGTGTAACTCCTGTTACAATGATTACTACGGTGGTTTCTGTAACAAATCATGCAGCGTATATTGTTCTGATTATGGGTGCCGACAAAGTACAGGCGAGTGTAACTCCTGTAATAAGGGCAACTATGGCGAGTTCTGTAACAAACCATGCAGTGTACATTGTTCTGATCCTAGATGCTCTCAGCCAACAGGCCGCTGTTACTCCTGTAACAACGGCAAGTACGGTGAGCAGTGTAACAAAACATGCAGTGTGCAATGTGCTGAACAAGGATGTTATCAAGAAACGGGCGAGTGTTACTATTGTAACAGCGGCAACTACGGCGAGCAGTGTAACAAAACATGCAGCCTGCACTGTTATAATCGCGGATGCAGTAAAATAACAGGCGACTGTAACACTCTCTGTAATAACGGAAACTACGGTGAGTCATGTAACAAAACATGCAGCGCTAATTGTTCCGATCGCGGATGCCGCCAAAGTACATGTAAATGTTACTACTGCAATAACGGCTGGTACGGTAGTTTTTGTGACAAAAAGTGCAACGTTAATTGTTCAGAACAGGGATGCAATCAAGAAACGGGTGTATGCTCAAGTTGCACATCAGGGTGGTATGGGGATTTCTGCAACAGTTCTTGTAGCGAAGCGTGTTCATCTGGAAATTGCATTCAGGACACCGGTCACGGGACATTGTGTGAGTTGGATTGCAATGACAATTGTGAATCATGCGATACGGAAAGTGGCCAATGTATGGTGTGTACTCCGGGAAAGTATGGAAACAATTGCGAGTACGACTGCAGCAGCAACTGTATGCATGGTATTTGTTCCAAGGACACGGGCTATTGCATTGACGAGTGCATCCAGGGTTACTTTGGAGCGGCATGTTCTCGACACTGCAGTACATCGTGTGTGGACAAAGTGTGTGATAAGACAGAAGGGCGATGTGTCTTAGGCTGTAAGGAAGGCCATTCAGGAGCAATGTGTGAAAAAAGTAAGATACAAAGAAGAATAACTCCTTTATTTTTCCACGGAGCCCTATGGTGTGACCATTCTTAAGAATCGTCTCATAGAGACTATTCTAAAGAGACTATTCTAAAGAGAGGTCATAACATAGGGTTAGGTGAAGAAATGGCGATTTTAGTATTTGAGTATGCACCGTTATCTGTTGCTCTGTATAATTGCAGTTTTATAAATGCATTCAATATTTTACTCAAACTAACAGCTGGAATTGAGATAAAATGCTATCTACATAATAACTGAGATAAAACGATGTCTACATAATTACATATTCACTTGTTATTTACAATTTTCTTCATGAGTATTCGTGTATACAGTAGAAACCTTCTATAGCGACAACTTAATGTTGTGGGAGTTATTGGAGTCTTTAAAAGTTTGTGTGATTGCTTAGAGCTTGACGAACGTAATACAGAAAGTTCCTGCAAGAGGTGCCCGCATAACGTTCGTTCTGCATTAGGCTGTTAACTCATTCAGGACCCGGATGTTCTCCTGGTTGCTTTACAGAGAGTAACACGTGCAGACACACGGAGAGACATATATGCATAGACAGAGGGGGACAGAGAGAAAGACAGTCAGCCCTTCAGAGACAGAGTCAGACAGACGGACAGTCACAGAGAGGGTGATAGAGAGACAGACAGACGGATAGACAAAGATACAGGGAGACACACACACAGACACGCATACAGACACTCAGTGTGGTAGTAGACATTATAGAAAGTTTATACTTTTCAATTTCTCACACAAAATATAAAGCTAACATGGGGAGTTTTCATCCATGTACTATGGACTTCGTCAACAATCTGCATAAAGCAAATAAAAATGAAATAAGTGGACCAATTTCTCACATCTAGTGTGAAGGACATAACAACCTGCCTTGTTCAAAAGACTATATTGGTGGAACGGAAAGGACATTTAAACCGCGAGTTATGGAGCATCGTAGACCAAGCTCCAGTACCAGCGAAGTGTCCGGTCACATGTAAACACAAAGACAGACCTGCTGTCTTTAGACTCCGTACAATGCCTGGATCGGGACATCTCTTCGTTCTTCGTTCGAACGGGGGGGGGGGGTAAAGGAGGCGATATACTTCAAAACGCTCAAACTAGTGCTGAACAGGGACGGAGGCCGTTTCCAGTTACTAAGCGTCTGGGACAAAGCTTTAACATCACTCAAGCCCTCGAGTGGTGTTAATCCTAATGAGACGATCAGTTGGCTGACGAAGTCCATAGTACATGGGTGAAAGCTCCAAATGTTAGCTTTATGTGAGAAATTGAAAAGTATAAACTTGCAATAATACATATTCACTTGTTATTAACCATTTCCTTCATGAATATTCATGTAAGAAAACAATGAATGTATAACTTTTAATTAGATGGTCTTCATAATGCCACCATGAACAAGGCACAGTTTTACCATCTGTATTTCATAAACGAACAGAGCATTCCCGGATGAGGCGGTTCCTCGCGAGCCATCTGATGGGGATCTACTCCGTAATTCACATAAACCATATAATAAGACTTAAGTTAGTTATTATTTAGTTGTAAGAACTAGACGTATAGTTAGTATTTTGTTTCAGAGTCATCCCTGTTGTACGTTGTGATAGCTCTGGTAATCTTGTTGGCAGTTGTCATCGGTCTGTTCGTAGGACGTGAAAGGTAAGGGTAACAAGTGTCAGACGTGTTCGAACCTATTCGTTTTAACATTGTCATTGTCGCAGTGTCCTACACTCCATACTACCCTATACTCAACAAAAATATCTACGGGTCAGTGGTACTTTTCCCATAGGGTTTATGCAATGACCCTACAACTTTGGCATCCTGTATTTTCCATATACATAAATGAATTTCGACAAAATTTACAAGAAGTATTGTCATAATGTCAAACTACAGATTCCAGTGAGGTTGAGTTATACCAAGGTCCTATAGGCATCCATGGGGTGAAATAAAAAAAATCGGAATTTCTGAAATTCTCCAAAAAATCTTATCTGGAATACCAATAATCATGTCTTTGGTACGTCAAACATTTTGGTAAGCCTTTCCTTGTTCCATTATTTCCAATATTGATATGATTTTCGATTTCCAAAGCAAGGAAAACTTGAAAAACATCGTTTTACATTTTATTTTCTCCACTAAGGTGCATAAGACTCCCGCAGGTATAATTTTCATCTGTACCCGTTAATTGAAACTCTAACATTAATTTCTGCAAAATTCGTTGAGATTAAGCGACATTGGTGTGGAAGATACGAGGTGCCAAAGTAATGTAATGAATATATTGAGCCCTATGGGGAACTGACCAGTGACCCTTAAATTATTTTGTTGAGTATATATAGTGTCGCAGGGCCCTAGGCCCAGCCGAACCGACATTTACTTTTTAGTAAGGCATTTTGTGACGTTGTGTCCTATCATTCTCTTGCGTAAGTTGTGGTATCACATATTATCCCTATATTTCGATGAATTTGGTTGAAGATTGATTTTAGGCACTGTGATAATGATGTCGTTGCGGAACAGGCAATGCACAGTTCTATGAAGGCTGTGTGAGTGTGCATTTCATTTATGCTTCTGATGTTGCCAGAGGTGTAGCCAGCGATACGCACTTGCGCACGTGCATAACATCAATCTGAAAGGGGAAAACATTATTATGGCCGAAACGGAACAAAAAAACTCGAAGGATAATGACGTATATATACTTTGTCAAACGTTCTGTCTTGCCATGTAGCTTAAACTCATTCCATCATACTGACGACTTTTGACGACTTTGTAAAAGTCACTTTGTGAAACCATTGTGATAAAAGAGCATTTGCTCCTGTAGGGGAAAATGCTCTATTTATCACAATGGTTTCAAAATACAAAATTGTAAAGTTTTCCTTTTCTCTAGTTAATGCTCCTTTTCGGTAGATCTATTCAAAGAGGTTGTATCTAAAAATAGCCTATGAGGTAATGGGTTAAACTCATTCCACCATACTGACGCCTTTGGTGACTCTGTAAAAGTCACATTTTGAAACCATTGTGATAAATAGAGCATTTGCTCCCACAGGATCAAATTCTCTATTTATCACAATGGTTTCAAAATTACACGATTCTAAAATTTGATAAATAGAACATTTGCTCGTATAGGTTTCAAAAATACGCACAATTCTAAAGGTTTCCTTTCTCTAGTAAATGTTCCTATTTGGTAGGATGGTTGGGTCTAAAAATAACCTACGGTGCGTACATTAAATTTGGATCCAGATACGCTCTTATTCATACATTCGTTGTATCAAATATTACAGTATAATGTAACTGTTTAGGGGTGGGGTTACCAAATGGTATTCATTGACTGAAAATTCGGAATATTTCAGGTATAATCTGTATAGAAGTCCAAGCCGACTAAAAACGCCAAAAATGAATGACAAAATACGTAAGGTATAGGCGCTGTGTAAGTCTAGCTCCCGTTAGAACAGAATGAGAAACATACAACAATTACACACGTGTTGTATTACAATACACGTGTTGTATAGTCATGTTCCTCCATTAATAGGTTTAATGGTATAAATTTGTGTCATCCCAGCTTATTGTATTCAACGTAATACTTTATTATTATTAACCCTTTCCTCCATAAATTAATCTAATCAATAGTCATGATGTAATTACATGGAGTAAAGGGTTAAACAAACACGCTAGATAGTTATAATTTCACTGCTTCGTTTCATTTCAGATTAAGAGGGCGGTTGGCTAAAGCTAACGAATCTCGGTCGGAAGGATTTGGTAATCATCCAGACAAAACTACCTCATACAAATGTCTTTTATATAAATGTCTTTTCACGCCTTTGTAAACAGAGTGCACCGTTATCATACTGATCCCGTTGCAGTAGAGTGACCAGGGTCTGCCTTGTTTGTTTTTAATGAGCTATATGTGTGAAGTATGAAATTGAAGTGTAAATCATGAATAAAATATTATCTATATAGTTTGAAGGATGACCTAGAGAGTGTGAACTATGCAGTTTGTACTGTGAATGATGATATAGAGAGTGTGATCTATGCAGTTTGCCCTGTGAAGGATGACCTAGAACGCGTGAACTGTGCAGTTTGAATATGCAGTTTGTACTGTGAAGGATGACCTAGATACTGTGAACTATACAGTTTGTACTGTGAAGGGTGACCTAGAGACTGTGAACTATACAGTTTGTACTGTGAAGGATGACCTAGAGATAGTGAACTATACAGTTTGTACTGTGAAGGATGACATAGAGAGTGTGGACTACGCAGTTTGTACTGTGAAGGATGACATAGAAAGTGTAAACTATGCAGTTTTTACTGTGAAGGATGACATAGAAAGTGTGAACTATGCAGTTTGTACTGTGAAGGATGACATAGAGATTATGAACTATACAGTGTGTACTGTGAAGGATGACACAGAAAGTGTGAACTGTGCAGTTTGTACTGTGAAGGATGACATAGAGAGTGTGAACTATGCAATTTGTACTGTGAAGGATGGCCTAGAGAGTTTGAACTATGCAGTTTGTACTAGTGAAATGTGATGTTTTAGTAAACTTATACTTCACGGTGTGTGTGTGAGTTCGTGGGCAAGTAGCTTGTATATATGTATAGAAAATATGGAGTATGAGCTATTAGTGTTGTATACAATAGATGTGTCCACATATATACATTGCTACATCTAACACAACTACCAAAATAACCCTAAATATTCTAATGAACATACTTAGGCCAATTGTGCTGACCCAGCTCAAACTGTGCATGCAATTATTTCTCAAGGGCGTAGCTTCCTATAGGCAATGTAGGCTGCGGTCTGCACTTTTTCCCAGATAGTTAAAAAAAAGAAAATATCAAAATGCAATATTTATATATTATTAATTTAATACGTGCTCTGTGTGTTTGGGCTGCAATACCCGCATCAACTCTTTACTCCATCAGTACATCTTTACTTGCAAACAGAGGCTCCTATAGCACCTGTCTGATCAGGATCTGCTCTGTTTGCTGATGATATAATATAAATATGATTTCTACAGTTTCTGCCATGGCCAAACAGTTCTGTATCTATGTGCAAATTTAACAATCAATCTAATTAATATTCATGATGTCATTATTGCTTACATGAATATTCATGGAGAAAAAGGTTCAATTCTGCCAACACAGTCATTTAATCGAAGCTACGCCCCTGTATATGTTGTCACAGGGGAAGTACACACTGAGTGTATACAGTAAAACCTCTCCTAACCGGCCGTTAAATTTAGTATGAATATCGGTCTTGGAGACAGGTGGCAGCTTAATGCAGGGTGAAAGTCATGCAGAAAGCTCCTAGAGGAGCTTTCTACATGACTTTCACCCTGCATTAAGCAGCCACCTGCCTAAAAGTATCTAAATTCTTATCTAGTAGAATTCCGGTTAAGAGAGGTTATACTGTATAAAGAATATAAATACTTCTTGAGCCCTTACTCTGATGTAACGATATATAGCTGCCACTTATGTAGACGTATATCAACAAATGCAAACATAGTAGACCCAGATTAAACGGTTCATGTAGGAACCGTCAGATCTGGCTCGACCCTGGTTGCTTATGGAATAGTATTGATCTGATTATGTAGGTGGCGGTGGTCTAGTGGTAACGCGCTTGACTATCAGTCCGGAAGTCCGGGGTTCAAATCCCGGTCCCACCCGGAAATTTCAGAGACGCTTTTCCGTGTCTCCCACCTGCTCATACTCTCCATCCAGGGGTTAAAATGGGTACCTGTGAGGGTCACTCGCCGGTACTGCGGCTGCATGATTGCGCCATATGTTAGCAGTGCTCAATATTGTAGGCCAATGACTCAATGACCAGGGGAGTAAATGTACAGTCGGCTGAGCGGTCATTCGGACTGAAAGTAGACTATAACTAGGTACTTTACTTTTTTATTATGAAGTTTCTACCACGGTAAAGCATTAATGGTAAATTATACAATTACAAGTATTCAATTTATTTTAACCCTTTACTCCATATATACACATTTCTACGCCTTGCAAACAGAGAAGACCCAGATCAGACGGCACCTGGTAAGGGTTTATTCTGTATGTTTATGATATGATATAAATAGAAATGATTCTACAGTTTCTGCCATGGCTAAATTTCCTGCATTCATGGGCAATCAGAAAAAAATAACCTAATTAATATTTATGACGTAAGTATTTCCTGCGTGAATATCCATGGAGTAACGGGTTAATATTAATAAAATTATTATACATGTATTTTACACCCATATTCCTCAGGTGAAGTATGGGATATTGCCTATATATTTTACAGAAATGAGAGGTATTAACGAGGCCCAAATTGGTGAAGAGCAGGGAAACGTTTATGAAAACAATGGCACAGGGCAGTATGAAGACTTGGCTTTAGTACAGTCCGGGGAACAAAGCCAATATAGGGAATACGAAAGCCTTACCACAGAACCAGCATCTGAGAGAAACATGTGCAGTGTATATGAAAAGAGTAGCATAGATCCTACCACTGAGTGAAACATGTGCAGCAAATGTGAAAATATTACCATAGAACCACCCACTGAACGAAACATGTGCAGTGAATATGAAAATATTACCATAAAACCACCACTGAACGAAACATGTGCAGTGAATATAAAAATATTACCATAAAACCACCACTGAACGAAACATGTGCAGTGAATATAAAAATATTACCATAAAACCACCACTGAGCGAAACATGTGCAGTGAATATAAAAATATTACCATAAAACCACCACTGAACGAAACATGTGCAGTGAATATGAAAATATTACCATAGAACTACCCACTGAGTGAAACATGTGTAGTGAATATGAAATTATTATCAACGAAACATGAGCAGTTAATATCAAAATATTACCATAGAACCACCCAATGATGTGAAACATGTGCAGTGAATATGAAAATATTATCAACGAAACATGTGCAGTGATTATGAAAATATTACCATAAAACCACCACTGAACGAGACATGTGCAGCAAATATGAAAATATTACCATAGATCCACCCACTGAGTGAAACATGTACAGTGTACAGTAAAAACTCGATTATTTGAACACATGCATGTACACGTACCATTATTGATTTTTAACACAGGTGTCAGCTTAATGCAGAATGAAAGTCATGCAGAAAGATCCTCTATGAGCTTTCTGTATGACTGTAACCCTACATTAAGCAGTAAGCTGCCTACAAAGACATAAATTCTTCATTACTAAACGTTCGTAGTATGGAGTTTTTACTAACTATGAAATCAGCATCTTAGATCGTCCGAATAACCCACTGAGCAAATTTAACAAACCTGTACATGTATAGTCAATATGAAACTTTTATAACACGACAAAGATAATGGTTTATTTTGTAAACATGACCTGGTTAAGCCGATAATCAATAACAGGATTAGCATGGTTGCTGAATTCAGATCAAGATATATACGTGTATACAATAGAACCTGTCTTAAGCAGTCATTCATTTATTGAATGTAGGCGTCTTAAAAACAGGTGGCTGCTTAATGCAAGACAAAAGTAATGCAGAAAGCTCCTATATGAGATTTCGCCATTACTTCTGATATGCATTAGCTACCACCTGCCTTACAGATCCACAATTAGTCTTCCTTTAGATAGCAGCTTAAGACGGGGTTTTATGTGTTCAAATGTATCATAAGTTAAGACCCCTATAGCAGTTCATTCGATCATTTCGCGCTTTCAGAATTATTTCGGTCTATTTATAGTAACGTTCTAAAAGCGTAGAATGCATTGAAAATATATGTACATCAGAACATGTGTAGTCAGTGTGACATGGCAACAGACTGGACATGGCAACAGAAATTCAATATTTTCAATATAAGCTTAACCGTATACTTCATAGATACGTTTTTTGCAAGCAGAGTAGACCCAAAATCAGAAGATTCGTGTAGTAGCCGCTGATCGGGGTTATGAAGATATAAAGATATTATTCTACCGTTTCTACAATTACCAAACAGTATGTTGTCCCTATGACAACAAACTTTTAATTAAGTTGTTATTTTTCAATGTATATAATGCTATTGTATTTTCATAGTTTATATCTTTTATTTTTTATATGCTGTCCCATTAATCAGTTTATCACAAATCTTATTTGAGGTAGTGCTCGTATTTTACAACTATTTTGTAAAATGGCTTGTATTGGTCGATTTTCTCTGTCAAACTATAATACTCAATACCATCTTAACACACTTTTAACCCTTTGCTCCATAAACAGAATAAACCCGGATCAGATGGCTCCTGTAGGAGCTATCTGATCAGGGTCTGCTCTGTTTGCTTATGAAATAATATAGATATGATTCTTCAGTTTCTACATTGGCCAAGTATGTATGTGTTCATGTGCCATTACAAAACTAATCTTATTACTATTCACTATTTCTTCATGAATAAAGGGTTAAAGCAAAACGAATACTCTTTTGGAGTGTTTGTTTTACCAGATTAATGAAAGCAACGTGTAATTTACAGAGCTACAGATAAAAATCCGTACCCAAATACTTCTCCACCAAACCATGTTCTGTGACCAATCTTTAGAATTGTCTCAAAGAGATAATTCCAAAGAGTTATCAAAGTACAGGGTTTGGTGGAGATATAAAGGAGCTATTCTTGAAAATGTTTAAACTTACGAATCTATACCTGGACCTCTGATTTAGTATGTGTTATTACGTTAGGTGTTTAAGCTTCTTGAAGCAGGTTTCATACACTGCTCAAGATAGGTTTCAGAGCGTATGATTACATACATGCTTTGAGACATAGGGTCTGATACGTAGGTTTGAAGTCGCAGTAGTGTTGAGATAGCTTCAAACCACAGGTTTCAACAGGGTTTGATGCTTAGGGTCTCAACGCGCACAGTAGTCTAGGGTTATATAGTTCACATTTATACAGTTTCATGACATAGCTTGAAGATTTTGTAACATGCACCATTTTGAAGTTGAGGCATCGACCAGCCGTCTCGCTGGCTTGGGGCTGTAGTAGTTGTTCACAGTTATAGTTTATTGTTTAATTGTTGGCCCCAAAGCTGAGGTATTGTTGATCACCATAACATAGGTTTTTGTGTATAATTTCATGTTTTCATAGTGTTCGTCTCAGGCAAAGTAGCCTCAGAACACCATACTATCATCATCGGCTAGCATAGCCCAGCCGCATCAATTTTATAGTTTCAAGCCTTGTGCTGTGTTTGGCTCAAGACATTGTCACCTCACGGAACGCCCGAAATATTTAAAAAGGTCTGAAGCTGGGTCTTGTCATTGGGGCATCACCCAGCATCCTGACAATTTGGGGGCTCGTCCGGGATAGTTCACAGAAGGTTTTTATAGCTGAAGCTACATAGGGTTGAAGCATTACTTTGGTGATCATGGACATAGCTAAATGGATATCGGCTGGTGTGCGTTTAGGATTGACTGGGCAAGACCTCAGGGACTATGCTGAGAAGAAAGAGAAAGAATATTTAGATAGAGAAGAGCGTATGTCGAGACGAGAAGATGAGCGACAGAAACGTGAGCATGATCAGTTTGAGAGAAAAGCCCATATGAAGCGTGAAGAACAGGAGCGTGAGATCGCGCTGGTCAAGTTAAGGGCTGAGACAGGCATGAGAGGACCTACCTCAGAATCAAGCAGTAAGGCTCCCAGACCAAAATTGCCGAAGTTTGATGAGCAGAAAGATGATATGGACTCATATATAGAACGGTTCGAGCGCTTTGCTCAGAGTCAGAGCTGGGAAGAGAAGACATGGGCAGTTAGTTTGAGCTCGCTTTTGACAGGCAAGGTTCTTGAAGTATATACCAGCATGCCTCCAGAACATACTCATGATTACAAGGCTCTGAAAAAGGCTGTGCTCAGACGATATCAGCTGACAGAAGAAGGTTTCAGGCAGAAGTTTAGAGAAAGTCGACCCGAGCATGGGGAGACTGTTTTTCAGTTTATGGCTAGGTTGACAAGGTATTTTAGTAGATGGACAGAGATGGCTGAGGTTGAGAAATCGTATGAAGGCTTGATGGATTTAGTGGTTCGAGAGCAGTTTATACGAACCTGTTCGTCCGAACTTGCTTTGTTATTGAAAGAGAAAGTTCCGAAGTCGGTTGATGATGTGACGAAGCTAGCTGAGCAATATATAGAGGCTCATGGTGGTTCCATATGCTCGAACAAGCATGCCAAGCTCAACTCATCCTCAAACAGGCAACATCAGAGGCCAAATACTAACCTCAGAGCTAGCCCAGCACCGCGGTCTGAACCTCAGAAAAAGGTTTGTTTCATATGCAGAAAAGAGGGACATTTCGCCAGAGACTGTCGCCAGAATGGCCCGAAGAAAATAAGTGCTGGAGCAATGTGTTATGAAGACTCTGGACAGCAGCAGCATGGTGCTCAGACATACAACAAAGATTTCAAGCATAGGCGTTATCAGAGTCAACATCAGTCTCCAGACAAGCAGAAAATATCTGCTCTGTGTATGTCTGTCTCATGCAACCAAAGTCACATACAAGAATGTATCAGAGATGAAGAGCTATGCTTAGCTAACGGAGAGTCTGTGCCGATCATAGCAGGTGGCTGTACCGTTGAATCGCTCGAAGGCGAGAGAAATTTGAATTTGCAACCAGGGTTAGTTGATGGTCGAGCAGTCAACGTTTTGAGAGATACTGGCTGTGAGTTGGCGGCCATACGAAAGAACCTGGTGCGAGACGACCAGATGCTAGACAAGAGATATATTATGATAACTATCGATGGCGGGGCCAAGATAGTACCAGCAGCATTGGTTCAGGTTGATACACCATACTACACTGGCACTGTTGAAACCATGGTGTTGAGCTCACTCATATGTGATCTGGTGTTGGGGAATATACCTGGAGTTTCAAACACCCCAAACCAGGAATGGTTCGAAACCATGGGTCATGAAGCACATAACCCCGAAGCTAGAGTTTCGGCAGCTGTCATGACACGAGCTCAGACCAAGAAGGAAGAGAGACCTCTCAGGGCATTAAGTGTTCCAAACTCTCCTGGGGATGAGGTTACTATTTATGAGCTCAGGAAGGCGCAGACTGAAGACACATCTTTGCAAAAGTTGTGGTCTTATGCCCGAGACAAGAGTACGCTGACCACAAGGGGTGGAAACAGTTATAGATATGAGATACAGAAGGATGTTCTGTATAGGTTGTTCACAGAGAGCAAGGGCTCTGGTTCAACTGAAGTCAAACAAGTAGTTGTCCCAACAAAGCATAGAAGACGTGTGATGAGCCTGGCACACGAACCAATTGTTGGTGGACACCTCTCAACCAAGAAGACGGTTGATAGGATTACAACAAGCTTTCACTGGCCTGGGGTAACCAGTGATGTGACAAGGTTTTGTCGCTCATGCGATATTTGTCAGAAGACAGTACCAAAGGGAAGAGTCTCAAAGGTACCAATGGGAGAGATGCCAATTATGGATACACCATTTCATCGGGTTGCCGTTGATCTTATTGGTCCCATAACGCCTGTATCTGAGAAAGGGAATAGATACATACTCACTGTAGTTGATTATGCTACAAAGTACCCCGAGGCTGTGGCTTTGCCAAAGATCGAGACAGAGCGGGTGGCTGAAGCACTGCTCGATATATTTTCAATAGTTGGGTTCCCATCTGAGATACTCAGTGAGAAAGGAAGTCAGTTCATCTCAGACTTGATGAGGGAGGTTTGTCGACTGATATCTCTGAAACAACTCTTTACTACACCATACAACCCCAAGTGTAATGGGTGGTGTGAGCGGATGAATGGCATTTTGAAGAGCATGCTCAAGAAAATGTGCCAGGAGCGACCCAAGGACTGGGACAGATATCTATCTGCTGTGCTGTTCGCCTACAGAGAGGTCCCACAAGCTTCAACGGGTTTCTCACCGTTTGAGCTCATGTATGGTCGCACTGTTCGAGGTCCCATGCAAGTGCTGAAGGAACTCTGGACTGAGAGAGAAACGCCAGAAGTCATGACCACATACCAATATGTGCTTGACCTGAGACACAGACTCGAGGACACTTGCAAGATAGCTCGTGAAAGTCTAAACGATGCCCAGTGCGTGTACAAGCACCACTACGACAAGTCCGCCAGGAACAGGAGGCTCGTGAAAGGAGACAAAGTTTTGCTGTTGTTGCCTACTTCGCACAATAAACTGACTCTGCAGTCGAAGGGGCCGTTTGAAGTCGTTGATGTTGTTAACAGAATGGACTACAAAGTCCAAGTTGGTGACAGGGTTGGCACATACTACATCAACCTCTTGAAGAAATACGAAGAGAAGGAGCTCGAAGATGCTGTTTCATGCATGGCGATCATAGAGGCTGAACACAGTGAAGACGACGGGGTTGTAGATGATGAAGGTTTGATCGAGCTGGCAGGCTTGACCAGTTCTGAGACATACAAAGATGTCATGGTGTCAGAAAGCTTGACACGTGAGCAACGGCACGATGTGCTCAGGTTGCTTGAATAATTCCAGAACATTTTCACAGAGAAGCCTGGAACAACTCAGCTGGAGGAGCATAAGATAGAGCTCACCAGCAAGACACCGGTTAGGGTTCGACCATACCCCATACCATATGCAAAGAGAAAAGAAGTTTCTGATGAGGTTCAGAACATGCTTGATGCTAGAGTGATAGAGCCAGCACAATCAAATTACAACTCACCAATTGTGTTGGTGAAAAAGAAAGATGGCACAAATAGGTTCTGTATTGATTTCAGAAGGCTCAACATGGTGACAAGGTTTGACACAGAACCTATGGGTAACCCTGAGGACATTATGTCAAACTTGAAGGAAGATAAATTCTTCACGAAGATCGACTTGAGCAAGGGTTATTGGCAGATACCTGTTGAAGATAAGTCAAAGCATCTGACGGCTTTCACGACCCCAGATGGAAGTTACCAGTTTAAGAAGATGCCTTTTGGCATGGTAAACTCGGGAAGCACGTTCAACAGGATGATGCGCAAACTGCTGCATGATTGCAGTGATGCCGACAACTATGTCGATGATATCATGGGCCATCCCCAGTCCTGGGGGCCACATCTCAGAATGTTGAGAGAAGTTTTTACAAGGGTGCGAGACGCCGGCTTGACCATAAGACCATCCAAATGCATGATTGGATATGAAAACATTTCATTCACAGGACATGTAGTTGGCAAAGGTATGTTGCAGATGGAGCAAGAGAAGCTTCATAAGATCAAGAATGCAGATAGACATAAGACCAAAAGGCAAGTACGAGCATTCTTGGGTTTGGCGGGATACTACAGGAAATTTATCCCAGCATTTGCCGATATTGCGTCTCCCCTCACAGACCTGACAAAGAAAGGAAAGCCAAACACCGTCGTATGGATGGATGAACATGAGCAGGCGTTCAATACGCTCAAGGACATGTTAACTCGCTCACCCATCCTTAGGCTACCAGACTTCAAGAGGCCCTTTGTTTTACAAACAGATGCCTCAGACAGTGGAGTTGGAGCAGCCTTGATGCAAGAGTTTGAAGATGGCTTGTTCCCCATAGCATATGCTAGCAAAAAGCTGCTACAGAGGGAGAAGAACTACTCCGTCATAGAGCGTGAGTGCCTAGCCATTATTTTCGGCATTAGAAAATTTCAGAAGTACCTGTATGGTGCGGAGTTCATACTTCAGACAGATCATGCACCATTGTCATACATACAGAAGTGCAATATAGAGAGTGGTAGGATCATGAGATGGGCTCTGTTCCTACAAAATTATCAATTCAAGGTTCAAGTAATCAAGGGCTCAGACAATGTATGTGCTGACTACCTGAGCCGTCAATAGAGTAACAGATTTTCTTGTATTAGTTGAAAACAGTAGAGCGTTTTCTTGAGAAAGGGGCTGTTGTCAAGAAAACCTGTAGTATATCGCTAGGTAAGCAATTTGAGTTAACTGTAGTTTTGTATATACAGGATTATCTCCCTTTTTTAATTGTTAGTTAGATTTCATTGATTTGTTGTTTATAAAAATAAGTACTGTGTATATATTCAAATGAGTGAGGCGGTTGGTCAATCGAAATAATATGAATAAAATGTTTTTATGTTAGTTTTCTGAAGTACCTCAAACTAATGGAAGCTGTATACAAATGCTGAGACTGGCGCAAGCTTATTCAACGATCACTGCTGGTTAATTTGTGATCAGGGCACTGAATATTCATAGAACTTTCAGTGACGGCTTTATATACTTATGTATAGAAGCTATATCGTTGGTTTTTGACTAATAGAGTATTGCACTCATTTAGGTTAAAGACTGGCGAATATATTGTCTGCTTGGACTACGTAATTGTGCAGTTACCTGTTCTTTAAATGGGCTAAGTAACTGTCCTCTGAGTTCTCTCTTTGGGCATGAAAATTGCACGTTTAGACAGTCCAACCAGCTTTTAATAATATTGTACTGCTATTTCATAGGGGTCTCAGATTAGCTGAGGCATTGAGATAGTGTTGCTCAAACTGATATAGCCTGGGGTTATATTCGGGTTGAAGCAGGTTTGCTGAAGACCGTGCTCAGGGTTCGGAGCGTTGCTGAACCGTCTGCCTGAGGCCGTCTTTTTGAGGCTATACTTTTGAAGCGGTCTTGTTGAGGCTGTCTTTTTGAAGCCGTCTTTTTGAGGCAGTGTTTTCGAGCCTGGCTCGGAACATACTACAGGCAGGCTTCAAAGCGTTAGGTTTTTTAGCTTCTTGAAGCAGGTTTCATACACTGCTCAAGATAGGTTTCAGAGCGTATGATTACATACATGCTTTGAGACATAGGGTCTGATACGTAGGTTTGAAGTCGCAGTAGTGTTGAGATAGCTTCAAACCACAGGTTTCAACAGGGTTTGATGCTTAGGGTCTCAACGCGCATAGTAGTCTAGGGTTATATAGCTCACATTTATAGAGTTTCATGACATAGCTTGAAGATTTTGTTCCAAGCACCATTTTGAAGTTGAGGCATCGACCAGCCGTCTCGCTGGCTTGGGGCTGTAGTAGTTGTTCACAGTTATAGTTTATTGTTTAATTGTTGGCCCCAAAGCTGAGGTATTGTTGATCATCATAACATAGGTTTTTTGTGTATAATTTCATGTTTTCATAGTGTTCGTCTCAGGCAAAGTAGCCTCAGAACACCATACTATCATCATCGGCTAGCATAGCCCAGCCACATCAATTTTATAGTTTCAAGCCTTGTGCTGTGTTTGGCTCAAGACATTGTCACCTCACCGAACGCCCGAAATATTTAAAAAGGTCTGAAGCTGGGTCTTGTCATTGGGGCATCACCCAGCATCCTGACAATAAGAATAATTAAACATAACCAATACCATGTTTTACTATTTTATTGAAAATATGTGTTTATTGTAAGACATTCACTTTAAAAAATCATATTCCACACTACAAACCGCATGTAAAATGTATAAAAAATCCAACCACCATAACATTAAAATGTCTATAAAGTTGACAAATAAAATAATATCATTAATGTTAAAAAGTCAGAACATTATATGTGTGTATGTACATGTATATACATGTATCTATGATTTATATTTATATAATAGTAAGTTCTCTACAGGGAAGTAATAATATCACAAACTAGTTCTGAACCACTCACTCTCAATATAAGAAAGAAGCTCTGAACCAAACTCTCTTAATACTGAATCACACTCTCTTGATGTTACAGAATAGGTCTGAACCACACTCTCTTAATATAACAAACTAGTTATGAATCACACTCTCTTAATATAACAAAGCAGCTCTGAACCACACTCTCTTAATATAACAAACTAGTTCTGAACCACACTCTCTAAATACTGAACCACACTCACTTAACATACTAGCTCTGAACCACACGCTCTTAGTATAACAAATTAGTTCTAAACCACACTCTTAATATAACAAACTAATCCTGAATCACACTTTCTTTGATAAATGACAAGCGTCCCAAAATACAAAATTATAGTGTAGTTCTGAGTTATTTTGTTATATTTGTTTATATTAGTGTTACAAGCTATTTTTGTTATATTTGTTTCTATTAGTGAGTGAGTGAGTTGGGTTTTACGTCCGACCAACAGTATTTCAGTTATTTGCAGACGGCACCCGCATAAGACAAGTTATAGTGCTGCCTCACTGGAATATTCCTGCCGCAGGTACATGGCAAGGGCACCCACCCAGTCACATTATGCTGACACCGGGCCGACCAGTCCTAGAACTACACCTTTCTATTAGTGTTACCAGCTATGTTGTTATATTTGTTTATATTAGTGTTACAAGCTATTTTGTTATATTTGTTTATATTAGTGTTACAAGCTATTTTGTTATATTTGTTTATATTAGTGTTACAAGCTATTTTGTTATATTTGTTTATATTAGTGTTACAAGCTGTTTTGTTATATTTGTTTATATTAGTGTTACAAGCTATTTTGTTATATTTGTTTATATTAGTGTTACAAGCTATTTTGTCAATTTTTATTAAGTTGTTAGGTATTTTTCATTGCTATAATATCAGAATTTAAAATGTAAAAAAAATAATACTGCTAAGAACTTTGCAAAAGTAATCTCTCTTGGAATGTTTGCAATAAAAAAATTAAAAAATAACATTCTCATGTCACATTTGAGCCAAAAATGAATCTCAGTTCCTGTAATCAGAATGGACTGTAAATAACAATACAGAAGACAATTATGGCCTTGAATCACTCGCCAGCGTTACAACCAGTCCGGTTTGAAATTTAGAGAAAAGGTGTATTACAATAGTAAAGTGAATTATTAAAAAGTTCGAAAGAGGAAGATAACCGAACACCTACAGGTCCAACTTTGTACAGTAAAACCTCTCTTAACCGGGCATTAAATTCAGTATAAATATCGGCCTTAGAGACAGGTGACAGCTTAATGCAGGGTGGAAGGCATGCAGAAAGCTCCTAGAGGAGCTTTCTGCATGACTTTCACCCTGCATTAAGCAGTCACCTGCCTAAATTCTTCTCTACTAGAATTCCGGTTAAGAGAGGTTTAACTGTATGAAACTTTGCAGTGATCTTATAGCTATACACATTATTTATTGCATATGATGAGAACTCATGATATTACAAAAGATCTGACTCTACAGTTTCTACCATTACCAAAAATAAATCAATGGCACATAACTCTAGATCCAACACACGTAATTCAATTAAGTCAAGAAAAACAAGATGTGTTTGTGAAACACTATACCCCAGATATACCCTTTGACCTTGATGTATGACATTGACCTTAGAAAGTCAGCATTAAATATGTTTGCCTCTATAACCTGCACATGCATGCCAAGTTTGAAGTCTATACTGACCATGCATATAATATCAAAGTTTGAGTAAGATACACTGAACAATCTACTCCATAAGTATACCTTTTTCACATTTGCAAACAGAGTAGACCCAGATCAGATGGCTACTGTATGAGCCATCTGTTTGCCTACGACATAGTATAGATGTTATTCTGCAATTTGGTAAAATATCTGAGCATTTATATAATATTTTACAAATACAGCCCAATTAATATGCATTGTGTTATGCATATGCATGAATAATATTCATGGTAGTAAAGGGTTATGCATCCACAATTCTTTATGTAAACAATATACAGTAAAACCTCTCTATAATGGCCACTAAAGTACATCAAGTATTTTGTGTCAACAGCAAGTGGCTGCTTAAAGCAAGGTGAAAGTATAGGAGCGTTCTGTTCTACTTTCACCTTGCTTTAAGCAGCCACCTGTCCTAATATACCAATTAATTAACACAATTTAGTGGCCGTTATAGAGAGGTTTTACTGTCTGTACAAACAGATCAAAGACAAACTCATAATGGAACTCAACAATCCTAAAAGCTCACTCTGAGCACTTTATTTTCAGGTGAGCTAAAATACACTTTATATTCTGTAAACACGTAAACAAATAACATACTATTCTTAACAGTATATAAATAATAATAAAATTCATACAGAGATCTATAGATGGAGTATTTTGTGTCAATGTGCAAATGATTGATTTATTAACCTACTGTCCTAAGGGTTAACCATTTACTCCATAGATATGCCTTTTAGCATCTTTGTAAAAAGAGCAGATCCAGATCAAATGGCCCCTGTAGGGTCGGCTCTGTTTGTTTATGAAATAATACAGATGTGATTCTACAGTTTCTATCATGATAAAATAGTCCCCTTATTCATTGTGCCATTCCAAGCAATTTTACAAACATTCTGATTGTTTTGTAAAATCGTAAATTCGAAGTTTTGAAATACTACTGACCGAGTGTCAAACAGCTTGGATCCTGATGAGACAAATTTCTTGGCATCTCATCTAGATCCAAGCTGTTTACAAATTAAAGTCAGATTATGCTTGACATGTTAAGAATCTATCTGTTTTACATTGATTGTGAAACAAGCTCTAACAACTCTTAAAATCACTCTTAACCTTTTGAATATGGCATTTGCAAACAGTGTAGACCCAGATCTAGGAGCCCTCTGATCTGGGTCTGCGCTGTTTGTCAATCAAACTCCCCCAGCAAGATTACACCTATCATACCTTGTGGACTCTACAGTTAAACACTGACAAGCTTTTCCACTCTGAAAATTTAGTGTTCAAAGGGTCATTGGATTGGACACAACCGTATATGGCCATTTGTGTGAAGTACCACATTACTATGTGTTCACACAAGCCACAACAGCAGCACATATAGTGTTCAGACATATAATCTCACCTCACAAGCTAGTCAATTTGGCACCATTTTGATAACTTTAAATTAGATTCGACTGATATAGTAGCCAATAGTGTAGGCCCTGATAGCGCTTCTCCTTCAGGACTATACTGTTAACCTAAGATTGCCTGAGGATGAGAAATATTTGGGGTACTGTACACTGTAGAACCTCTCCATGACAGTCAACTAATGAACAAGTGTGGGAGTCTTTAATATCAGCGGCTGCTTAACCCTTTCTTTCATATAAACACGTTTTCACGCATTTGCAAACAGAGAAGACCCAGATCAGACGGCTCCTATAGGAGCCGTCTGATCTGGGTCTGCTCTGTTTGCTAATAGAAGTTGATAGATATGTTTCTTTAGTATCTAAAATGGATACAAAGTTCCATTTTCCATATCTCATTATAATTATTTCATACATGAATTTTCAGTAGGTGTTGAAAGTTGGACTAAACACAGACCAGAGAAAGAGTTAATGCAGATTAAAAACAAGAGCTGTCCGCAGACAGCGCACTCCACATTCTTTAGTGCTGGATAGTGTAGTGGAAGTCTAAGTCAGAAAGGGGAGATAACAACAGCAAAATTAATTTAAGGGTTACCTGCCCATGTGAAATGGGTCCCCCTTGTAAAAGTTAATATGTATACTGAACATAAACCTTAACCAACAATGAAAATTCTAAGTCGAAAAAGGGGCATAACTATGGCAAAATTAATTTTAGGGTTACCTACCCTTGTGAAATTGGTTCCCCTTGTGATAGTTAATATATATACCAAATATGAACCAAATATCTTTGATGGTTTCTGAGAAAAGGACCTAAACAAAAAGGTTAACCAACGCCAACGCCGACGCCGACACCGACGAGAGGGTCATGACAATAGCTCCACTTTTTGATAAAGTGGAGCTAATAATACAGAAAGCATACATGTATGTTCACATTGCATAAAACTACCACCTGCTTTAACCCGTTAATCTATAAATAAGCCTTTCTACGCCCCTGCAAACAGAGTAAACCCAGATCAGATGGCTCCTATAAGAGCCATCTGATCAGGGTCTGCTCTGTTTGCTTATGATATAATACAGACAGGATTCTACAGTTACTGCCATGGCCAAAACTTCCTATCTATGTGCTATTATAACCATGAATCTAATCAATAATTATGACGTCATTATTTCTTACATGAATATTCATGGTGTAAAGGGTTAAAGCAAAACAATTACTTCACTTACATCTCTTTTGAGTGACTTCACTCAAACATAGTCACACAAGGGATAGCACTCTAGCTACTACCCATGTTAGACTCCCATCTTTGTATGAGTCTTTTTGTCCAGAATATGCATGTAAGAAATGTACCAGCATGTTTAAATATTAATTTGAATAATATACCGGTATATAATGGCATATAAGCAAGAAAACGTTTGTTAAAAACTGTAGAAAAATCATATCAATATAGTTCCATAAGCAAACAGAGCAGACCCTGATCAGACAGCTCCTACAGGACCCATCTGATCTAGGTCTACTATGTTTGCAAAGGGGTTAGAAGAAGTATCTATGGAGTAAAGTGTTAAGAAAGGCGCACATGAGCAACACTGGCAGAGCAACAGATTAAGGCACGTTATCAAATACTAAAATCATCATTTCTCCACAAAACCCAATTTTGTGACCACTCTTTAGAATCGTCTCTTCCAGATGATTCTAAAGAGTGGTCACAACATATGGTTTGAATGAGAAATAAAGGAGTTATTCTTGAAAATGGTTTAATTTATGCATCTTATCTGGACCTCTAACACTGGTCTGAGGAATTACTGTTTTGAGAGTCCTGCAATTAAATTTCTTCATGTTTAGATCTCTTAGAAAAATTAGTAAAAGAAACAATTGATTTTATCTGGAGATATTCAGTGAAACATATAGAAAAGCTTGTCTGTTCTTCTCAAGCACACTCTATCATGGACTGGCAATTCTACTGAGTACTAACAAGGGTTAGACTGAGAATTCGATGAATTAGTACTTCTTTTAACCCTTCGCTTGCTGAATTTTAAAATACATTTCTCCTTCTTTACCCATGCCCTGTTGTATAATTACATATATTTTCACTGTGTACACACATTTCGCTGTGCAATCACTGCTGTGAAGTGCACTGGTTGCACAATCAACTTGTAAATAGTGCAGACCCTGATGAGACAGCTCCTTCACTATTTACAGGTAGGTATATTGACGTGAATAGCAGGCGAAGGGTTAACACATTCCCTCATATTACACCTTTTTGCACCTCTGTAAATCTCACTTTTTTAAACCATTGTGACAAATGGAGCATTTGCTCCATAGGAGCAAATGCTATATTTAACACAATGATTTCAAAACTACACTATTCTAAAATTTTCCATTTCTCTATTAAATGCTCTTTTTCAGTAGATTTATTTTAATAGATTGGGTCTAAGTATAGCCTATGAGTGAATGGGTTAAACTGCAGCTTAGATTTTGTCTATACACTGATGGCAGGCTTTTTCTCGTACTGGACGATCACGGGACATCTCATCCACAACCTTCTCCCTTCTGCTGGTCTGGTTCCTGATTTACTGGGATTAAGCATGAGACCCTGTTGTATGTAGCTGTGTACCAGCTCTCTCACATCCTTGAATACGTGACCAGGCAGTATATAGAAGTGCAGATGGTTGTCCATAATTTTGGAATGTACTCTTATGTGCACATTTTTACCCATGTTGCTGAAATAAAGATAAAATGATTAAGCATATGGATAAATTCCTTCATATTGACGCCTTTTAATTCCCTCATACTGATGCCTTTTGTCACTTCTGTAAAAGTCACATTTTGAAACCACTGTGATAACCAGACCAGTTGCTCCATTTACTCTTTATATCATAGTGGTTTTAAAACTACACAATTCTAAACTTTTCCTTTTCTCTAGTAAATGCTCCTTTTCAGTAGATTAATTCAAAGAGGTTGAGTCTAAAAAGAGGGAATGGATAAATACAAGAAACAAGTGAGCTAGCATTTGCAAACAGTGTCGGCCCAGATCAGACAGTTCCTTGAGGAGCCTTTTAATCAGTGTCTGCATTGTTTGCCATTCTAATTCCTCTAGCAAATTTAAGCTTTTTTTAACACTGAGTTGATTCTGTAGATAATCAATGATGGATCATTCCCTGTTGTAAATTCAGCATTCAAGAGTTAAGTGTAAGCCTATATCAAGGGCTTGGTGCAGACTATTGTAACTCCTTCACAAAGTGAAGGAGTTACAATAGTTTGCACCAAACCCTCGATATTGTTGTATATTCAGTGGCTGATTTGGTCCTACGCCATTTGCCAAGCTATAAGGATGGTGTTTGTATAGCTGCACTCATATATTTTAAATCAAGTTTTTATAACCAGATGAGACATCTATCTAATGTGAACAAGAGGGCCATGATGGCCCTGATATCGCTCACCAGACAATCCGAGGAGAAGATTTCACTAATGTTTCTATAGAAAACTAGTCACCCCTGGGACGGGGCCAATTTTGACCCCAAGGGCATAATTTATATAACTTTTGTAGAGGACCTCAACATGATGCTATGTGCCGAATATGAAAGCTGAGAAGCTTCCAGTTCCAGAGTAGAAGATTTTCAATGTTTTCACTATACAGTATAACCTCTCTATAATGACCACTTAATTGTGTTAATTAATTAGTATTTACAGCAGGTGGCTGCTTAAAGCAAGGTAAAAGTGAAACAGAACGCTCCTATAGGAGCGTACTGTTTTACTTTCACCTTGCTTTAAGCAGCCAGCTGCCTTTAAGACAAAATACTTGATGTAATTTAGTGGCCGCTACAGAGAGGTTTTACTGTATGTTTTTGTTGAAAGTGCCCACCCCTGGGACGGGGCCAATTTTGACCCCATGGGCATAATTTATATTACTTTTGTAGAGGACCTGAACATGATGCTATGTGCAAAGTATGAAAGCTGAGAACCTTCCAGATTAAGAGAAGAAGATTTTCAAAGTTTTCACTATAGGTTTCTACAGAGAACAAGGCACCCCTGGGGTGGGACCAATTTTGACACCTGGGACATAATATATATAATTCTTGTAGAGGACCAGCAGATGATGCTATGTGCCAAAATGAAAGCTGAGAACCCTGTAGATTAAAAGGAGAAGATTTTTAAAGGTTCAAATTATTGACGATGGATGATGCATGCTGTACTACGCCCATCGGACGACCGACGCCAACAGATGACGGACATCAGGCGATCACAAACACTCTCCCTGAGCTGTTGCTGTTCTGGTTAATACAGCATTTGCTCCATATCACAATGTTTAACACAATAGCTTTAAATCCACACTATTCTAAAAAAAATCTTTTTGCTAATAAATGCTCTTTTTCATTAGATTTATTCAAAGAAACTGGATGTAAAAATAGTGTATGAGGTAATGGGTTATGGAGAAAACATTATTTCATCGACTTACCTGACAGTGATCATAAGATTTCTCTTGGTTCTGTTGTACCAGAGCAAGTAGAAGCCATCTTGGTACACCAAATCTCTCATTGTTCGCTCCACCTGCAAGAAATAACACTAATTACCCTACATACATGTATGTAATTACCCTACATACATGTATTTGATCAGACAAACTCACAGGGGCAAATAGGTTAAAGATTACATGACAAGACAATGTTTATCAAAGTCTACTCCCCTTAGCCTTCTATTTCTATTCCATTTTGGCCATAATAATGCTTTCATCTTTCAGATTGATGCTACGCACATGCATAAGTGCATATCTCTAGCTACAGACATGACTTTAGCAATAGTGAAGACCCAGAGCAGTTGATCAGGGTCTAGATTATTTATATTAATTTTCTACTCAGTAAGTCTCATTTAAGCATTTACCTCATGTATACTTAAAAAAGAAATAATAACAGTGTGAATATTACTCAGATTATTTTTTATAATGGCATATCGAGGGCTTGGTGTAAAACTATTCTAACTCCTTCACAAAGTTTTGCACAAAGCCCTCGATTATGAAAACAGGAAGTATTGTCCCAAGCAAAAACTATAGAATCAGATATGCAGGGCTCACGATGGAGCCCTCTGTCCGGAGAAAGTTTGACGGGATTCAGGGACATGTTTTGGCCCATATTTGTATCTCCCTATATCGAGGGCTTGGTGCAAAACTATTCTAACTCGGAGTTAGAATAGTTTTGCACCAAGCCCTCGAATATTATGTCATATACATTAAAACTTCTTCCTCAGCTCCAAAACAGGGAGAAGACAGCAGACAGTTTCACTCAAACTACACTTTAGCTTGAGTCCTGATATATATTATAATTAACCCTTTCCTCCATAGGCTATTTTTAGACCCAACCTCTTTGAATGACTCTACCTAAAAGGAGCATTTACTAGAGAAAATGAAAATGTTAGAATTGTGTAGTATTGAAACCATTGTGATAAATAGAGCATTTGCTCCTATGGAGCAAATGCTCTATTTATCACAATGGTTTCAAGAAGTGACTATTACAGAGGCGTAGAAAGGTGTATTTATGGAGGAAAGAAGGCAGACTGATAAAGATGATTCCTACAGTATCTGAGTCTACACTTTTTGCAAAGGCAGCAAATGGCGTTTATATTAGGTCAAAGGTTAAGAATTCAAAACAGTACTATATTTTCATAAGCAAAGAGAGCAGACCATGATCAGATAACTTCCATCTGATCTGGGTCTACTCTGCAAATGTGCGAAAACGTGTTTATATGAAGGAAAGGGTTCATTAGCAATAAAAGCAGACCCTGACAAGACCATTTATAGCAGGTAAAGATTTATGGTAATAAAAATCTTACAGTATATTCTGTTTCCAGTGCACTCCAGGCCAGTTCACCTCTGAACTTGTTGTTGTAAAATGTGAAAAGCCGATCATTGGCAAGCGTTCCATCTAATGACAACTTCCTTGGTCTTTCCCCGACAACAATTTTGTACGGATGTGACATCACTTTGCTCATTCTGTGAGGCATGGGAGGTGGTATATTTAGCATGTCAACATCTTCCCATTTACCTGTTTTTGAGCTACATTCAGGCAACTGTGATATTGGTAATTCAGATTTCTGCCCAATTGCGAAAGTGTGACGGTATGATTTCACCCCAGTGTTTATGGGTAAGTCAGACATAGTTGCTGGTACAGAGTGGCGTTTGATAAAATCTCGTCTTGGCATGCTTCTATCACAGATCTCTTCTTCATTATCCCAGCTTTTATCTTGCTGTACTTTAAAACTAAATTCTCCTGGCCCTTCTCCAACAGGTGAAAACACATCAGCTATTGTTGGCACTGCCAATCCTGATGTCTCATACAAACGTGAATCAGCCGGGCACGATATGTGGCGCTGTAAACTTTCATATCCACTTCTGCCTGAAGTATTTTGTCCAGAAAAAACAAGGTTCTCTTGAAAATGCTCTTGCCTTTTGAATCTTTGATCCATTCTCAGATCTTCAATATCAGCATTGTCATTTCCTTCCATCTTAAGCATGGTATCATTATCTTGTAAAACTGCACCAGTATGCTCTGGTGAGTTTTGGGGGAAGTCATTAAAATCTATGTATGGATATTGCTGTGTGTTTGTCGGGGGACTTGTTGTATCTCTGTTTGCAATACATAATCTTTGAGTCTTAAATACATTCTTTTCTTCAATACTTTCAGTATCCAGACAAAACAAAGATCTATCAGACCCATTCAAGTCAAATCTAACATGGTGATGATTATCATCTGTTGGTAAAAACTCTTTTCGACATCTCTCTTTTTCATAAAAAGAGTCATCATCATCTTCAACCTCCTGTAAAAGTGAATTTCGAGTATTTTGAATTTCACACATTTGAGCATTGTTGTCTCTGTTTATAGGAACTGGTGCAAATTTCATGCTTACGAATTCTTTATCTGAACCAGAACTGCCTGTTGCCACACTAGAGTTCTCATCTTCAAAAATGGAAACCTGCTTCTTGTACGTTAGTGAGTAGTTAGGGGAGGGCATATTTCTGTCTGGACAACTAACTGTGGTGTCCATCCCTGATGTTTCCTGCTTAAAATTTTCAAAATCAGCTGGATCTTTATATTCACAGTCATCCAAATCTCCCCCAAAGTTTTCTCTATATTCCACATCTGTCACCATCTCTTCATTTGTAAAGAATGAACTGTCTTTCTTTGAAACTTCTGGTTCAGTTGCAGTTTCTCCAAGATGCAGAAAAGATTGAGCTTGTTCTGTCTGCCTTTTACATATACCACTGATTTCATCTCTGTGAATTCTTTCAGTATTATCAATTTTGTAGTCTATTTCACAAATATTCAGGTCCTGGCAAGTAACTGAGTTCCAACTGGGGTCTCTTTGAAGAAATTCAGGTGAATGAGATGCTTCCATGTTGAGGTTATTTTGTTTTGATTCTTGACACTGACAGGAACTGCAGTGTAAATTTCTCTTTGACTCAGATTCATGCAAAGGAACTGAATTCTGTCTCTGATTATCACCTGGTTTTCTGTGGACAATTACTCCTGATTTCAAAGAATCCATACTAACATCTAATGAAACTGACTTTCGAAAGTGACCAACAGTAAACTGAGGGGTCGTTTTTCCACCGCCCACAGTAAACTGAGGGGTCGTTTTTCCACTGACCACCGTATATGCTTGTGGAAATACATTACCACTTTGGTTTTGAGACAACATTGATTGTCTTGGCTCTGGGTTAAACTGGACTTGATGTCTTGTTTGATTGGTTTCAAAGGTTTGTGTCTGGTCTCTCTGAAGATTGGGTACTGTGTCTTGCTGCATCCAAGGCTGTTTTCTTTCACTGGTAACAAATGAGTCCCCCATGCTGCTGGAGTCTATCGTAGGATCCTGGTCTACAACCATTGAACTGGCCATTGTGGTACTTTGAATCATGAGCTGACGTCCCTGCATTTTGAAATACAGGATAAACTTTCTTGACACTGTATTTCATTAACCCATTACCTCATAGGCTATTTTTAGATACATTACCTCATAGGCTATTTTTAGTTACAACCTCTTTGAATAAATCTACCAAAAAGGAGCATTAACTAGAGAAAAGGAAAATGTTAGAATTTTGTAGTTTGAAACCATTGTGATAAATAGAGCATTTGCTCCTATAGGAGCAAATGCTCTATTTATCACAATGGTTTCACAAAGTGACTTTTACAGAGTCGTCAAAAGTCGTCAATATGAGGGAATGGTTTAACATCAGTTTAAACATAGTGACTCTAAGAATATCAATTAAAGAAAACTAGAAAATTGTGTCTGTAAGACACAGTGATGCCCCCGTGTGGGTGCTTGCCTAGCTGTACGTAAAATTCCTAAGTCATTTGACCTTGACCTTGGGCTTGCGGGCAGCATGGGCCGGGTGCATAATGAAAGTATGGATGGTGTTGAATGTGTATATGCAATTTTATGCCAAAAGCTATAGCGGTTAGTGAGATATAAGACGATGAAAAAACTGTGACAGCCAACTGCACGTAAAATTCCTAAGTCATTTGACCTTGACCTTGGACTTGCGGGCAGCATGGACTGGGTGTGCAATGAGAGTATGGATGGTGTTTAATGTGTATATGCAATTCCATGCCAATAGCTACAGTGGTTAGGGAGATATAAGACAATGAAAAAGCTGTGTCAAAAAACTGCACGTAAATGTGACAACCAACTACACATAAAATTTCCAAGTCATTTGATCTCGACCTTGGGCTTGCCGGCAGCATGTGTGGGGTGCCAAATGATAGCACAGATGGTAATTGATGTGTATGTGAAGTTTCATGTGTATAAGTGTAGAAATTACTGACTTATAAAACTTGAAAAACTGTGACAACCAACTGCACCTAAAAGCGTGACACACGGACAGACAGACAGACAGACGGACGGACATGTGCAAAACATAATGCCCCCTGAATATCGTCAACGGGGGCATAAAAATCAGTTGCTTCTCCTGTAAAGTAATGATTTTCATTATACAAGCAGTGAAAGAGATACAGTTATTGCTTGATCTTTGAATTCATTTGAAGGCATGATGCACATTTTGATGCATTGGCTGACAGTAGTTCTAGATATCATATGTGCGGACACTCATCTGTTAATACTGAAGTCTTTAATGCGACAATAAATGCCAAACGAAGTTTTACAATTTCAATTAATCCACTGTAACACATAACTTAACCAGTAATTCATTTCATATATCATTGACACAGAATAATAAATATAATTTAACCATTAACAATCTAAGCCTGCCCTGACTGTCACATGCATACACATTAGAGTCAGACAAAACACCTTGGATACCAAATTGTTTGATACTCTGAAAGTAATTGAACAAATTGAAAGTACTGTAAAACCCCGCTAATGTGACCACCTAAAAGAGGTATAATTCTGGGTGCTAGATGCAGGTGGTAGCTTAATGCAGGACAAAAGTAATGCAGAAAGCTCCTAGAGGAGCTTTCTGCATTACTTTTGTCCTGCATTAAGCAAACTACCTGCTTATAGAGACACCAATGTTTATTCATCAAGTTGTCGCATTAGAGGGGTTCTACTGTAATTAAAATTCAGATCAAAATCTGAGAAGGCATAATTTTTTCAACATAAGGTGTAAAACCCTTTAAATGTCTGATACACATTCTAAATATCACTGAGTAACGTGTATAGCTTATACAAACAACATTTAAGTACTTTCTGGTCAGTGTTTGTAGCAATCAATGGAAATTCATTCGCAATTAACAAAAATCTATAGAAAATATTTACAACATTCATTTAAAAGAGATGTTTGAAATATCAATGAGGGTGAAAAAGTTGTCATCTAGATTTGGTACTCAAAAGCTTCTAAATGATGATGTATCACAGCCAATTAATGAAGACAAATAACTTAAAAACAAAGACACAAACATAATTTAGGCCCAATCAACTTCAAACAAAGGGCTGAGGGCAAACGTAACACACCAGCTCATCAGTCACTTTCAGTTTTCTACTTCTCATAACCACTCTACTTATCACTTCAGCGCATGAATATTCATGTAAGAAATAAGGATATCTTGAATATCAACCCTTCTCTTGCTGAATTTTAAAATACATTTCTCCTTCTTTACCCATGCCCTGTTGTATAATTACATATATCTTCACTGTGTACAAATATTTCGCTAGAGGGTTAATACACGTTTTTTCAGGCAATAACATCTGCAGTGTCCCAAGGGACTGTTGTTGGCCCGAGCCCGAAGGGCGAGGGTAACAACATTCCCAAGGGACACTGCAGATGTTATTGCCCGAAAACAAACGTGTATTAACGCTATTCTTGCATAAACCCATTTTCTGCTTTCCTGCATCAATTTATTTCTTCCAAATACAGGCAAAACTATGCACTTCTTTATCACTTCAGTTAGTTCGATTTATGCAGTTTCTGGGCCACTCTTTTCTTTCTGACGTCATTCCACGATTGTATCAAATACCGTTTACAAGGGATTTCATTCAATGAATATGTCTATCACTAAAAGCAGTTCATTGTTGGTGCCCCTCAAATACTCGCACCATTCATCTAGCTTAGGCCAAAACGCTATATAGCAATGGCGTCCATTGTTTACATTAGGCCCCAAATAGGTATATTTAAACCGGTCAACAACAGCGCGTGAGCACGAGAATCGCCTTGTTAATACGAGACTACAACAGCACGTTTTATGCAAGAATATGCGATCACTGCTGTGGAGTGCACTGGTTGCACAATCAACTTGTAAATAGTGCAGACCCTGATGAGACAGCTCCTGCAGGAGCTGTCTCATCTGGGTCTTCACTATTTACAGGTAGGTATGATGACGTGAATAGCAAGTGAAGGGTAAACTAGAACTATCACTAAAGGTGATGGAATGCCCCTCGCTCAGCTGCCTTGATCGCAAATCAAACAAGATTTGTGTCAGGTTGTGCCACAAGCAGACAGACAGACTAACCAACACACTGACTCCTATTATACCCCCTGTCAAACTTCGTTTGCAGGGGTATAATTAGCTGAAATGGCATATGAACAAGGAAATGTTTTGCAAAATCAGTGGAATCAGATCTATATTATTCCATAAGCAAACAGAGCAGACCCTGATCAGATGGTTCCTACAGGAGCTATCTACAGGAGATATCTGATCTTGGTCTACTGTGTTTGCAAAGGTGTCAAAAGGTTTCTATCATGCATAGGATTAACTGAACAAAAAGGATTTGACCCTTTCCCTCATATAAACGTGTTTTCACGCATTTGCAAACAGAGTAGACCCAGATCAAATGGATCCTATAGGGTCTGCTCTGTTTCCTAATGGAATTTGAAAGATCTATTTTCTTTACTTTCTAAATTGGCTACAATGTTCCACCTTCCATATTTCATTATAACTATTGTGTCCATGAATATTCAGTAGGTATTGAAATTTGTAATAAACATAGAACAGGGAAAGGGTTAATCATTGTATTAGGTCAAACTTCAACCCTTCACCTGATCAATATTCATGTACCGGTAAGAAATAATGACATCATGAATATTAAATAGGTTATTTTTCAAAATGGCATATGAATACAGGACATTTTGGCTCGGATAGAAACAGTAGAATGAGATCTATATTATACCATAAGCAAATAGAGCAAATTGTGCAAAGGCATAGAAAGGCATGTATATGGAGTAAAGCGTTAATTAAACCAAGTATTCCATCAGACAAACTTAGGCAAATATTCAGTGCAGTCCCAACTCAAATGACTCCTGGGATGCTATTTGATCAGGATCTACACTATTTGTTACTATGTCAGGTCTTATTTTAAGTTATCCTTTTTGATACAATTCATGTCCTTACCTTGTATTCTTTGGCAAGCGTTCTTGTCCATGATGCCCCAAGATCTAACAGTTTGTAGTTCATCTGTACAGGCTGTCTGAGGATATTTTGTAGACTAGCCAGTACGGTTGTGTTGGACCTGGTCCTCACTGTGAGATGTTTGGTGCTGCCCTCATAGTCCTCGCCCTTCACACATACCATCAAGTCCATGTAAATGACATTTTCTGAATAAAATACAGTAAAACAACCCTAAAGCACTCAATAAGACAGACTCCTTCCCATGCTTTGCAAACAGAGCAGACCCTGATAACACAGCTCCTGCAGGAGCTGTCTCATCTAGGTCTTCCCTGTTTCCAAAGGTCAGATTAAAGCTTTACTCCATACATACACCTTTTAATACCTTTGCAAACAGAGGAGACTCAGATCACACAGCTCCTGTAGGAGTCATCTGACCAGGGTCTGCTCTGTTTGCTTAAATGGCATAATATAGATCTTAGCCTACACACAATTTCTGCCATGCTAAATTATTCCATTTTTCCTAACCCCATCATAAAATTTCAGCAAAATTAATATTCATATAATCATTATATCTTACATGTAAATGAATATATACATGTATTAAGTAAAGGGTTAACCCTTTCTTCCATAAATAGGTCTGTCTATGCCTCTGTAATAACCACTTCTTGAAACCATTGTGATAAATAGAGCATTTGCTCCTATAGGAGCAAACGCTCTATTTATCACAATGGTTTCAAACTACAAAAGTCTTAACTTTTCCTTTTCTCTTATTAATGCTCCTTTTAGGTATATTAATTCAAAGAGGTTGTATCTAAAAATAGCCTACGGAGGAATGGGTTATGTTACTTACTGAAGACCTCCCTTGCCATATACTCTGCACAGTCATATCTATCAATGTTACACAATGCATTGTGTAAAACAAATAAAGTATGACCGCTACTGGGCTGAGCCACCCAGTCACGCAGTAACAGTTCTCCAGGGGTAACTTCCTGTTGAATATTTGCAGTTGCATTCAACCGCTTGATGTCTTCACATTCATATGCAAGTTCTTCAGCCAGTATTTCCCAGTTACCACCAGTATTCAGATGTCGATGCAACTGATGACCTAGCCCTCGGATTACCTGCATGAACACAAGTCATTTCTTAACCTCCAGTTAATTTAACCCTTTACTCCATAAATATGCCTTTCTACACCTTTGCAAACAGAGTAGACCAACATCAAATGGCTCCTAGAGGAGCTGTCTGATCAGGGTCTGCTCTGTTTACATCTGAAATTTCATAGACCTGATTCTACAGTTTCTGCTATGGCCAAAATTTCCCATGATCATGACGATTGTGCTGTTATAAAAAAGTATCAAATTAATTTATATTCATGATGTCATTATTTCTTACATGTATTTCATTTCTTATTATATATAGTTGGATAATCAACTCTTAAAAGTTAACCATTTAAATTATATGTCTTTTTACACCCTTACAAAAAGAGTAGACCCAGACCAGTTGGCTCCTGTATGAGCCATCTGATCAGGGACTGTTCTGTCTGCTTACGAAATGAAATAAATTTTAGTACAGTTTCTGCCATGGCCAAACAGATGGCTCCAAAAGGAACTGTCTAATCTGGGTATATTCTGTCTGTAAAGGCATGAAAAGGCATAGATCTGTATGAGGTAAAGGTTTAACCTTTTACAGGATAAATAATGACTTTATGAAAATTAATTAGCCGAAGTTTTAGATTTGAAACAAGAGCAAAGGAAGGTTTGGTCACAGCAGAATCTGTTAGAATCAGATTATCCCATTAGCAAACAGGCCAGACCATGATCAGACAGCACCTACATGAGCTGTTGATCTGGGCAAGCTGTGTTTGCAAAGTAAAAAGTAAAGGTAACATAAATGTGTACTATGAGTTTTGAGATGATCCGTGCCTCTTCTTTTGATTTTCTATATATTGTAATCTCATAACATATTAACCCTTTCCCTGTTCTATGTTTATTACAAATTTCAATACCTACTGAATATTCATAGACTAAATAGTTATAATGAATTATGGATGGTGGAACATTGAAGCCATTTTAAAAAGTAAAGAAACAGATCTTTAAAATCCACTAGCATTAGAAAACGGAGCAGACCCTGATCAGATGGCTCCTATAAATACTGGTAAACCTTTCTATGCCTTTGCAAATAGACTAGACCCAGATCAGACAGTTTCTGTAAGAGCCATCTAATTGGGTCTGCTCTGTTTCCTTATTGGATAATATAGATCTGAAGGTACAGTTTTTGTCGTCACAAAAATTCCTGTGTTGAATCAGAGACATATACATATTACATGTATGGTTGAATATGCTTTTTTAAATAAATATTCCATCTAATTAATAATGATGATGTCATTATTTCTTGCAAATATATCCATGGAGTATTTATTTAAATATATATATATTTATTCCAAAATTCCAATACCTACTCAGGCTACTGAATATTCATGGTCAAAATAGTTATAATGGAACATTGTAGCCATTTTAGAAAGTATAGAAACAGGTAGACCTATCAAATTCCATTAGTAAACAGCGCTGAAATCTGAGTCTACTTTGTTTGCAGATGCATGAAAAGGCATTTATATGAAGGAAAGAGTTAAACAAGTCATACGCATCACCATTTGTGTAACTGTACCTACAAATAGAGACTTAATTCAAATATCAATGAATAGATACATTTAGATCAAACTTATCAATTTGGTTTATTAGCATGTTATCAACACTGCGCATGGTGCCATACCACATTCTGTAGCGATCGGCCTATGTAAGGCATCTCCAGGTGGTGGGGTAGCACACGACAAACACCTATGGTTTGTAGGGCATAGTTAAAGGGTGGGGAGTGTAGTGATTGGCCTATATGTAAGGCATATCATCCAATAGATACGATAACGTAGCTCTATTCCTAAACTGGACGCTAGTCATTATCAGTCTTACAGCTACGATATCGCATCTAATCATCCAACAGCCATGCTGTTGGGTTTAATTACAACATGGTTAGAGTGTCAGACTTGTTAGCCAGTGGTCCAGGGTTTGAATCCCAGTAGAGGCAAGTTACTTTTCCACCCTTAGAATTACGTCAATTCAATAGCGGGAAAACTACTGGCAGTAAGAAATGGTGTGCTTGTCTATGGTAGCACTTCATTACAGGATATTTCTGTCTCGCTGAAAGTCTTAAGGCCTAACACTGTTGCATTTGTTCCCTGAATTTAGACCTGTGGAGAAAATAAACAGGACTATCTACATTTAGCAAGTGACATTTGAAAAGTCATTTTCAATGCTGCAGGTAATTGAATGCCCGACCAACGAACCATGAATAAAATTTCCAAATTTTAAATAGAGTGTTTTCCACAAGACGCACGTACCTTTAAAGGTAGGTCCTTTGCAGACCTTGCCAAATCCTCATCTGTTAGCTGTTCAACGTATTCCATCAGTTCTTCTTCTTCTAATATTGTACAGGCACCGCTCACTGACTGTTGAGGAAGACAGTCAATGAAACCTGCTTCTTTAATTGGAAACCCCCTAGCATTTCCAGAGGCATGTCTGTCATTTTCTACTCAAGTCAAAATCAATTGCACAAATTAGGCTACCAAACATATTCTACATTTTGTCTCTCTCTTCATAATATATTTACAAGATCTATGGACTGTGATGGTAAACATATTCTGCGGTTAAAGACATCAAAACCACAACAACAACAAGGAAGTTTTTGTTTGGTAAGGGACATTACTCTATTAAAATTTAAACGGCTATTATAAAACACAGACTGTCAAAGCAGAGACATATCAGCTGTAACAGGCCGGGTACAGGTAGGTGAAAAACTTACTGTTGTTCGGATGGCTCAGTCGGTAGAGCACTCGCCCTGTTAGTCAGGGGTCCCTTGTCTGCGGTTTATTCCCTTGACATTTTCATTTATTTATCTCAGTTCTTCGATTAACAAAATGTTTTAATGAAATTAGGTTGCAGACGACAACTAGAAATTTGGCTCCGAAAGGGTTATACACTATGGACCAAATTGTGAGTTTTGGTCCAGATTGTTGTTTGGTTTATTGAAACGTACTAGAAAATGTGTAATACATAGAGCATTTGCTCCTATGGAGCAAATTAATGCTCTATTATCACAATGGTTTCAAGAAGTGACTATTACCAGAGACTTATATATGTCTCTGCTATTACAGAGGCGTCAAAAAGCGTCAATATATGGGGGAATTGGTTAAGCCTTACTATTCTGTCAAAATAAGTGATCTATTGTATTTGTACCTACTTTCGATTCGTTCCAGCGTGGTAGAAACTAGTGACTGATTGTCAAACAGTTTGGATACAAATGAGACGCCGAGTTACTCAGCTTATCGTCTGGATCCAAGCTGTTTGACACTCGGTCAGATGTAAGCCAAGTCGTGCTTAGCATAATAGGATTAACGATTTCACCATTATCGTTGAATGAGAACACTGTAGGTCTAGATAGGAGCCCGGATGATTCTGACCATTACTTGGTCAGTACCAAAAATATGCCAGACATTTCTGATTTATGAAACCCCTAATTTGCTTAACCCTTTCCCTGTTCTATGTTTATTCCAAATTTCAATACCTACTGAATATTCATGGACAAAATAGTTATAATGAAATGTGAAAAGTGGAAATTATTAGCCTTTTAAGAAAGTAAAGAAATAGATCTTTCAAATTCAATTAGCAAACAGAGCAGACCCTGATCCTATAGGAGCCATCTGATCTGGGTCTACTCTGTTTACAAACGCGTGAAAAACATTTATATGAAGGAAAGGGTTACGTGTTCTAGCACCCAGTCTCTCCTCTCTACCAGTTTGTACAGCTGAATAAGTCAGTTTGGAAACATTTTGCAACTTTAGATTAAACAGACATACTTAGCAAATAGTGAAAACCCCTCAAACGGGCCCATCAAGGAGGTGTTTGATCTGGGTCTGCACTGTTTGCATAAGTGTGTTTGTAAAAATACCTAGGATAGTTGGGGTATCACTGGTAAATCTCTGAAATACATTAAAAGTATAGATTTGTCCCCTTTTACAATACAGTAAACCCCCTCTTAACCCGAATTCTAGTAGATAGAAATTTAGATACTTTTTAGGCAGGTGGCTGCTTAATGCAGGATGAAAATGATGCAGACAGCTCCGGGAGTAGCTTTCTGCATGATTTTCACCCTGCATTAAGCTGCCACCTGTCTCTAAGACTGGTATTTATACTGAATTTGACGTCTGGTTTAGAGGGGTTTTACCGTACATGTATTTTTGAAATTCTATTTCTTTCAAACCAGATCTTAGCAACAACGTCGCACGAACATTGATAAAATACATCAGGAAACATTGTAATGTCGCAATGGAATCGAATTTCTGCACTTGAAATGTCGTTCTACCCAAGAAATAGTACCGGTCATTGATGTTCGATAGTTCATAGTAGTTCACAAATTGTTGAACATGTATCGAAATATCAACCGTATTATTATCAAATAATTATTTTCGGTTATGTGTCTATTAATGTACCTCCAACTATTCTATCATGTTCTGCAATGGTACACATGAAAAAATCTAACATATGTTACTTTGGTCTACCTAACCATTACAATGCTGAATTTATTTTCAAACGGGTTGTTCCAAAGTTCAAACAAGTCAAGCTAAAATGAGCTTCTGGTTAATATTTAGAGACTTTTCCAAACATAAGTGTAAATCCTGATGAGAGGGCTCCTCTATAAGCCTTCTTATCCGGGTCATCTCTGTTTGCAAAGGATATTAGTGACTAGGCAAAAAGGGTATTTAACTCAGAATCCGACGACCACATATCGGACTTCTGTAAATACCACAGGAAGGATATGGGACTTTCAGAATCCGACGACCTTATGTCGGACTTCCGTTGTAAAAAAGACACCATGCAGTTTGAACAAAGGCGTCTGGATTGACAGTATGTCATCGGTAGAATCTATTCATTTTATGCTTGGAGATTTCATGAAAAATGGGTCAGCATAATTTGCATATTAAGTATGTACGTTCACAAGTCGTTGTTGCTTTTCACACCTTTGTAGCGTATAAATAGAACAATGTAACCCTTATATATTGGGACCCAAGCAGTGGCCGAGGGGAAAGAGCTGTGCCTATCACCCAAATATAAACAGAAAAACCGTAAAAACCAACTATAAACAGAAAAACCGTAAAAACCAACTATAAACAGAACAAAGATTCTAGTATATTTTTTATTCATGTTCTTTATATTTTTTGATATTCTTTTCTCTAAATACATTTTAAAGCAAACAAACTGGAAAACATAAGCCTGCCTCTTGAAACTTGCTATGGACTTTTTAAAGCATTATGCTATATTAACATACAGTCCTGGTGTCAATAGTATGCATTTTGATGAAACTTAGAGGTAGGGTCCAGCATTTGTGCTAGGACAACTATGAATTCGAAAGTACCATGTTCAATTTAAAATTGTCACCTGCTCAATCTTTTGTGTATTGCATATTCACTTATACATATTCAATTAGCCTATGCTTTGCAGTTTTATTTTAAGAAAATGATTTTTTTTAATTTTGTAGTTTGAAACCATTGTGTTAATATAGGAGCAAATGCTCTATTTATCACAATGGTTTCCCAAAGTGACATTTACAGAAGTGTCAAAAGGCGTCAATATGCGGGAATGGGTTAACCCTTCCCCTTTTACATTTATTCAAGAGTTCTTCACCTCATGAATATCCACGTTCTCAAGCTTTTGATTGAGAACTCAAATCTGACCAATCAAAAGCTTGAGAACGAAACTCAGACTCAACTTAAAGCTTTATAAGCATGGACCCAGATCTATAAATTTCCATAAGTAAACAGAGCAAACCCTGATCAGACGGATCCTACAGGAGCCGTCTGATCTGGGTCTACTCTGTTTGCAAATTCGTGAAGTATTTACCTATATGGAAGAAAGGACAAAGTTTAGTTTGAAACGGAATTGATAGCTCAGAACCGATTAACCGAAGAATAGTGTTTTATTGTTTCATATCTAACTCTCTGAACCGTGGCGTGTACAGTTACAAAAGTGAATAACTTGGTAAACAATCCTCTTATCTGGTCACCTTTGTACAACTAAGACAGTAAAATATGTTGCAATTTGTCAAGATTAATTCATGTACTATAAGATCCGTCTATGACGATCGCTCAAAAGAGCTTTAACCCATTACCTCATAGGCTATTTTTAGACTCATTACCTCATAGACTATTTTTAGATCCAATCTCTTTGAATAAATCTACTGAAAATGAGCATTTACTAGACAAAGGGAAAAGTTTAGAATTGCGTTGTTTTGAAACCATTGTGGTAAATAGAGCATTTGCTCCTAAGAAGAAAATGCCCTGTTTATCACAATGGTTTCAAACCCAGAGTTTTACAAAAGTGCCAAAAGGAGTCAATGTGGGGGAATGGGTTAAGACATGTGACAGCTTAATGCAGGATGAAAGTTATGCAGGAAGCTCATAGAGTTTTCAGCAATCATAGATCTACATAGTAATTTATTAAGCTATAGCGAGGCTTTACTGTGCATATTTTAAGTCTGGTTTGAACTAAGAATGTCTAAAGAGATTCAGATTTAACCCATTACCTCATAGGCTATTTTTAGACACAACCTGTTTGAATAAATCTACCGAAAATGAGCTTTAACTAGAGAAAAGGAAAAATTGTAGACGTTTGTAGTTTGAAACCATTGTGATAAATAGAGCATTTGCTATAGGAGCAAATGCTCTATTTATCACAATGGTTCACAAAGTAAATTTTAAAGAGTCGTCAAAAGTCGTCAATATTAGGGAATGGGTTAGATATATCGATACCAATGACGACTCTCAGATTGACCTCGGTACCTTGGTAAACAGTTTGGATCCAGATGAGACACTGAGTCAATAAATACTGAAAGTATACTGAAAGTATAGGATGCCGTTCGATAGCAAAATCAACAATGCAAAACACAGAATCTTGCAGACTGTTCATGAGCAGTTATCAAAAGTGCAACACTACTCAAAGCACCGCACCGCCTAAAGCGGTATTAAAATTTGCATAATTTAGTACGGGCAAAACTCGGCGTCTCAACAGGACCTGGTAGCGAGTATGGGGATTTATTAAGAAGATACAGCTGAACTGCGATATGTCGAACTACAGGAGCTTTCAACTTTACACGGTACCTTGTGAACTTGAGAAATTGTTCAGATTAGAAATCGGATGGCTCGAAACTCAGTTATCCCAAAGTAATTTGTATGACCCTTGGAAGTTCGATATATCGAAGTTCAACTATATTTGAAAATGGAAACCTGCAGTAGAAGACAAATGCAGATAACTTGACAGAGAATACAAACTGTTTTCATACAGTAGAACCTGTCTTAAGTGACCATCATACAAATGTCTAATAATGGGTCTGTAATGCAGGTGGTAGCTCACTGCATCTGTATTATGTTTGCCCTGCATTAAACAGCCATCTGCTTCTTTAACCCATTCCTCCATAGGCTATTTTTAGACACAACCTTTTTTAATAAATCTACCCCAAAGGAGCAATTACTATTGAAAAGTAATATTTTTAGAATGTTGTAGTATGAAACCATTGTGATAAATAGAGCATTTGCTCCTATGGAGCAAATGCTGTATTTATCACAATGGTTTAAAGAAGTGGTTATTACAGGCGTATTTATGGAGGAAAGGGTTAGGACTACTATGTCCAATAAATAAGTGACCGCTTAGGACAGGTTCTACTGTAGATAATCAGATATTCGCCATTGACAGCGACAGGGTACAGACACATTCTTGGTTCAGACCAGGCTGATATGTATACATTAACCCATTCCTTCATAGGCTATTTTTATATTCAAACTCTTTAATTAAATCTACCAAAAAGGAGTATTTACTAGAGAAATGGGAATTTTCAGAAATGTGTAGTTTTGAAACAATTGTGATAAATAGAGCATTTGCTCCTGCGGAGCAAATGCTCTATTTGTCACAATGGTTTCACAAAGTGACTTTTACAGAAGCGTCAAAAGGCGTCAATATGCGGGAATGGGTTAAACTTCTCTTTAGCTATCATTAATCTGGATTCAAGATGTTTGAAATTTGGTCAACAGTTTCTCAAAAGCATGTGTCATGGCACTTGGTCGAATAGTTTCTCAAAAGCATATGCCATGGCACTTGGACCAAATAGTTTCTCAAAAGCATATGTTATTGCTCTTGGTCAATAATTTCTCAAAAACATAATTTATGCCATGATACCTGGGCAATGGTTTCTCAAAAGATTGATCAAATGGGAAGTAGTCAAGATTGCACTGTACATGTATATATCTTTGACCAACTTTTTTTACAGTGAGATATGGGAAAACTAGCCTACATACAGAACTCTGCGTTATACAAAAGCAAACAGTCTGGCTCCAGATGAGACGCCGAGTAAATTTGGTCCCATCAGGATTCTCAAAGTAGTTTGAAATTGAAGAAGTATTAATGTTCTTTAACCCTTTACCTCATATGCTATTTTTAGATCCAACCACTTTGAATAAATCTACCGAAAAGGAGCATAACTAGATAAAAGGAAAAAATTAGAATTTTGTAGTTTGAAACCATTGTGATAAATAGAGCATTTGCTCATATAGGAGCAAATGCTCTATTTATCACAATGGTTTCATATAGTGACTTTTACAGAGGCGTAGAAAGGCGTATAAATTTATGGAGGAAAGGGTTAAAAAACCCACAAACAAAACAAACTTCCAAACAAATAAAATTGTGCTGGCGTCATTTTTGCAGACGACAATTACTCAACGAGCGAAACTTTAAACACTTGTCTTGTCAGATAAGATAGAAGTCATACTATATTCAGTACTATCATTTAGAGGAGATCATACTAACGCAAACGCGGTTCAAGTTACAATCTACTGATCTACATGTACAAACGTGAAATTTGGTGAACCGGATATACAAGTGTTACGTGGTTTTAAAGGTATGCATGCACGTGATGACGTATTAACCGCTAGGTGCACGCTGTGAAAAAATAATGACAGCTTAACTTTTGATTCTGATACAGTTTTGACTACTTTAAACATTTTCGCTAATATAAACGTGTTTTCACGCATTTGCAAACAGAGTAGAGCCAGATCAGACGGACGGCTCCTGTAGGATCAGGGTCTGCTCTGTTTGCTAATGGGATAAGAAAGATGTTTCTTTACTTTCTAAAATGGTTACAATGTTACCCCTTATATACATTGTACTTCGTTATAACTATTTTAGCGATGAATATTCAGTAGGCATTGAAATTTGATATAAACATAGAAAAAGGAAAGGGTTAAGACACGGGCAAGCTGTAAACAAACTGTTGATCGAATGTCAAACAGCATGGATCCTGATGAGACGCCGAGTTACTCGATGGCTCATCTGGATCCAAGCTGTTTGCAAATGTGAGTCAAGTCGCGGGATAACGATTAAAGTTGGAAGCTGTTTCGTGTCAAGTGAGATTTTAACCATATCAATAGGCCTAGTGTGGATGACTTTAGTCATCTTTGTTAACCCATTCCCTCATATTGACGCCTTTTGGCGCATCTGCAAAAGTCACCTGCTTAAATCATTGTGATAAACAGAGCATTCGCTCCTATAGGAGCAAATGCTCTCTTTATCAAAATGGTTTCAAACTACAGAATTCTAAAATTTCTCTAGTTAATGCTCCTTTTCGGTAGATTTATTCAAAGAGGTTGGATCTAAAAATAGCCTATGATGTAATGGGTTAACAATGCAGAGTAAGCTATACCGATGTGTAATTTTCTTGCGTTTATATGAGGGAAATGGCTGATTCAGGTGACACCTCCTCTAGGTGCTTTCTGCATGTCTTTCACCATGCATTAAGCAATCACCTGCCTAAAATGGCATAAATTGTTCATTACCAAAATTTCGAAATATCGAGTTTTTGCTGTATATTCATTTAATTAAATCTTAAATGATCATCGCTATTTGACTAGAACTGGCAAACCATAAGGGTTACATGTCTGCAGTCCGGTTCAATCCTTGTTAATGACTTTTCTTCATATACAGCTCCAAAACTCATGTTGACCCTTTTCTCCATGAATATAATTATGTACGAAATGATAACATCATATATATTAATGAGGTGATTTTTTTTAAAATAGCTCATTAACACAGAATGTGTTTGCCTTTGCAGAAGAGTCGGAGCTGTACTACATAATTAGCAAACAGAGCAGACCCTGACCAGACGGTTCCTATGATCTGGGTCTACTCTGTTTGCAAAGGCGTAGAAAGACTAACCTATGGAGTAAAGGGTTAAAAGTGTTAATCTCTACTTGCAACGTATTTTAAAATGCCTATAAATAGCACAGAACGTTTGTTTATATGCTGAAAAGAAGTACAGTAAAAACCTCTCTATAACGGCCACTAAATAAGAAATAGTACAGCCCACTGAGGGCCCTATTGCATTATAGTGACCTACCAGTCAGCCCGAAAATAGTTTAAGGCCCGAAGCCGAAGGCTGAGGGCCTTAAACTATTTTCGGGCTGACTGGTAGGTCACTATAATGCAATTAGGCCCGAAGTCGGCTGTACTATTTCTTATAGTATACCGCATTCCTTTGTTCACGTAAGTATTTTAGCAGTTCTGTGTCGCTCCGTGATTACCTCAGTTTAATAAGTTTTTCCTTCAGCCGTATTAATCTGCAAATCAAAGTACAATTACATCTATTTCCTTTACAAAAGTTAAAAAACATTTTAGTATCAATTTATTCAAGCTGAATAATAATCATTATTTTACACAGAATTTATTTTCGAAAAATGCATTGTTTAAATACATTTCTTGGATTGAAATGTGCAACACCCAGTAGATCTATCTTTTCAATCTAGAGCGTGGTCGGGTAGCTAACTCATCACTGGAGTCGGTGGTCATAGCAGTGATGATGTTAGATTTATAGTTTTGAAACCGATGTTCAATGCATGTAGAATTGAAAGACAGATCCATCAAACTGATTGGATATGGAGAACTTACAGATCATTTGGCAGTAGATTAACACCAAGGAGGATAATGCGCTAATGTATGCATGATGTCGTTGCGCTAATGACGTCATTTGATGACGTCATGACATTTGTAAAAACACAACGACGCTGGATCAACATTATTTTCTTTGTGGCTGAATGCATCTAACAAGAATGTGACGTGTATTTCGACACGATAATCTTTGAAAAGGACCCTTAGTGATCGAAATATTAGATCATTTCAAGTATTTATGTATTAATTAATATATAATTTAGAATGACGTAATACATCAACGTGCTTTTCCGTATGCGCGGAAATTATCGAGCACCGGAAATTACCGAGCGCAGCGGTCCATATAGTGTCCCAGTGGGCACAGTTGCAATTTAGGGATCGGTACGTTTAACATAAGTAAAGAAGGAGCGTATGTGGATAGGTAGAGCCATATGTATATGTATCTATATGTCTCTGGGATAAGGTATACTATTTATACTATAAATAATACAATTCATTACCGGTATGTGCGTTTCCGTGTGCGCGGAAACTACCGGAACTTACCGAGCGTAGCGGGCACTATATAATGTTCCAGCGGGCACTATCGTAATTTAGTGACCGGTACAGTTTACATAAGTAAAGAAGGAGCGAATTTGAATAAGGTATACTATACTGTGTTAATTGGTTAGTATTTAGGACATGTGTCTGCTTAAAGCAAGGTGAAAGTAAAACAGAACGCTCCTATAGAAGCGTTCTGTTTTACTTTCACCTTGCTTTAAGCAGCCACCTGCCTTTAACACAAACTACTTGATGTAATTTAGTGGCCGTTATAGAGAGGTTTTACTGTATATATCGCTAGAAAACCGATCGAATAAACGTTGAAGACAAAACATTCAGCGGGGCCTCCGTGTCCGAGTGGTTATGGTTTTCGACTGACAATCGCTTAGCCCCTCACCGTTGTGGATTCGAATCCCGGCCTGGGCATTTGGATTTTTCATGTGAGGAAGCCTTCCAGCTGGCTTGCGGTAGGTCGGTGGTTCTACATGGATGTTCTTCTGTGCCGAAACATTAGTACTTATTCGGGTTGCGTTTTAGTTTTCATAAGTATTCGAAATACTGACCGATAAATTAAAAAATAAATGTATAATAATAATAATAATAATAATAATAAAGACTTTATTTAACGAGAGTACTCATTTGGCTATGGCCAATCTTCCATGAGGCCCTCAACAGAGTGAAAACATATATACAATTTGTAATGCTTTCATAATAATTTTGCATAAGCACCAACCTTGCACTGGTGATAAACATATCTGAGTTAACCCATAATGTGCTAAGCACGATTTTTTACCACACACAGTGTAGACCCAGATGAGTGAGTTCCTGTATGATCCTTCTCATCGACGAAATCGGTTTACTTCGTGTCACGGAGGCATTTTTCGATACACAGTTGAACTTCAATATCTCGAACTTCAAGGGACTATACAAAAAATAATTCGAGGTAACAAAAGTTCGAGTCATCCGATTTCTAATCTGAACCATTTCTCATGTTTCCAGTTTAATGTAGGTCTAAAGTAATGCTGAAAGCTCTTGTAGGAGCTTTCAGCATTACGTTCAACCTGCATTAAGTTGTCACATGTGTTTCTAGATATGCCTTGTGATGTATTTAAGAATAATTCTGTGTTGTAAAATTTAGAAGGACCGAACTTTTGCTTTGATTTATCAGGAAGTTCGAGTTATCCTAGTTTGAGGTATCGAAGTTCAGCTGTTCGTTCAAAATTGACATTTTTCATCAGAATAATAGAATATAACCAACACCATGTTTTATGTTTTTAATGAAAACACATGTATGCCTTTATTTTATTTAACCCTTTACTCCATAAATACGCCTTTCTACCCCTCTGCAAACAGAGTAGATCCAGATCAGATGGTTCCTGTAGGAGTCGTTGATCAAGGTGTGCTCTGTCTGCATATGAAATAATATCGATATGATTCTACAGCTTCTGCCATGGACAAATACAGTTGAACTTCGATATCTCGAACTCGGATAACTCGAACTTCGGGATAACTCGAACAAAAAGGCCAGTCCTTCCAATACTTACAATACAGAAATGCTCTAATAATGTATCTCTACATATACATGTAGTTGAAACACATGTGACAGCTTAATACAGGTCTAAAGTAATGTTGAAAGCTCCTACAGGAGCTTTCAGCATTAATTTAGACCTGTATAAGCTGTGAACACGAGAAATTGTTCATATAAGAACTCGGATGACTCGAACTTCTTTTATCTCGAACTAATTTGTATGGGCCCTTGAAGTTCGAGTTATCAAAGTTCAACTGCATAGCTGTGTCCATGTGCCATCTAAATGTCATTATTTCTTGCATAAATATTTATGAAGTAAAGGGTTTAAAACCCTTTCGCTATACCAGAGATACATGTATATACATGTATGTATATGTCTCTGGCTATTCTTATTTGCCTATGCATGCAGGTTGGATTTAGATAAGATGCCGAGCTTCTCGAGGTATCACTAGGATCCAGCTGTTTGATGCTATGATCATATTTGTTGTTTTTTTAAAAAAGGGGGAAGACATCTTAATAATCAAAATTGAAACAAACTGCAAATACGACAGGCGAAAAAGTGAAGAAAACAAAAAATAATCAAATGGAACAAAATCGTTTTAAGATTTAGCAACTAAATATATATGTTTATTTCAAAGACTTAGTCATTACTCAATTGAAAACACATGTACACTACAATGATCACCCTAGTGCCTGATTGAAAGATCTTTTGGCGCTTTCGCAATCTGAGTAGACTCAGATCAGGCGGCTCCTATAGGAGCCGTCTGATCAGGGTCTGCTCTGTTTGTTTGTGATGTATTAAAATATATTTTTTTCAGTTTATGTCATGATAAAATATTACTTGGTTCATAGTGCCTTTGCAAACAGAATAGACCCAGATCAGACGGCTTTTGAATGAGCCATTTGATCAAGGTCTGCTCTGTTGCTTGTGATGTAATACAGATATGATTTACAGCTCCTGTCATGATAAAACATTCTTTTCTTCAGAGTACATTAGCAAACAGAGTAGACCCAGATCAGGAGGTATCTACAGAAACTTGCAATGCTTTGCTCTGTGTTGATATGCAATTATGTAGATTTGATTTTACAGAGTCATGTGTTCATACTGGTATGCCATTATAAAAATATAGCTAATAGATATGTATGATGTCATAATTTCTCACATTATCAATCCTTAGGTCCTTCGCGGAATTGGTAGCTTAATGCGGGATAAAGGTCAAGCAGAGAGCTCCTGCATCAAGCTATCGTCGGCTTTAAGCCTTTCATCCATGAATTGTCTTGAAATATACGATGACATCATGAATTCAGTTTCAAAATGACAAAAATAAACACATAAAACGTTTGCCAAAGCAGAAACTGTAGAATCAGATCTATATTATTTGATAGGCAAATAAAGTAGTCCCTGATCAGACGGCTCCTATAGGTGGTGTCTGATTTCTGTCTACTCTGTTTGCAATATAAACATCTCGTACATATTAACCCTTTCGGCGCCAAATTTCTAATTGTCGTTTGTTAAATCATATGGTAAAATAAAGAAATGAGATAAATAAATGTAAATTTCAAAGGAATAAAGCACAGATATGGAAACAGAGAATGAGACAAAAAGTGAAGTCCCTGATCAGACGTCGCCTTGAAAAGGCGGCGTCTGATCAGGGACTGCAGTATTTGTCGTACATGTGCATTTTTGACATCGACGGTAAAAGGATTAATGTATTTGAAATAAAACGCTCCGCTGCTTTGCAAACAAGGTAGATTCAGACCGGTACCAAATTACAGCAGTTGCAATCTGATAAGGATCCACGCCGAATGTGAGGATCACGAACTTTTGCAGAAGCTGAACAGGGCAAAACAGTGTAAACCCTGATCAGATATTTACAGTTTATGCAGCAGCGGATCCAGGATTTCAGATTGTTGGGGAGGGGGGGGGGGATAGAAGGTTTTTTTGGAGGGGGTAGATTTTTATGTTTGATGACATAAATAAATAGTGTATTTGTAATACATGTTGAAAAGGAGCTGTGTTAAAGGCAGGTGGCTCCTTAAAGCAAGGTGAAAGAAAAACAGAACGCTCCTATGGGAGCATTCTGTTTTACTTTCACATTGCTTTAAGAAGCCACCTGCTCTAAATACCAACTAATTAACACAATTTATTGGTCGTTATAGAGAGGTGTTACTGTATATAGATCTAAAATATCACCAAACATTGTTTTGGCAATTTTAGGGGGGCGTACGCCGACTCCGCCCCCCTCTAAATCTGCGCCTGTATGCAGCAGTGGATCATCGTTTGGAGCATCGGTTGGATATGACTCAGTTGTTCTATTTTTATCATTATGTCTGTCATTTAACCGTCTACCCCATTAACCCATTCCCTCATATTGACGACTTTTGGCGACTCTGTCAAAGTCACTTTGTGAATCCATTGTGATAAATAGGGCACTTGCTCCTATAGGAGCAAATGCTCTATTTATCACAATGGTTTCAAACTACACAATTCTGCAATTTTCCTTTTCTCTAGTTAATGCTCCTTTTCGGTAGATTTATTAAAAGATGCTGTATCTAAAAATAGCCGTTGATGTAATGGGTTAATACGCCGTTGCAAACAGCGTTCATCCAATTCAGACGAAACCTGTAGGGACCTTTTTAATACTATAGATATGTTTCAGACACAGTGTTACAATTTTTTTCAAGTAGAACTATATCACGTTAACCATTACCTCATTTTCAGATCCATCCTTTTTGAATAAATCTACCGAAAATGAGTATTTATAGGAGAAACGGAATGTTTTAGAACTGTGTAGCTATGAAACCATTGTGATAAATAGAGCATTTGCTCCATAGGAGCAAATGCTCTTTTTATCACAATGGTTTCAAAAAGTGACTTTTACAGGGGCGTTGAAATTTTAGGCCTCAATATGCGGGAATGGGTTAATTAACCCTTTCATTTATGAATATTCATATAAGAGAAATTACTTTTGTTTTGACGACATATAGAGACAGGATATTTTTGGTATTTTCTTACAAACCGATCCATTATAATTTCATAAGCAAACAGGACATGCGCTGATCAGGGTATGCTATTATGTTTTATTGTAAGCTGTCGGGGTTCCGGACACATTGTATTCAAGAGGAGTAATTTTGAGTGGTCATAGTCTGAAGTAAAATTAGAGTTATCTCCCTTGTCTGTTGGGAAAAGGAAATCACACCTGACTGCTGGTTATCTTTGAATTTGATATTAACAGTCGCAGATCAGATTTCAAGTTGTTAAAAACCCATCATTTGTTTTGTATAGTACATTGTTTCATTGAACATAGAAGGTAATAGAGTATAAGACATTGTTCAGTCGCTGAAGGATAAAACACTTAAAAAATTTGCAATTACATTAGCTTCTGTCAATATTTGTCTCACTTTTCCTAATTAGAAGAAAATATGTTCTTAACACAGTAAACACTCTCTGCTAAATGAATGAACATGCGAGTATTCACTTAATGCAGGCTGAAAGTAATGCAAAACATTCCCCAGCTTACTTCATAATTTTCATCCTACCTTAAGCTACCGCATCTGTTAAACGTAAGGAAAATACATTTTTTAGTACATAACTTTTCGTCCTGCATTAAGCTACTACACACACGTGCGATCCATAGTTAGATCTCTTAGGTGGTAGATTAAAAAAGTTTTGAAGAAAAAAATGGAGACTTATTACGAAATGTCTTTAGTCACGGCATATCTACCTGTAAATAGTGAAGACCCAGATGAGACAGCTCCTACAGGAGCTGTCTCATCAGGGTATGCACTATTTACAAGTTGATTGTGCAACCAGTGCACTCCACAGCAGTGATTGCACAGCGAAATACTTGTACACAGTGAAGATATATGTAATTATACAACAGGAAATGGGTAAAGAAGGAGAAATGTATTTTGAAATTCAGCAAGAGAAGGGTAATAAGCAAAACTGACCCTAGCAGATCAGTAAATGATACTATAAACATACATCCGTAAAGGATACGGAAACATACAACTGACCCCTAGTTGGTCAGTGACGGATAGGGAAACATGCAGCTGACCCCTAGTTGGTTAGTAACCGATAGGGAAACATGCAACTGACCCTAGTTGATCAGTAACCGATACGGAAACATACAACTGACCCCTAGTTGGTCAGTAACCGATAGGGATTGAAGCCTTCAATTGACTTCAAGTTTGTCAGTAACTGATAAGGAAACATACAACTGACCCTTAGTTTGTCAGTAACCGAAATGAAAACATGCTAGTTTTACGACCACGTTTGTTCAAATTGTGATTATATAAACCCTTTCTCAGCTGTGATAACATGCCAGCACAAATCTGGATCTGGCACAGTTTTGACTAACTCCTGTCGATCAAGTTTTCTTTAAAACTGTTAAGAAATGATTGACCGAGTGCAGAACAGCTTGGATCCAGATGAGACGCCGAGTTACTCGGCGTCTCATCTGGATTCAAGATGTTTGTAAATGCATGCCAAGTGGTAGATTATAGGATAAGCCCCAAGGCACAGAAATCTTCTCATATATCACAAAAGTCTTTAAGATTGAATTTCCTTTTCCTACGTTTATGAGACATTTATTTTTTAATCGGTGAAACCAATCAGTGAATGTCTGTATGTCGCGAAAGAGATTCATTTCCAAAAATGTTTCAACTACGAGTAAATGTTCAAAAAGTAGATAATCTGTCGAAAAAGAAATAAATGTGACAAAGTAAAACAGATGAGAGAAATATAGTTCTGGACTGGCGAGAGAGATAAGAGACAGAGAAAGTAACGCAGAACGAAAGTAATGCAGGAATTTCCTGATTTTTGTTTACTTACGCCCTGCGTTAAGCTACCGGTTGACTATAAGGCACAGTAGTCGCTTTGGTTTACACATAAAAGAAATTTAACCCTTTACCTGTTCAATATTCATGGAAGAAATAATGACATCATGAATATTGATTAGAGTATTTTTTTGTAATAGCATATGAACACGTGACATTTTGGCTCAGACTGGAACGGCAGACTTAGATCTATATTATTATCATGTCACAAGCTTCATGAACAGAATATTCATAAACACAATACAGTAATTATAAAGAAATATGGAAGTTGGAATATTGTAGTCATTTTAGAAAGTAAAGAAACATATCTATCAAAATACATAAGGTAACAGAGCGGACCCAGATCAGACGGCTCCTTTAGGACTATCAACATCCATAAGGAAACAGAGCAGACCCAGATCAGACGGCTCCTCGAGGAGCCGTCTGATCTGGGTCTACTCTGTTTGCAAAGGCGTGAAATGGCATTTATATGGAGGAAAGGGTTAACTGTACACGAATCGCCATGATGATTACATTTCATATTGAAGATCCGTTATTTGATAGATGTCTGGTTCAGAGTGGCCATCTTTAACTTATGGTCCGCCAGACGGTGGTTCAATAAAATCTAATCCCTAGCGGCAATTTCAATGCAAAAAAAATTCAACAGTGTGACCACCAGTTACTGTACGGTAGCTTATCCCCCGGGCCATCTAACCTAAGAGTTACCGTATAGCTATTATATCAATCAACTTACAACAAACGGGTCTTTTATTTTGAAAACAAAACCCATCGACGACTGATTTGTCAATAACCCCACACAGGGACATATTGGATGTGTTTTTATTTGTTGGATTTTAAAATAGAGACTTAAACGGATATAGCATAGTCATTGAAGAAATTAATGTTATGCGTTGTGTGAATCATTTCCCCATTGATCACAACAGCAAAAGCGAAAGAGTCGATATTTGTGAAATGAAGCCAGAAGGCAAGCATCGGGACTAAAATAGCGTTTGTTCATTACTTGGCAGCTGGCACCCGGCGCGCGCGATAGCAGCTTTTTGCTTTGTAACGAATGGTGGATTCCAGTCAGCGAATATTTGTGATAGCATTTAGCGCGTGACACTGGGAAGCTGGGAAAGAGACAGGCGCGAAGCTTTCAGTTTGCTTCTGTGTACGAAACAGCGAACTCGCATCGCTAGACCCACTACCTTTCGTTGAAGGGAGCGTCTTACTTGAAAAAAAAAATCTTAGTGACGGAGATTTAGTTTGGATATAACCAAAGTTATCTTATTACCGGCAATCGGATATTCTCATACTTGGAATATATAAAGTATTTAAGAGATATTTTATTTCAGAAAAAATGGAGTATACGGTAGCATTTGTTCTTGCATCGATGGCCATGATGGTTCAAGGCTGCACTGTAGATTTTGCACCCGGGGTCGCTCGGCAAGCCGACGGGTGGGAAACAGACGAAATGAAAGTGCATTTTTCAGATGTAGTAGTGTTTGGTACTGTCAAGAAAATAGCGGATTCTACTAAGCCCGGAATGAAACATGTTACATTCGACGTACACTGTAGTTACAAGGGGGATATTCGCACAAAAACAATCCACATAACTGCAGCTGGTAAGTAAAATTGTTACTACTTCCTCTTTTCTAAGAATAAGTATAGAAAATCTTTGTCCCGCTGTGAAAAAGAACGTGTGCTAAAAGTTTTGACCAGATGAAATATTGACTAATTTCGAGTCGATCAAGCTTTTGAGAAACTTTTGACTGAGTGTCAAACTTCTTGGATCCAGATGAGACGCCGAGTAACTCGGCGTCTCATCTGGATCTATGCTGTTTGTAAATGCGAGTCGGTCGGAAATAGCTAGAGACAGGTTATGATCTGTTAAATGACCACTCAAAAGACATATACAAGTTAACCCATTTGCTCCCAGTGGATTCTTCCATGTTTATATTTTGGATTAGTCCATATTTTATCTAAGGGGTGCCTGGCCTAAATTTTCAATTTCTTTTTGTTTTATATTGAAATTCAGAGTCTACACTATTTGCCTACGTCCCATATATGGGATCGTGGGAGCAAATGGGTTAAGTGTTTGTCTTTAAAACTGATGGTAACTTAACGCAGTGCGAAAATAATTCATAAAGCTCCCAAAAGAAGCTTAGCATTAAACTCCCACTTGATGAGTCTACAATGTACACAACTTTAACGCTTAGACCTGACCCACATTAGCAAACAGCTTGTACCCAGATGAGACGCCGAGTAACTCGGCGTCTCATCAGGATCCAAAATATTTGGGACTCTGTCAATAATAATTTCTCAAAAGCTTAATCTGCCATTTATCTATTGAACATTTGAGTCTTAAAACCAGGTGGTAGCTTAATGCAGGACAAAAGTAATGCAGAAAACTCCCATAGGAGCTTTCTGCATTACTTTGGACCTGCATTAAGCTACCACCTGCCTTACATACCCATGATTAGACCTGTTTTTTGATGACCGTTTAAGATCGGTTCTACTGTATCATATATACATGTACAATACATATATACATGTACAATGCATGTAATTTGAGTGACAGGTATATTTGTTTGTTTCTTCACCCACTTCCTATTACGGTTATATATTGCTATTCTTTCGACACTAATGTGTCATTTTCGGCCTGAGGCCACTAAATTGTTCTATATTATCTAAGTGACAGGTCTTCTATTTGGTTCTCGTGTGCCTTAGGTCAAAGGTCATTGTACAATACGTACGACAACTAATCACCTTGACTGGGGTACAAATTGAATGATTTTGAACCCATCTTTATAGTATATAACATATGGTATAACCAATTAAGACACGTTTGCTCAATTCATATGCCCAAATAAGGATTATGAACCAATCTAAGTTTTGTCTTTACCCTTTACTCCATAGACTTACCCGTTTACCCCTTTTTAAACACAGTAAACCCAGATTAGACAGCTCCTGTAAGAGTCGTCTGACCAGGACCTGCTCTATTTGTCTATGGGTTGATATAGACTCTGCCATATACAATATTCATCATTGCATTTGTTATTACAAAACTCCAGCTCATTCATATTCATGATATCATTATTTCTTAAATGGATACTGATCAATAAAATTGTAAAGGGATGTACATGCAACGATTCTATTGCGGATTTGACCATTGGAAATTCAATTTGTCAAACCCGTTTAGAGAACTATAGCATACATGGATTAAACTTGCCATATACCATCTTTAACTCTCTCGCTGCCAATGACAGAAGTCTGACCCGCCGTTACAGATGAACCAAGACAAGACGCCGAGTAACTCGGCATCTTGTCGGGATCCAAACTGTTTGATACATTGAATATAATTTTTGAACAAAAATCAAAATTTTGGGGTTTTTTAAAAGAAAAGGAAACTGAGGCAGACGATAAATTTTGCAGACGTGGCAGCAAATGAGTTACCCCTTATCGAGCTATGAGCGACCCGGATGTTATTTGCAAACAGGTTGGATCCAGATGAGACGCCGAGTAACCCAGCGTCTTATCAAGATCCAAGCTGTCTGACACTCGGTAAGTAGCTTCGCCAAAGCTTGAACGAATCGTAAGTCAGTATAAAAAACTTCAGTAGATCAGAATTTAAGCAAACATTGTGTTTTTCAGCATGAAATAACAAGATGTACTGTTAATTAAACAGCATACTCGGTTCAATTTTGTCTTCAAAGTCAAGGTCGATCATCGCTCCTGTATGAAATTTGAAACCAGTAAACTTGGAAGCACATGTTGTGCACTTAGAGGATATAATATTCATGTATACACATGGCTGTGAATCCTAGTGCTGAATCGAAATACACGTCATACTCCTTGAAACTCACCTGGGTATCTCAGTATTTTAATAAGTCGTAAACTTAAAGAGCTCACAGAGCTTATTATCTCGATACATGTCTAAAGTGCATAGTTTAACCCATCTACTTCATGAATATGTATGTAAGAAATAATGACCTCCTGGAGTGATGAATATGCATGTAAGAAATAATGACCTCCTGGAGGTCATTATTTCTTGCATGCATATTCATCAGGTAAAGGGGACTCCTGGGTCCATGCTTATAAAGCTTTTAGTTGAGTCTGATTTTCGTTCTCAAGCTTTTGATTGGTCAGATTTGAGTTCTCAAGCTTTTGATTGGTCAGATTTGAGCCAAAGGTTCAAATCTAACCAATCAAAACTTGAGAACGAACTCAGACTCGACTAAACGTTTTATAAGCATGGTCCCTGACTATTAGTCAGCTGGTTGTTTTCACTGGTATGTGACATAGAAAGTTTTGGCCTTGCCAGAAACTATAGGTTAGAATCATATCTATATATAAATTCATTAGTAAACAAAGGAGAACCAGACTGAGAACAGACGGTTCCTATTGGAGCCGTCTGATCAGTGCCTGCTCTGTTTGATGTTTTTACGGCTTTGCAAACAGAGAAGGTCCAGAACAATCGGTTCCTATAGTCCTGGGCATCTGACCAGGGTCTGCTCTGTTTGCAAAGGTGTGAAAAGTCGTCTCTGTCAAATCAAGGGTTAAGTGCTTACAGAAATTTTAAAGTGCATAGGTTATTATGATAAATCGTGGTTAAGTCCTTTATAAATAACAAATGACTTCTATTCTCGTTTTACTGAAATAAAAACATGCGTTTCAATTTCGTTTAATTGCTGAGATATAAGTTATGTTTTCAACACCATACCCATTCACTGCAAAGAAAGACTTTTCCATGCTCGTTTATTATATTCTGTTTGCTAAGAGAGGCTTTCCCATACCCGTTTACTGCATTTTGCCTGCTTAGTAGGGCTTTTCCATACCCTTTACTGTATTTATCTACTAAGAGAGGCTTTTCTTACCCGTTTACTGCATTCTGTCTGCTAAAAGAGACTTGTTCCATACCCGATTACTGTATTCTGACTGCTAAGAGAGGCTTTTCCATACTCGTTTACTGTATTATACCTGCTAAGAGGATTTTTCATACCCGATTACTGTATTCTGCCTTCTAAGAAGGGCTTTTCCATGCCCGTTTACTGTATTCTACCTGCTCAGAACTTAGGGTTTTCCATACCCGTTTACTGTAGTCTGTCTGCTCAGAGAGGCCTTTTCAATACCTGTTTCCTATAAATTCTATAATTATTCTACCTGCTAAGAGAGGCATTCCATACCCGTTTACTGTATTCTGCCTGCTCAGAAAGGTTTTCCATACCCGTTTAATGTAGTCTGTCTGCTCAGAAAGGCTTTTTCAATACCCGTCTACTATATTCTGCCTGCTAAGAGAGGCATTTCATGCCCTTTTACTATATGACTCTATTGCTCAGAGAGGAGTATGCAAGAGAGAAGCAAAAGCTGCTTAGACAATATACCAGAGGCCTAAATATAAATAATTACTTTATTCCTCAAGCAAATCCTATGTTGTGACCAAACTTTAGAATCATCTCAAAGAGACGATTCTAAAGTTTGGTCACAACATAGAGTTTGGTGGAGAAATGGGGATTTTAGAATTTGAAGTATTCCCGTTTATCGCTGGCTCTTCTATTCCATACCGACTTCCATGTCGAGTTCTTTTTACCCTTTACGCTATGAATATTCATATAAGAAATACTGACACCGTGGATTTTACTTAGATCAGATACATGTATACATAGATAAATTGTTATAATAGCACATGGACACGGGAAGTTTTGGCCATGGCAGAGACTGTAGAATCATATCTATACTATATCATAAGCAAACAGAGCAGACCCTGATCAGACGGTTCTTATACTCCATTTGCAAAGTCTTAGAAATGCGTGTTTACTGTTAAGCATACTATTTCTATACCATGTTCTTTGTTTATGTTAACGAATCTCGCATAATAGTGGACGCTGACCGTTCAGCCATACTGTTTCGAGACCTTCAAAGTAATCGACTTATTAATAATTCAATGTTGGTTTGCTTCGCATCGTGATAATTAGATGTAGGGATTGTAATCGCGTAAATTGGTGTCCGGAGACTGAACCCAATACAAATAGTCGCAAACACTCTCCCCCAACCCACATAGAACACAGGGTACAGAACACAGGGTAAACCAGTCCTCGGCTCAGCGAGACTTGATCGGCATCTTGGATCCAAAATGAGAAGCCGAGAAAATCGGTGTCTCACCAGGATCCAAAATTGTTTGCCAATTGGTCAGCAGATCCTCAAAGACATGAATAAATCAGAAGAAAGGTATTAATTTTATGGCAGGAAAAGGGTTAACCTTTGGCGTTCCAAGAAACTATACTACTTCATAACCATTCCTTTCATACATGTATAAACACCTTTTTCACGCATTTGCAAACAGAGCAGACGCAGATTAGACGGCACCTATAGCAGCCGTCTGATCAAAGACTGCTCTGTTTAATAATGGAATTTGATAGAATGAGTTGGCCATCTACTTCATAGAAAATCCTTTTCACGTCTTTGAAACCAGTGTAGACCAAGACCAGGCAGCTTTCGTTTTAGCCGTCTGGTCAAGGTATGCTCCGTTTGCTTATGAAATTTATAATACAGTTAAACATCGATATCTCGAACTCGGATAAATCGAGCCTCGGGGTAACTCGAACAAAAAGCTAAGTCCTTTCAAAACTTTTCAATACCGAATTGCTCTTAAATATATCGCAAATGTAATCTAGGAAAACATATACTGTAACAGCTTAATACAGGTCTAATGTAATGCTGAAAGCTCCTGTAGGAGCTTTCAGCATTACTTTAGACCTGTATTAAGCTGTGAACTCAAGAAAGTGTTCTGATTAGAAATTGGATAACTCGAACTTCTGTTATCTCGAACTAATTTGTATAGTCCCTTGAAGTTCGAGATATCGAAGTTCAACTGTACTCGATTTTATTCTGCAGTGTTTGTCATGACTAAACGCCCCCGTGTTATATACCATGATAAACATTGACCTAATTAATATTCATGTCTTGATTATATCTTACATGAATATTGACCGTGTGTATAAATTGTGTAGAAAATAAATGTAATTGACAATGCACCAGTCATGACCGTTTAGTGTTATGTTCCAGCATTCGGAAAACAACGATCTAACACATCACTGTCTGTTTCACTTTGATTTGAACACCCATTAGGACGAATCACCTGAATGACATATCAAATGCTCGTCAATTATTTACACTGCAACCTAGAACTTAGCTTTAATAGCACCTAGAACTGATAGGTTCAGCGGCATCTGACCATGTGCTGTCCTATCAAACACATTTCTGTAGGATCCGTATGCTCTGGGTCTACTGTGTTTGCAAGGGCATGGGACGGTGTATTTATGGCGTAAAGGGTTAAAAAGCAAGTGGTTGTTTAATACAATACGGTAGTAATGCAGGAAGCTCCTAAGGGGGGGGGGGGGTAAGTATACTTTCGTCCTGCTTGTAAGACACTAAATTAGACCTCTTCTTGATGGTTGCTTTAGAGCGTTTTTCTGTATTTTGAAGACTTCACTAAGAAACGTAGGTTATTTTTTTTAGTGTCCTGTTCACAGGCCTGTACAGTGACTCTGTCTGATCTGGAACACCATGAGCGTTTTGATTCTGATGGTGCAAATTTTTATTCCCGTTTTTATTTTGTCAGAAACTTGAAACACATTCGACGGTCTAGTCCATCGTTAATTGTTATAACAGACGTGTCGACGACGAAGCAAAGTCATAACACTGCAGTCCAATTGATTTTCCGTCGTCTGCATGAATTCACAACAAGAAAACTAATCAAACGAAGTATACATGTATAACTCAGTCTTGCCTCATTAAGATGTATATACTGGTTGACCTTCACCTTGCTAGAAATGTTATTTTTTTGTATATAAACTTGCCGTCGAGCTTCTGTCGTCGAGTATTTATTTGTTTTATCAGGTGTCTAAGTTAAAAATGACCAGTCATATAAGGTTGTAGTTATAGACTGTAACAAGCTGCAATCGCAAAAACTTCTGAACATAGCACACAAAAGATGAAAATCGATCGGCAAAACTCGGATCTCGGAGAGACACGAACATCTGGTGTGATTTACATGAAATAAGCATGTAACTGTATTTGAATGCAAATGCAGCTGGCAGTTTAAAGTAAATCTGTTCAAATTCTATTAATATGTTGAATAAAACATGCCTGGTTTGTTTTGAAACATGTGTCACTACACGAATAGTAAATACTAAAGAGAGCACGATAGAGATTGAGAAAAAATATACATGTAACATGGACGAAAGTTCAAAAGATCCAAACTGTTTCGATTCTTTACCCATTACTCTATGCATTCGTATTTCTGTCTGTTTGTCTCATTCTGTATGTCTATCTGTAAGTATGTCTTGTGTATGGCCGCCTGAATGTACGATCTCAAACATCCATCTCTCTCTCTCTCTCTCTCTCTCTCTCTCTCTCTCTCTCTCTCTCTCTATCTCTCTCTCTCTCTCTCTCTCTCTGTCCCTTTCTCTCTTTGTATTGCTCTGTCTCTCTCTGTCTGTGTCTGTCTGTCTGTCTCTCTCTGTGTCTTTCTCTCTCTCTCCTCTCCCTGACTGTCTGTCTGTTTGTATGTCTGTCTCTCTGACTATGTCTGTCTGTGCCTCTCTCTCTCTCTCTCTCTCTCTCTCTCTCTCTCTCTCACTCACTCACTCACTCACTCACTCACTCACTCACTACCGTAAAGCGACGTAAATACGTTAATGTAAATGAAAGGGAAATACGAGTGTTGTCTGATAAGAGACTTTCTGAGAATAAGAATTGTCTAATTGCATTGCAAAAACCATATCGAACCAGATCAGACATCACGTTTGTTATAAGTATCTGAAACAATCTGACAACATGAATATCTAACTACGACAGAAAGTGTAGAAGTAAATTTTAAAGCAAACAGAACACGCCATACAGGAGCCGTCTGAGTTGGGTCCACTCTGTTTGCAAAGACGTAGAGAAAGCGTATTTATGGAATTAACAAATTACATCATAGGCTATTTTAGATCCTACTTCTTTAAATAAATCTACCGAAAAGGAGCATTAACTAGAGAAAAGGATTTTTTAGAATATTGTAGTTTGGAACTATTGTGCTAAATAGAGCATTTGCTCCTCTAGGAGCAAATGCTCTATTTTATCACCATGGTTTCACAAATTGACTTTTACAAAGGCATCAAAAGGCGTTAATATGAGGGAATGGGTTAAGGGATAATATAGCCAAAATTAATACTGAACGCATAATGGTACTACAAGCAGACGATGGTATCACAGAAGGTACATGTAATGTCTCTCTTTGAAAGAGTCCGGATATTTTCAAACCGACGTGGGCCAGGCTGATCAAGTTCAACATGAATTTACTCACGTACTTTATCAGTTTTAATTTACCTATTCAACAGACGATAAATTCCAGCCGATTAAATACATTAGAATTAATGATAACAACATGCATGCACTAGGAAACGGCCTTTCTTGCTCAGCGGCTGCCAACATGTTACTTTTTGCGTGTTAACTATATATCGTCTGCAAAATAATGCCATCTGCCCTAATCTTTAATTGCTTGGTTGTCTTCGTTATTTTTCAAGTTATACAAGACCAATGTGTCAAGCTGTTTGAATCACGATCAGACGCCAAGTTACACGACTGAGTCCATCTTGGTTGTGTTTTCTATAACGCTTACACTGCAAGCGTGCAAATAGTGAACTCTTTCGCTGCCAATGTCGCGCCTGTGATTGCCTATGCAAACAGTTTGGATCTAGATGAGACGCCGAGTAACTCGGCATCTGATCAAGATCCAAACGGTTTGTTACTGTGGCTACATTTTTTAAACACAAATGAAGAAAGATAAACATAAATTGTAGCGGACGACAAAATTTGCAGACGAGAAATTTTGGCACCGAAAGAGTTGAATATTGGCTCTAGCATTTTTTGCATAGTTCGCAGACCCGAAACAATGCTAGACCCGTCGCTAAAGGACTTTCAGTGCGTTAGTTTTGACAGAAACTATGAGAAAACTGGGGAGGTACAAGAAATGAAATGTGGAATTTGAAACACATGTTCACGGAAATGCTCGAGTCGTTTGTCCGGAGAAATTGTAAATGAGCTCCGCTGAACACAGTATAACCTACATGTACGGGTTCGATATTTAGTTCCTTTTGGTGTTTGAAATACTAAAACAAAAGATAAGTGAAAAATCCAACATGATAGAGCAGAATCTGTTTTAAGCGGTCATCGAAATGGGTCTAAATATTGGTATGTAAGGCATGTGGTAACTGCATCACGCAACCACGTGCGTTTTAAGATTCATGTGTTCAATAGATGAACGGACGCTTAAAACAGGTTCTACTGTGTAAATTGTCTTTGTATACGATCTGGATCTAGACTATATAACGAAGTGGCATACGTTTTCTAATAAAACGGGACAGTAATACAGTAATCCCTCTCTCTAACAACTAATTAAAAGAAGTCTGAGGCTTAGTCTTGAAGGCACGTGGCAGCTTAATGTACGACGAAAGCTATACAGTAAGCTCCCATGTACAGGAGATATTGAATTACATGTACATGTACATTCCTTCTGGCTTCAACATTCAGCAATCACTTGCTTTTAACCCTTTCTTCCATGAATATTAATTCAAGAACAAGAACATTTTGGTCAGAGATAGAAACTTCAAATACGGAACTATTTTATTCCATAAGCAAACAAAGCAGACCATGATCAGATCTGGAACTACTCTGTTGGTAAAGGTGCCAAAAATCTTCTTTATGATGGGAATGGGTTAAACACTTGCGTCTATTCATAAGTGATCGATTTAGAGGGGTTTCATTGTATGTGTTTCGGCCCAACTGCCAAAGGTCACTGGGGATAATAGCGACATCCATTTTGAGGTTAACTGCCCATTTTGGGTCATCATATTACCGATAATGGCAGAAAATGGCCACTTAATCGGTTTCCCCTAAAAATTACCTTGTAGCACCGTGTTCAACATTGTCTAGCACGAGACAGCAATGAAAGAGGGCAAAAAACTGCTTATGATTTATTGGGAAGGGTTTATCATACAAAAAAGGAAAAAAGTCCAGATCGGTACAAACCGTAAAAGGTGTGCCATTTCTACCATCATTGACAATACACATAGTCAACATGCAATATGATGTCTGTATGCACGGTCACGCATGAGCCCTGCTGTACGAAATCCTCGTTTAGACTTTGCATACAGTGCAGAACAAGATCAATCAACACGTTTAACACTTTCCTTCATATAAACGCCTTTTCACCGCATTTGCAAACAGAGAATACCCAGATCAGACGGCTCCTATAGGATCCGTCTGGTCATGGTCTGCTCTGTTCGCTTATAATAGATCTGACTCTTCGGTTTCTGCCAATACCAAAATATCCTGTATACAAATGCCATTTTAAAAATTCAGCTAATACAGTTAATATTTATGACGTCATTATTTCTTACATTAACCCATTCCCTCATATTGACGACTTTTGACGACTCTGTAAAAGTCACTTTGCGAACCATTGTGATAAAAAGAGCATTTGCTCCTAGAGGAGCAAATGCTCTATTTATCACAATGGTTTCAAACTACAAAATTCTAAAAATAAATCCTTTTCTCTAGTTAATGCTCCTTTTCGGTAGATTTATTCAAAGAGGTTGTATCTTAAAATAGCCTATGAAGTAATGGGTAAATACTGAACATTGAACGGGTTAAAGCACTGCGAGTGATCAGGTTCTACGCTGTTTGTTGTGCAAGTCGGCTAAACAGAGCTGTATCTGATGGTTGGCAAACAGTATAGAACTAGACCAGCCGCCGTATTTTAAAAGTCTCATCGGGTCCAGCATTGTTTCGATTCCATCGGAACCTATTCTGTCGTGAGAAGTGTGGTGGGTTTTCGTAGTATTGGTCTCATCTTAGACCATGTTGTGTAAGTGATTTATCAGTTATACGCTAAACTGGGAGGAAATTCCAACTAAATTACAATAATTGAAGGCATTGTTGGGAATGATCGGGGTTATCTGGTTCGCCTTTTCGACATCGTGACATTATATGACATCCCCCCCCCCCTTTCTTTCCATCCTCTTTCCTAAACGATGGTAGTATGCAAGGATCAAGTACAGTAAAAATTCGGTAATATGAAAATTCAGGAATGAAGAATTTGTGTCTTTGTAAGCAGATGCCTGCTTAATGCTGGATGAAAGTCATGCAGAAAGCTCCTAGAGGAACTTTCTGCTTGACTTTCATCCTGCATTAAGCTGTCGCATGTGTTAAAGATCAATAATGGTACGTATTTGAGTGTTCGAATAATATAGTTTTCACTGTATTGGATGTCGATTGCGAAAAGTTTAGATGTAAATCAGAAATTGTAACAAAACCTTTTATAAGTCTGTTGGACATGACCGTGTCATTATTTATTTTGTAGAAAATGAAAACAAAAATCGAATCGTATACTGAGAAAATAAATGAGATTTTTGGGATCTGCTAAAAGTTAAATAATTGTTAAGTTCTTTTTATATAATTTATACCATGTGATAATTATATCATGTGATATGCCATTGGTTATATCTCGTGAAACACCTTGTGATATACAATTTGATATACCATGTGATATGTCATGTGTTGTGCCATTTAATATATCATTTGACATACCATTTATAATACTATGTGATATACCATATATATACCATGTGATATACAATGCGATATACCATGTGATATACCATATACCATGTGATATACCATGTGATATACAATGTGATTATACAATGCGATAATACAATGCGATATAACATATACCATGTGATATACCATATACCATGTGATATACCATGCGATATACCATTTGATATACTATGCGATATACAATATACCATGTGAGATACAATTTGATATACCATCGCATAAACCGTGTAATACTCCATTTGCAGCCTTCTTAAAAGAAAATGTGCATGTTGCGCTTTTGACAATCATATCACTCCTATATAGATTCTTTAAGGTTTATTTAACTGTACTTATACTGGACAAGCTACCTAAAACCTCTCTAAACCAATCGTACGAAATTCAACACAGGCCGTAGCTTAATGCAGGATGAAAGTTATACAGAAATCATCCAAAGGAGCTTTCTGTATTACTTTTGTTCTGCATGCTGACGCCTTTTGACGCCTCTGTAGAAGTCACTTTATAAAACCATTGTGATGAATAGAGCATTTGCTCCATAGGAGCAAATGCTCTCTTTATCTCAATGGTTTCAAAACTACACAATTCTAAAGTTTCCCATTTCTCTAGTAAATGCTCCTTTTTGGTAGATTTATTCAAAGAGGTTGAATCTAAAAATAGCATACGAGGTAAGGAGTTAAAGATATCCATTTTAGTTGATTAAGTGTTTACTTCAGAGAGTTTTTACTGTACTGAAAAACTAGGGTATCGCTGACCAGAGTGAATGACACTTGACATACACAAAACAAGATGTACTATTTACGCTCGTGCCAAGGAAAAATGATAGATTGACTTTCCACATTCTTACAACGAAACGAAGTGTTTAAATTCCCAAATAATAGTATACAATTGTTAGCCCTTGTCCCCTTAAATAGCTTTACTCGCATTTACAAACAGCTTAGATCCAGATGGCATGCCGAGTAACTCGGCATGTCATCAAGCCCCAGGCTATTTGACACTCATTCAAAAGTTTCCCAAAACATTGGTCGACTAGGAAACAGGCAAATAATGCGCTAGATTAGAATTTGAGCAGTAATTATTTTTTTACAGAGAGATAAGGGTTAAACACTGGGTACATCACAAAGAACAAAGTAAAGTTATGTTGTCCTAAAAATAAAGATGACGGTAGTTGTGAGTGCATTAGGTTCAATCATTGAGCCGCCATTTTGAATACCATGATTGTCGTCTGCTTGAATCATATACTCCATGAATAATCATGTAAGAAATAATGATATCATGAATACTTAGTAGATTGTTTCTTATAATGACGTATGAACACATGACATTTTGGCAATAGAAATTAAAGAATCAGATCTATATTATACCATAAGCAAACAGAACAGACCCTGGATCAGGTGGCTCCTGTAGGAGCCGTCTGATCTGGGTCTACTCTGTTTGTAAATGCGCAGAAAAGCGTATTTGTGGAATGAAGGGTTAACCATTTGAATAATAAAAAACTTGCTGTCATTTTTAGCTCCACTTTTTCAAAAAGTGGAGCTATTGTCATGACCCTCTCGTCGGCGTCGGCGTTGGTTAACCTTTTTGTTAAGGTTCATTTCTCAGATACCATCAAAGATATTTGGTTCATATTTGGCATGTATGTTTACTATCACAAGGGCAACCAATTCCACAAGGGTAGGTAACCCTAAAATTAATTTTCCCATAGTTATGCCCCTTTTTCGACTTAGAATTTTCATTGTTGGTTAAGTTTTATGTTAAGGTCGGTTCAAATTTGGTATGCATGTTAACTATTACAAGCGGGACCCATTCCACAAGGGTAGGTAACCCTAAAATTAATTTTGCCATAGTTATGCCCCTTTTTCGACTTAGAATTTTCATTGCTGGTTAAGTTTTATGTTAAGGTCCATGTCTCAGAAACTGTCCAAGACATTTGGTTCAAATTTGGTATGCATGTTAACTATTACAAGGAGGACCCATTCCACATGGGCAGGTAATCCTAAAATTAATTTTGCTATAGTTATCTGCCCTTTCTGACTTAGACTTCCACTACACTATCCAGCACTAAAGAAAGTGGAGCGCGCTGTCTGCGGACAGCTCTTGTTCTAAATACTAATTCTAGCCAAACGTTTTATTAAAATTTATCACTGAAATAAATAATTATTATGACAAACAGTGTATACCCAGATCAAAGGGTTCAGTCAAGAGACATTTGATCTGGATCTACACTGTTTGCAAACGTCTGATGTACGCGGTTCCCGCATATTAATGTTTTAAGATTCAATTGTTCATTTTCTTTTCGAAAAGATATTCAGAATCAGTGTCAAATAGTCTGGATCCTTATCAGACGTCGAGTTTTTCGATATCTGATCATAGTTCGATGTTATTCGGCAATGTATTAGTATTAATTCGGGTTGTGTCTTTTGACAAATGGTGTAGACTGATAGATATCGTGGACGATCTGGATATTCACTGTTACAAACACTCTGGCGTCCTTTTCAGAGGTCCAAATAAGACGCGTAAATTAAAAAAATATCAAGAATAACCCCTTTATTTCTCCACCAAACATAGGGTTTGGTGGAGAAAATGACAATTTAGTATCTGAGTACAGTAAAACCTCTCTATAATGGCCACTAAATTATGTTTATTAGTTGGTATATTTAGGACAGGTGTCTGCTTTTAACACAAAATACTTGATGGAATTTAGTGGCCGTTATAGAGAGGTTTTACTGTACGCCCATTTATCTGTTTCTCTACCATTTCTCTATGATTTGGCTCCTGTATGAGCTAAAGCGCTGATTTGCTGTTCCCACACCTATATCCCACTCATGTTTTACTTTCGTGGGTACTTCACCACTTTTAACCCTTATACACAGTGCTAAGCGTGCGATTTAACTACCATATGGGTCCAGATGAGATGCCGAGTAACTCGGCGCCTCGTCAGTATCCAGGCAGTTTGACACTCGGTCAATAAACTTTTGAACGAATCGGAAGTAAACAGTGTAAACCCTTTCTGTACGGAAAGCCTTAACCCATTCCCTCATACTGACGCCTTTTGACGTCTCTGTAAAAGTCACATACTGAAATCATTGTGATAAATAGATCATTTGCTCCTATAGGAGCAAATGCTGTATTCATCACAATGGTTTCAAACTACAACATTCTAAAATTTTCCATTTCTCTAGTTAATGCTCCTTTTCGGTAGACTTATTCAAAGTGGATGGATCTAAAAATAGCCCATGAGGTAATGGGTTAATGTCCTTTGCAAACGGTGTAGACCCAGTGTAGACTCATAGGAGTCCTCTCATCGGGATCAGCACTGTTTATCATGTTACAATTTTCTTCTTCTTCTTTTTTAAAAAAAAAACCTGAATCTCAACGGAAAGCATGACCTTTTTTAATTTTGGAACAGTCCATTTGAAAATTCAGCGTTGAGAGGGTTTAAGCGGGCACGATTTTTATAGCAGGATAATGGTTCGTGATATTGCACCAATACAGTGTGGTGTGCACAATTACCGGCTCAACAAGATTGCATAACATCGGGTTTATAGGGGGAAAGTGAATGTATTCTGGTGCTTTATACGCAATTTATAGGCAATATAATCTAAGATTTTGCCTGTGCGTATCTCCAGGGCCAATAACTCTGAATTGCATGCACTTGTCCTTGGTATGGTATAAAATGTGAATAGTCCGGATTCAGATCGGAAGCAAAGCACTTGAAGATTTCATTGTTGATTTAAATTGCGATAATATTGCTTTTCTGTCTATAAGAAATAGATTGGTGAATTGTAGAGAAAATTGGCAGTTGGTATTTGTTGACGAGAGACTGAACAAGCAGGCACAAGGTCGGAACTAAGACGCTGATGCAAGGAAATGTACAGACTTGCTTTATTACAATTTGTTTTCAGCCGCAGGTACTACTATATAGGATGAACTCGTTAGATTGGAATTACCATAGCAATGACTTGAGAATGAGGTACAGTAAAATCCATCTCCTGCGACCATTATGAAGAAGTGTTATTCCATGGGGTTTACCCTTTACTCAATGAATATTCATGACTATTAATAAGCTATATTTTGTAGAGATATATGAACATGGGAAGCTTTGGCCATGGCAGAAACTGTTAATTCAGGTCTATATAATTCGATAAGCAAACAGAGCAGACCTTGACCAGACAGCTCCTACAGGATTTCCCATTTCCCTGCTCTACATTTATTCCAAATTTCAGGACATACTGAATATTCATTGTAAAAAAAGTTAAAATGAAATATGGAAGGTGGAACATTGCAGCCGTTTTAGATAGTCATTAAATAGTCGCTAAAATATGTTTTACTGTACATGTGCAGAGAGCCAATTAACACCCCACCGCAATCGCCACCACCAGCACATTTAATTGCACTTTTGGTAAGATTAGCTCTTTGGCTTCGCTGACATATTTTGTATTTATTTGAAAATAATGGAAATTAAGTTGAAGACACAGGGCGTTTGTCCATTGAAAGTTAACTACAGGTGGGAATTGCTTCTTTTTAAACTATGTGCTGGAATGTGCTAGTGTTTTTTCTGTTTGTTGGTGGCATTGTATTTAATGAGTGTGTTCTTTTAGCGTAGGTTGCTTTCAATCTCCAACAACTGGCATCTAGAGAGAATAGGGGATTTGTCTTCGATTTAAATGATCCTAATGCGTAAAATTACATAATGTGTCCATGATGTTGAAAATAAAATGATCCCTCTTTTCTACTCTGAAGTACAACACATGGTGTCTGAAGGGGCTGTCAAATAACTATTCCAACCGGCTGGCAGTGACACCTTAGAGCCGACTCTGCTTTGTAACAATGAAACCTTATTAATCGAAAATCGATAAAAATCGATACATATAAAGAGATTTATCATACTCCCATCGCACCTGGAGCTGTTATCGATGAAGCGATAAATCGCGAAAAGCTCTGCTTTGACACAATGTTGGCCATTAATATCCCGTAAGAAACTGAAAAGTTTAAATAATGGGACTTTGTCAAGGTATGGACCCAGATGGGACTCCGAATGATTCGGCGTTTAATCAGGATCCAAACTGTTTGACACCCTGATCATGTTTGTTAAGTATAAGAGAATAAAACAAGTGTTAGTATTGGAGCAGTGGACCATTTGTTGCAGACGACACTTCATTCTGCGTGTTTAGGGGTATTATTACATGTATTACATCGCTGTGAAAATATAATGTCTATTGAAATTTTGATCTGGTTCAATTTTGACTGTTTCTGAATCGATCGAGTCAAACATCTGTCAAACAGCATGGATCCTGATGAGACGCCGAGTTACTCGGCGTCTCATCTGGATCCAAGCTGTTTGCAAATGCGAGTCAGGGGTCGTGGATAGCGGAATAAAGAATTAAGTTTTTGGTTGCGTTGCTAAAACACATACTTTGATCCGAATCATTTACATTGGTGAGTTTCTGTACCTTGCTTGTAAAACTCTTATTGTTACAATGACGATGACGCCATAGCAGACGACAGTCTGAAAATAGACGAAGCAGACGACAATTTCAGTAGTGATATGACAGTAATAGCCCGATAATGAACGGCGATCCACTGCATTAGGTACAATTAGACCTCTCTTGAAGACTGAAGCGCACTGTCACATTTGATCACCATTGATCGGTCTGAAGCGTCTGCTTAACCCTTTACTCCATGAATGCACACGCCCTTTGTATGCATTTGCAAACAGAGTAGACCCAGATCAGACAGCTTCTATAGGGGCCGTCTGATCAGGATCTGCTATTTGCTTATGGAATAATATAAGTTCTCATTCTGCAGTTTTTGCTGTGGCGAAAACGTCATGTGTTTAAGAATTAATCTAATTAATATTCACGATGTCATCATTTCTTACATGAATATTAATTGAATAAAGGGTTAACCCTTTACCCCATAGAAATACTGCTGTATGGGCTATGTGATCTGTACACACCACGATACATGACAACGATCAAAACAGCCTGCTGCATTAGTTTTGTCCTGCATTAACCCATTACCTCATAGGCTATTTTTAGATCAAACCTCTTTGAATAAATCTACCGAAAAGGAGCATTAACTAGAGAAAAGGAAAAGTTTAGAATTTTGTAGTTTGAAACCATTGTGATAAATAGAGCATTTGCTCCTATAGGAGCAAATGCTCTATTTATCACAATGGTTTCACATAGTGACTTTTACAGAGTCGTCAAAAGTCGTCAATATAAGGGAATGCATTGTTCCCTTATCTGACAAAGTTCCAACACTAGTTTCTTGTTATGTCGTTTGTTCCTTTTAGCAGACGACATAATTCCAGCAGACGACAGGAAGTACGATTAAGTTTCTGGAAGCCCGGCATCTGCTTCTTCTCATTGTTAACCAGACGACTGTTGAACAGTGGCGACATTCCCTGAAAATTCTTGTCAGATAATTAAATACCTTGATTTTAACCATGTGCATTACAATATCTTAAACCTGGCTAGGTCTACACTGTTTACAAATGGTACTCTGTCTCTTTGTGCTGCTGTATATTTAACCCGTTACTCCATAAATACGCCTTTCTATGCCTCTGTAATATATTAATAAACCACTTCTTGAAACCATTGTGATAAATAGAACATTTGCTCCTATAGGAGCAAATGCTCTATTTATCACAATGGTTTCAAACTACAAAATTCTAAAATTTTACTTTTCTCTAGTAAATGCTCCTTTTGGGTAGATTCATTCAAAGAAGTCGGATCTAAAATAGCATATGAGGTAATGGGTTAACATGATCAAAATACCGGTTTTGATCCAGAACAGAAACACTCTATTACTGAATAGTTCACAGAGTTTCAATTCGGAAAGTAGGTTGACTAGAATTTCCAGATCAAACGATCATCTGACCGGGGTCTTCACTTTTTATCATCCAAAATCCAATGGCTAATAAATATTCATGATGTCATTATTTCTTACTTAAATAATATTGAACAGGTAAAGGGTTAAAATGTCGGATTACACACACAGGCAATCATTAGAAAGAATGTTCTTAATCTTACTCTACATCAGTAAACTAAACTAACGAAGAAGCCGACATTGTCAGATGCCACACGCAAGGCACACTCTGTGCCGATATATTCCTACTCGAAGAGACTGAAATCGAGACCTGGTTATCTCGAAATGCATTTTTTTGTCCGACATCAAACATTCCTGTATTCGAATTCTTCATGTCGTTGACTGCCTGCTGGCAAAATGCAGTAAATTTCCACAGTGTGTTAAACCGTAGACTCCATAAATACATGTCTTTGGAACCAGAACATATCCTGATTAGACGGTCACTGTAAGAGCCGTCTGATCGAGGTCTGCGCTGTTTGCTAAATGATAATTTAAATATGATTCTATACTTTCTGCAATGACAAATACATGGTTGTTCGTATGACCATTAAAAGATATTCATATCATTATTTAATACAATGAAAACCTCTCTATAACGGCCACTAAATTATGTTGATTAATTGGTAATTAGGGCAGGTGGCTGCTTAAAGCAATGTGAGAGTAAAACAGAACGCTCCTATATAGGAGCGTTCTGTTTTACTATCACCTTGCTTTAAGCAGCCACCTGCCTTTGACACAAAATACTTGATGTAATTTAGTGACCGTTATAGAGAGGTTTTTCTGTACATGAATAAATTTAAAGGTTAAAGTCACCAATACTGGTTGTTTTCTTACGACTTGATATTGATGCTGTGGTTTTTGACGATGATGTTTCCTGTTCATGATGATGGTGTTGTAGATGATTATAATGATCTCTTTTTGTCTCCTCTTCATGTTGATGATGATGTTGATGATGCTGCATTTATTTCTTCTGTCCAAGGTGATTATGATGATGATGATGATGATGCTGTTGATTATTATTATTATTATTATTATTATTATGGTGTAGGTGGTGGTGGTATTGGTGGTGGTGGTGGTGGTGGAGGTGGCTGTGATGTCAAAGTGGATTAAACAGTCACAAAGATGACAATGAGCATCCGTGCAGTTTTGTTAGACATCGTGTATCAGACGCGACTGTACGTCTGGGTCTATTCTGTTTATTTGCAAACCTTTAATAAACATTCTATTTCTCGTAGCTCAGTTCATTTGATGGATTATTTATTATTTTCAAAACATAAACCATTAGCTGTTGCCAAACTTAACCAGACTTGTGTTTATTTCACCTGAACATGTCGAGTAAATGTCTATTTCAGTGTCCACGTTTGATTTAACAGTATCGTGCATTTCTTTGTCAATAAACAAAGTCCGAGCACGTGTCAAACAGTTTGGAGACTGATGAGACGCCGAGTTACTCGGCGTCTCATCTGGATCCAAACTGTTTGCAAAAGCAATCACGGATTCGCCCCTATCATGCTAAGGATTTGAGCGCCTGTTGCCAAACAGAAAGCACTATACCGTGCATGCATTTTGCATTCTTGCACCGCGAGTCTGCAGCTGTCACGTGGTGCACTAATTATTCATGTCGCTGGAATTACGAATCTTCATAAGTAAATTCAACACAGAAGCATGACTGAACTATTTCGCTGCCTATGCCGAAACACGATTACATCGGGAAATAGTCCAACCCGTTACTCCATAAATACGCCTTTCTAAACCATTGCAAACCAGTATGGATCCAAATCAAACGCCGAATAAAAATCCCATGCGTGCCATCACGAATCAAGCTAATTGATAAAATGTCTTTGACCACGTGCTATACATGTAGACAATAGGGCACGTGCAAAAATAGTTGCTCTTGTTTTGATTAAACGAACGGTATGTATTTCTTCAATATTTCGAAATGTGTACATGATTAACTTTTGTACTCCCAGAAAAAAATGTCGTCTGCGAAAGTCGTCATGTCTGAAAGACATTTTATCAATTAGCTTGATTCGTGATGGCACGCATGGACTTTTTATTCGGTGTTCGATTTGGATCCTAACTAATTTGCAAATTAGGAATATGTATTTTTGGACACGTAATTTCTGCTCACCATTAACCTAATCTAACAAAAACTATCCCCCACCCTTTCTGACTATTAATTAACCCTTTCCTTCGTAGAAACGCCCTTTCACGCATTTGCAAACAGAGCAGACCCAGATCAAACGTCTTAACAGGGTCTCCTCTTTTTGCGGTTGACATGATATAAATCTGATTATACAGTTTTTGTCAAAGCCTTTAAAAATTACATTATAAAAATGAGCTAATAAATATACATTATCTCATTATTTCTTACGTGAGTACTGAACAGTGGAAGGTTTAAATAAACAATTATATCAAATTTTAACCCTGAAGAAAATTATTTTAATGACAAACAATGCAAACCTTGTTCAAAAGGCTCTCCCATGAGCCCTTTGATTCGAGTCTACATTGTTTTCAAAGGTCTTGTATACTCGGATCCCGTGCATTAAGGGTTGACAAGAAAAAAAAGCAATGTGAGTGCAAGTCTGGTTTTCGTCAAACTTGTGAATTATAAGAATTTCAACTGACACAAATTGATTATAATTACACTGCCTTGTAATGTGCCACTAGTAATGAGAAAAAAATGAAAAAAAGTTTGCCACTTAACCTATATTATGTTAAAAAAGAATGTCTTGCTCAAATCCTGATCTGCTGAATTTTTAAACTAGAATATATTCGTTTAACCCTTAACACCATAAACACGCATTTGCGCTGTATTTTCAAACATAGTAGACCCAGATCAGCCAGTTCCTACAGGAACTGGACATAACCGGACTACTTCAAGAAACCGAACCAACCAGTATTTGCATACTGTGCAGATCATGTGATTGTATTCGTTGCTGAGTCACTCCAATTTGACTGCTAAACCAGTCATTTTGCTTGAAATTGAATGTTTTCTACGTTTTTTTGCAAACAGAGTAGACCCAGATCAGATGGCTCCTATACAGGAGCCGTCTGATCAGGGTTGATCTGCTCTGAATGCTTATTGAATTACACAGACCTGAATTTCTACTCTAGTTTTTGTCCTAACCGAAATGATATGTGCTCATATGCCATTATAAATAATAATCTAATTGATATGCATGACGTCATTATTTCTTACATAAATGTTAATTGAGTAAAGGGTTAACCTTAACGCTTTCGGCGCCTGTTTGCACCATTGAAAACAGTGCAGCCCCAGGTCAGATGCCGCCTTTTCAAGGCAGCATCTGACCTGGGTCTTCACTGTTTTCTGTATTATTTTAGCCCAAGCATACAGGTTTTTAAAAACAAATGTTCTACCAATATATCTTTATTATTTAGTTTAGAATTATATCTAATATGAAAAATTATTATTGCAGACGACATGTTTGAATTTGGCGCCAAAAGATTTAATCCGGCTATCGCTGACTTCATTGGCATTTGCAAACAGCTTCGTTCCATATTTGGCACCGAGTAACTCGATGTCGCATCAGTATCCAAGCTGTTTGACACTCGGTCAATAATTTCTCAAAAGCTTGATCGAATCGGAAGTAGTCAAAATTACATCAGATCCAAATTTGCGCAGACATTATTTTTTATTTTTTACAGTGGCAATGAGAATGTATACGAGCGTTGGTGTCAATAAAACATTATAATTATATATTGACTGAATGCGGTCTAGATATTGGGCAATATATAAGAAACGTTTGCCAGTTGCTACGCTGGATGATGCAATAAATGTAGGAAGGGATCAATGTTCAGGCCTGGTTGGCTTAACGAATTAAAGCCATGGACCTTGTACCAGGGGCAATATAGCAAGCAAAGTAAACTTACATTATAATTATGTAGATGAAACATAGAGTACTCATCTGGTCAGGATCTATACGTTGTATTGCATTGTTTTACCTAATAGATTATAAGTTATAGTAGAACCCCTCTAATGCGACCACTTAAAATAATCAAAACTGTCTTCATAAGCAGGTGGTTGCTTAATGCAGGACGAAAGTTATGCAGAAAGCTCCTATATAGGAGCTTTCTGTATAACTTTCGACCTGCATTAAGCTACCACCTGCCTCTGCCACCCAGAATTAAGCCCCTTTTTGGCTGTCGCATTAGAGGGGTTTTTAATGTATATGTCTGTAACACTGTTCGTATTGAAAATTCTCTAAAGGATGAATCGATTTTTATTGGCAACCTTTTTACCCAAGGAACAATAGTTAGCTGAAGTTTTCAATGGTATTATGAACAAGGAAATGTTTTTGCCATGACAGAAACTTATATCTATAGGAGCAACTGCTCTATTTTTATCACAATGATTTTTCAAAACTACACTGTTCAAAAGTTTCCTTTTTAGTAACTAAATACTTCTTTTCAGTAGATTTATTGAAAACCGCTGTGAATGGGGTTTAAAATAGCATGTGAGGAAATGGGTTTTAAAATAGCATGTGATGGAATTGGTTTTAAAATAGCATGTGAGGGAATGGGTTAAAAGAGGGTTTCTGTATTTGATTTGAGATGAAATGTAGAATGTTTGCACCTTGCCTAGTACGTGACGGAGCGTCGCGATTTCAGACGTTATCAAAATGGCTGAACCCTTTCAACCCTGAATTATCAGAGTTGGATAGCCCAACAGTGTTTAAGTATAGAGTCCATTTAATATGTAAGGCTAAAATGTTCTAGGCGATTTTTGAATGTCAAACAGTGCAGACCCTGATCAGAGGGCTCCTCTAGGAGCCCTCTGATCTGGGTCTACATTGTTTGTAAAGGACAATAGAGACTGATTTCCCGCACGGATATGGTAGATCGTGTTCAATTTGAACATCTAAGTAAATTGCAATCTGATATGGTATTTGTACTGCCCTGGGGTGAAATTTCAGAATAGAATGTATCCATTTCTGAAGCTGGGTTTTCTTGTGGTAACAACCGTTTCAAATTACACGGCTTGAAATGAAAACATTTTTCTTTGTTCTCATATATTGTGCGTTAAATAGTAAGCATTCTATTGCTAAAATCCTACTTTAACCCTTTCCCTCATATAAAATGTGTTTTCACGCATTAGCAAACAGAGTAGACCCAGATCAGACGGCTCCTAGAGGAGCCGTCTGATCAGGGTCTGCTCTGTTTGCTTATAGAATTTGATAGATCTGTTTCAGTACTTTCTAAAATGTCTACACTGTTACACCTTCCGTATTTTATTATAACTATTTTATCCATGAATATTTAGTAGGTATTGAAATTTGTATTAATAAACATTGAACAGGGAAAGGGTTAACCCTTTTCTTCATGAATATTTATGCCAGAAATCTTTACATCATGAATATTAATTACATAAATTTCTATAATACCATGTGACCATAGTTATGTTTGGCTAAGGTAGAGACTCTAGAATCAGATCTATATCATTTCATAAGCAAATGGAGCAGGCCCTGATGAGACGGGTCCTAGAGGAGCAGTCAGATCTGGGTCTATTCTTATTGCAAAGGTGTGAAAAGTATATCTTTATGATGTAAATAGCTAACCCTTTCGCTACAAATCAGAACCCGTGAAGACCTTTGCAACAATTTGGTTCCAGATGAAACAGACAAGAGACTTTGAAAACGACATGCACGAGCGGCCCGTGTGCTGTGACTAGTCCAGGGGTAACCCTATGCTGTGACCACTCTTTAGAATCGTCTCTTCGAGACGATTCTAATGAGTGGTCACAGCATAGGGTTTGGTGGAGAAATGATGAATTTAGTATTTGAGTACGCGCCTTTATCTGTAGCTTTGTAAGTCCATCAGCAAATTGTCTAATACTGTTAACCATTATACGTTATGTAGCCAAGCACCTTCCTCTCTGTTGTTTCTTGCCTTTAGCTTTCCATTGATAAAGCTATGACCATGTTTGTAAACACTGTAGACCTAGTATATACCCCTATAGTGATACCCATGGGCACAACTTGTTTGAAAATCAGATGTTATTTATGCCGAGATGGAAAATAACAGTCTAACTGGTTGAATTAAAGTTTGAGTATATTTGACTATATGGCAACTATCTGAACATGCTAAAGGATAATAAAACATCATTTAGCGGAGTATACCTCACAAGGTGGGGCGCCTTTCAAACAACGTAAACAAACGCCCCGGCCTACCGTAGGTCACGTGGACTTCATTACCCTATTTATTATCCCCATTAGTATCTAAGAGGGTGGGGTAACGCATCGTCATACCCTCTAAATTATACCAATTATCTCTTATAAATCACCCCCATTAAAGGTACATTGTTCTTCATACAGGAATATCACCTAGAATTCAAGTTCTGCGTATGCACAGCTGATCTTCCACATGTTCCCTTTAAGCTTTTCCCTGTTTAATATTCGTGTAAGAAAGAATGACAGCATTAATATGGACTAGATTAAATATGATCACAGGACATTTGGCCCCGATCTGTATTATACCACAAGCAAACAGCGGAGGCCCTGATCAGACGGCTCCTACAGGAGCCGTCTGATCTGGGTCTACTCTGTTTTCACAGACGTGAAAATGTGTGAGGGAAAGGGTACAATGAGAAACGGTATAGAGTGAATTCTGTAATTCAATTATGGTATGCATTTGTTCGTTCATTTAGTTTATTTATAAGAGCACACCAGTTGTCGGGTAAAATAAAATAAGATCTTCCTTAATTCAATTATCTTACAGTAAACAATAATTCGCATTTTTGAAACAAGTGATCCAGAGAATTATTGCATCATTTAATGGATAGTCATTGGCGTCTCTTAGAAACCACTTAATTAATAGGGATTGACGTCTCTTAGAGATCACTTAAAGAATAGACATTGGCGTCTCTTAGAGACCACATAATGAATAGGGATTGGCGTCTCTTAGATACCACTTAATGAATAGACATTGACGTCTCTTTAGAGACCACTAAATGAATAGACATTGTCGTCTCTTAGAAACCACTTAATGAATAGACAATGGCGTCTCTTTAGAGACAAATTAATGAATAGACATTTGCATCTCTTAGAGACCACTAAATGAATAGGCATTGGCGTCTCTTTGAGACCACTAAATGAATAGACATTGACGTCTCTTAGAGACCACTCAATGAATAGACATTTGCGTCACTTTAGAGATCACTGAATGCATTGGCGTCTCTTAGAGACCACTTAAAGGAATAGATATTGACGTCACTTTAGAAACCACTGAATGAATTGCCACTGGCGTCTCTTAGAGACCACTAAATGAATAGACATTTGCGTCTCTTAGAGACCACTTAATGAATATACATTGGCGTCTTTTAGACACCACTAGATGAATAGGCATTGGCGTCTCTTAAGAGACCACTTAATGAAGAGGCACCGTCATCCTTTAAAGCAGGTGGTTACTTAATGCAAGACGAAAGCTATGTAGAAATCTTCTGCGGGAGCTTTCTGCCTAGCTTTCGTCCGACATTAAGTTTTCACCTGCCTTTACGACATCATGAATATTTATTAGCTGGATTTTTATGATGTCATATACACAGGGTGTTTTGGCTCAGGCAGGAACTGTAGAATCAGATCTATCATAAGCAAACAGAGCAGACCCTGATCAGATGGCTCCCAAAGGAGCCGTCTGATCCGGGTCTACTGTGTTTGCAAACGCGTGAAAAGGCGTTTATATGAAGGCAATGGTTGAAATAAGAAACTTTATTTCTAACTGTAACTGTTCTGCGGATTCATGAAACAAATCTCAAAACGCGCAAGGATACAATGTAAAGTAAAGTAGACCCTAAACAATGAAACTGAAACGTTGGTTACACAATCAATCTGTCGGTGTTGACATCTGTTACTAAACTGAGTCACTTATAGGCCGATCTCATTTAGATAGCAAACGGTGGAGAAAGTGGCGAGAAATCCATACCATTTGGTGGTACGTGTTCACAAAGTCAAGTATAATGTAACACCGCCCTGTTTTCACAATCTGCAAAAGATTAACCCTTTGCTCCATATATACGAATTTTTTACGTCATTGCACACAGAGCAGACCCAGATCAGACAGCTCATGTAGGAGCTGTCTGATCAGGGTCAGCTCTGTTTGCTTCTGAAGTTATATAGATATGTATGTTATGCTAGGACTGTCTGATCAGACTTTACTTATGGAATGATATATTGGTTTTGCATTTTTATGCTAGGACCTAAATCCACCGGTCATATATCACTGTAAACATTCAGTTATTGAATGGTCATTAAGTCGTTCAAACTCTCAAATCGAAATAAGACGTCCTGTTAATTGGCGACTGATCAGGGTCTACACCATTTGTTATATTGTATCGATATAGACTTATTTGTATTGTCTATTTGATTACGTGGATTTATGTACATGTACGAGTCCTTTAATTCGCTTATGTACGAAAGGCAACTTATGAAAAAAAAACTCTGCACTTATTTTTGTCGGTCCATTAATGTGTTCGCCGCTACCGTCACAAGTAGCTTGTTTTAATAGGCGAGTCTGTTATTACCGTATCCATATGAAATGCCAAGTAACTGTTTGGCACTCCATATTTTGTAAAGAAATTGAAGAAAACTCCACGCTGAAACTTAAAGCAGAAGAAAAGTATTTGGCACCAAAAGAGTTTACAGTACTCTCTATCTCATCCTTAGTTATGGTTATTGGATGCACATAGTTTCATTCATTTGTAAACAGTGTAGACCCAGATGAGGGGATCCATAAAAGAACCTTCTGATCAGGGTTTGCATTGTTTTGCACTCAAAATCACCGAGCAAGTTTTAAGCCTTTCATACTCTAGGACATTATAGTTAACACGGACGGGCTATTCATCTTTTTAAATTCAGCGTTTAACTCTTTCTAATTGTCGTCTGCAATCCAATTTTGATAAATCATTCGGCAAAATAAGGAAATGAGATAAATACAGTAAAACCTCTCTATAACGGCCACTAAATTGTGTTAATTAGTTGGTATTTAGGGCAGGTGGTTACTTAAAGCAAGGTGAAAGTAAAACAGAACGCTCCTACAGGAGCGTTCTCTTTTACTTTCACCTTGCTTTAAGCAGCCACCTGCCTTTAATACAAAATACCTGATGTAATTTAGTGGTCGTTATAGAGAGGTTTTACTGTAAATGCAAGGAATAAAGCATAGATATAGAACTAGAGTTTGAGACAAAAAGTGAAGTCCCTGATCAAACGCCGCCTTTTCAAGGCGGCGTCTGATCTGGGACTGCACTATTTGTCGTTGTGCATTTATGCGACATTGGCAGTGAAGGGGTTAAAGCTTTCCTTCATACAAACGCCTTTTCACGCCCTTGCAAACAGATTACATCCAGATCGGATGGCTCCTGATCATGGTTTGCTCTGTTTGCTTATGCAATTATAATAGATCTGCCTCTACTGTTTCTACAAATACCAAAATCCATGCGTATGTATGTCATAAATGTATGTCATTCAGCTAATAAATATTCATGATGTCATTATTTCTGACAAAGATATTCAACAGGGAATGGGTTAAACAGGACAGCGAATAAAGGTGTGTACTGACGTAATAAAAACGTCATTTCTCCACCAAATCCTATGTTGTGACCACTCTTTAGAATCGTCTCTTCGAGACGATTCTAAAGAGAAGTCACAAAATAGGACTTTTTGTAAAATAGGGTTTGGTGGAGAAATAAAGAAGTTATTCTTGAAAATGATTTAATTTACGCATCATATATGGACCTCTTGGGTTAAAGATTTTAAGTCCTATCGATTATTGTGAGAACCGGAAGGGGAATTTATAACACCATATGGGGTGCTCCGGTGATGGTTGAAGATATGCATCTACGATTGTTGTATCACAATGAAGTCCAATTATAGGATATCGGACTGCATTAGAGCGCGTGCTAGAAACGACAACAGTCTCCCAAATGTCTCATTAGTAAAACCGGTCAATTAGTTGATCTAATATGTTTTTTGCTAAATAAAATAGATTTTTATTGCTGCCATCGCGTGACTCTTCAGTTAGCCTTTTCACTGCTATTGACCAATCTTTAATTACATTGGGAAGCAGTTTTGATCCTGTTGAGTCGCCAAAGCATCGGCTTCTCGTCAAGATCCAAATATTTTGATTCTCTGATTATGTTGTTTAAAACGGATTGAAAGAACAGTCAAAACTGAATCTGAAGCAGGCGACAAACATTTGCAGACGACAATATGTTGCAGCGAAAGACGTAAATGTTTATTTTTGTGCAGCGCCACCCGCCTAAGTGTCGATAGGATCGTAATCTGAATCCTAGCTACCTTTCATCACCTTTTTCTATTTTTTTCCTTAAGTACAAATGTTATGGGAAGTCGGTCAGCAACTGTCTTTTCTTTTTAAAAAAGATATTATAGTAGACGATATTCTATAACGCGGAACACAGCAGGCGATCCTTTGTATAGAAAACAGACGACAGTTTATGGAGCAGACGACAATTTTGTAGACAAACATACTTTAGCAGACGACACCAGTGTCGTTCAAACAGACGACACAAAGTCTTTATCCACCGGGCGACATCTGCAGAGAGAATTACATGTAGGCGATTAACCCCCTTATTCCGTGAATATTAATGTAAAAATAATTACTTCATGAATATTAATTAGCTGATTTTTGTATAATGTCATACGAACACAACAATGTTTGGCCAATGGCGAAAACTGTAGAATCAGACGGCTCCAGCAAGAGTTAAAGGCGATATGACGTACAAGGTTAATTAAAGGACTAAAAACGAAATCGTTCTTGCCCGTGACTCTTTCATGTTCTGATGTCGGTATTTTACCAATGACTAAAGTATTGTCTCTGCAACAGATTTCGACCACCGATCCATATAATGAGACAACTGCTTGTTGATTGGACGGCCAAAACTGTCGCTCGTTTTAACCATTCCCTCATATTGACGCCTTTTGACGCATCTGCAAAAGTCTCCTGTTGAAACCATTGTGATAAATAGAGCATTTGCTCCTATAGTAATGGTTTCCTACCAAACAGCAATGGTTTCCTACCAATATAACCTCTGAAAATGTTTTCAGTTTTCAGTCAAAATTCATAAAATTATAAACACAAATGGAGCTTTAGTTCCATTTTGAAAATAGTTTTCATAATTTAGGCGAGTTCTGGTCCCTTTATCGATTCAATTTTAACGGTAACACTCTTGTCCCATAGACACAATCTAGTATTTATCTTTTATCTCTTTTTCTCAAGATGTTTACACAAGAAGACAGTTCAGCGAACACTCTTTGAGAGCCATCTGATCGTACTCAACCTGGGTGTTCTCGTTTTTTCTCTCATGCAGTAAATCTGTCCACAGCGACCACTTACAAAAGTGCAACCCTCAGTCTTTGTTCTCTGCGGCCGGCGGTAGCTTAACGTAGTAAGCTATTCACACATAAAGCTCCCATTGGAGGTTTTAATATTATAGTAGATATAAGCGGTTAGTCATTTATTTAACATAGACGTATTAAAATCAGGGATTGCTTAATGCAGGGTAAAAGTAATGCAGAAAGCTCCCATAGGAGCTTTCTGCATTACTTTTGACCTACATTAAGCTACCATCTGCCGTACAGATCTATAGTTAGAAATATGTTTGATGTCCGCTTAGAGGCAAGTTCTACTTTACAGTGCGCTTTCGTTTTGATAGTAACTCAGAATTTTCGCAACTGCAATACATGAGGTTTGTGATGTCAGCAGAATACAGTATGGATGCCTACGCGGGTGTATATAACGACTACTAAATGGTTGTTAAGATAGGTGATAGCTTAAATCAGGATCTGGTCCTACCGTTTTTATCAAAGCAAAACAATCACTGGACAATTTTACATTATAAACATTAACTAATTCCTTCCTAGACTACTTTAGACCCAACTTCTTTAAATTCATGTACTGAAAAGGAGAATTTACTAGAAAACATATTAGTTTTAAAATTGTAGTTTTGAATCATAATGGTTTCAAAATTGGCTTTTAAAGAGGCGCCAAAAGGCATCAGTAGGAGGGAATGGGTTAAGTAAACCTTTCCCGTATAAACGTGTTTTCACGCATTTGCAAACAGAGTAGACCTCCTAGAGGAGCCGTCTGATCAGGGTCTGCTCTATTTGCTTTTGGAATTTGATAGAACTGTTTCTTTACTTTCTAAAATGGCTACAATATTCCACCTTGCATATTTCAATATACCTATTTTGTCAATGAATATTCAGTAGGTATTGAAAGTTGGAATAAACACGGAACAGGGAAAGGGTTAATGAATATCCACTAAGTGACCAATTCAGGGATAAATGTTCATTAGGGAAAGGGGTTAAACCGGGAAATGCCCTATGGCCGGCACAATAGTATCTTGAACTCTTTGTTAGGTTCCTTTGTTGTTTCTGTAAATAACAGGAAAGCATTTAATCCCAACTGACCAATTCCCAAGAATTCTAGAACTTTGTGACTCACTGTGTGTTGTCTTGGTACATCAGCTGCAAAACTGTGATTTTATCGGGTGACATTTTAATGACCGTCCCTAATTGCGCCAACAATTTATTCAGTTCCGATTCCCGGCGTTTAGTTACATTCTCGTCTCCCAGTTGACCCTGCAGTCATTTCCGGGGAGTGTTTGATTTCTCCTCCACGAGTCATGTGGTGCCAGTTCTTTGTTCTTAATTAGAGAAGAAGCAACAGGAAAAGATGATGGAAAAACAATACGTAATGCGGTTTAAACTGTTGCTGTTGACAGAAATATATCAGTATTAGTGCATGTACATGTATAATTAAGTCATGTCCCCTTAACCCATTCCCTCATATTGACGACTTCTAACGACTCTGTAAAAGTCACTTTGTGAAACCATTGTGATAAATAGAGCATTTACTCATATAGGAGCAAATGCTCTATTTATCACAATGATTTCAAATTACAAATTTCTAAAAAGAAATCCTAGTTAATGCTCCTTTTCGATAGATTTATTCAAAGCGGTTGTATCTAAAAATAGCCTATGAGGTAATGGGTAAATACTGATTTTTTTCTGAGCCGATACAAACAAAAGAGAATCGTGAGAAATAGAGAGAGATATAGTGTGAAAGAGAAATAGAGATAGAGAGAGAAATAAAGCGATGCAGACAGATCAACCGACATACACACTGTGTACAGATTGACAGACCTTGATAATTGGTCAAACGAACTAGTGTCAACTGATTAAAACTCTTTGCCCGCCAGTGGCTTATTCGTTATCACCTATGCAAACAGTTTGGATCAGGATTAGACACCGAATAACTCGGTGTCTCATTAGACTCCAAACAGCTTGACACTCTGGCTACAATTTTAAGAGAAAACGACATTAAGATTTACAGCAGACGACATTTGCATATGTCCGTTACTCATCGTTCAAACAGTTAAAGGACACGTGTTAATCTTCGTCACGTGTACGACAAGACACCTGTCAACGTTCTTCCGCCCAGCCTCGTCGCATGTCGTATTCAAATCGGAATATTATACATTATCCCCAATCTGTGATCTGAATATCAATGGCATTTGCAAACAGCTTAAATCCAATTGAGACACCGAGTAACTCAACGTCTTATCAGGATCCAAGCTGTTTGGCACTCGATCAATAGTTATTCAAAAGCTTGATCGAATCGGAAGTAGTCATAATGCACCAATTCCATATTTGAGCTGGTGGTGTTTTTAACAGCAGGGGTAAGGGTCAAGTCACAGGGGAAAGGGTAGGTCTGCATTATATCATGTTTAGTATGTGGCGCATGGTCCTTTCTGGATATACTCTGTTTGTGTAGCACTAATAGAACCATTGCCATTTGCAGCCCCTATCAACAGTTGTTTCTGGTACAATAACATTACCCTTTGAGCAGCCCATATCTAGATTGGTTTCTTGTACCACACCGTTACCCTTTATGCAGCCCATATCAAAGTTGGTTTCTGGCACCACATCATTACCCTTTGTGCAACCCATATCTACACTGGTTTCTGGTACCACACCATTACCGTTTGTGCAGCTCATATCTACATTGGTTTCTGGAACAATGGCCCTTTACACAGCCCTTGTCTGTACCGTTGTCCTTGCCACAGCTCATGTCTACAATGGTTTCTGGTACCGGTATCCTTGACACAGCTCATGCCTACAATGGTTTCTTGTATCGTTACCCTTGTCTCAGCCCTTGTCTACACTAGATGTGGTACCATCGCCCGTGCCACAGCCCTTGTCTACACTGGATGTGGTACCATCGCCCGTGCCACAGCCCATGTCTACATCGGTTTTTTGTACCACCAGCCGTGCCACAATCAATTCCTGGTATAGTAAAGCCCATCTAAACCGGACCTTCTATTTAGTATCCTTGGAGACAGGTGGCAGCTTAATACAGGGTTATTAATGCTCCTCTAGGAGCCTTCTGTGTGACTGTCTCTGCATTAAGCTGCCACCAGCCTAAAAGTACCTAAATTCTTCTCTACTATAATTCCTGTTTAGAGAGATTCTACTGAACCATTACCCTTCACTACATTCCATGTCTACATTGGTTTCTGGTACTGAAAAGCTTTCGTTCTACATCAAAACTATCACGTGCACTATCATATCTTTTATTTTGACTACATTTCGTTTTCAAGGTCACATTCTACATTGCATGCTGCTTTAGTCAGGTATTGTGGAACTTTATGATGTATGGAACGGTTTAGATACCATCAGACAAAAACTAGTAAACAACTGTACGCCTGAAAGATTAAACATCCTCCTGTCACATGATGAAAGAGACATACGTACTTTATATAATAAATAAATACATGCAAGACGATATGATCGCCGCAGCAGACGACAATATGCACGCGCTGAAGGACTTAGAGAAATTCAGAGCAAAAGTGCTTACCTGAGGAGGTTTGTACAGATGCACGGAATATCCATCGAGTATCTAGGAAAGATTGGTAGATTATGAAACTACAAAAAAAACGAGCCAACCCTTTTCATGCTAAATACGGCCTGGCGTACATTTTCAAACAGTTAAGGCCAAATAGCTCGGGATCAGGATCTAAGCTGTTTGACACTCAGTCAGTAGTTTCTCAAAACCTTTAACCCATTACCCCATAGGCTAGTTTTAGATACAACCTATTTGAATAAATCTACCGAAAAGGAGCAATAACTAGAGAAAATGAAAACTTTAGAATTTTGTAGTTTGAAACCATTGTGATAGATAGAGCATTTGCTCATATAGGAGCAAATTCTCTTTTTATCACAATGGTTTCACAAAACGACTTTTACAGAGTCGTCAAAAGTCGTCAATATGAGGGAATGGTTTAACAAATTGAAAGTTAGTAAAATGCTGCAGATCAAGGTTTGACAGACAATGTTCTATTCATCAGGGTGAGGGTTAACCCTTCCCTCGTACAAACACCTTTACAAACAGAGTAGACCCAGATCAGACGGCCCCTGTAGGAGCCGTCTGATCAGGGTCTGCTCTGTTTGCTTTTGAACTTATAATTATAGATCTAACTCTACAGTTTCTACCAATACAAAAACACCATGTGTATCAAAATCAGCAAATGAATAATCATAACGTCATTATTTCTTACATGAATATTCAACAGGGAAAGGGTTAACGCTCTTAAGTTGCCAATGGCGAATATGTATTCACCATTGCAACGTTTGAATTCAGCTGAGATGCCAAGTTATCCAAACTGTTGTATGTAGTCAGAGTTTAAAAGGGAGAACATTTCAAATTTGAAAATTGAAGCAGACGACAAAAGTTGCAGAAGACAAAGTGCTGCAGCATAATAATTACCCATTTGCTTGCTAAGCGTAAATAACTGGGACTGGCAAACAGATTGGATCAAGATAAGACGTCAAATAATTTGGCATCTGATCAGGAGCCAAGCTGTTTGACACTGGATCCGTAATTTCTTAAAAGTTTTAACGAATCGAAAGTAAAAACAAATCTTGTAGAATATCAGAGTTTGAGCAAACATTAGTTTTTCAGCAGAATAAGGGTTAACTGTTTACTGTAAAACTGCCAAATGAATCTACAGTAGAACATGTCCTAAGCGGTCATTCATTTATTGAATATAGGGGTCTTAAAAAGCAGGTAAGTGCTTAATGCAGGACAAAAGTAATGCAGAAAGCTCCTATAGGAGCTTTCTGCATTACTATTGACCTGCATTAAGCTACCTCCTACCTTACAGACCCATAATTAGACATCTTTTTAATGGTCGCTTAAGACAGGCTTTGCTGTACTATACTTTGCAGATGCAAACAGCAAGTGGCTTTTTGTGCAGTTACACTTTCAGTCCTTAACCAGCAGTATAAAAATAATGTCTGCTAAAAGTTGGACCTGGTGCAATTTTGACCACGCCCCATTCGATTGATCTTTGCATAAACAATTGGCCGAGTGACAAACTACTTGGATCCTTACGAGATGCCGAGTTACTCGGCATCTCATCTGGATCCAAGCTGTTTACAAATAAGAGTCAAGTGGCTGGGCACGCGATAAGGATTAAGGTATGCCTCGCCAGAAAGTTCGGTTTCCGACCCGTCTATCCTCGACAAAAAACGCTTAATGTAATAAATATATGTTCTGCACACATTCTGGAAGATGCTTAGAAATGGTGGCCTTGACTTTGGGTCGTCGAATGATAACAAAAGCTATCATACATCCTTTCTATAGCGGTCATTTAACCACTAAACGTGGAAGCGGGTGCAAGCATGTACAAACAGGTCACTGCTTAATGTCAAACGAAAATAGAGCAGGAAGCTCTTATGGGAGCTTTCTGCATTAATTCTCTTTCGTTTTAAGCTACAAACTGTTTTGTTACTCCCTATACAGTAAACTTCTCTATAACGGCCACTAAATTATATAAAGTATTTCGTGTTAAAGGCAGGTGGCTGCTTAAAGCAAGATGAAAGAAAAATAGAACGCTCCTATAGGAGCTTTCTGTTTTACTTTCGCCTTGCTTTAAGCAGCCACCTGCCCTAAATACCAACTAATTAGCACAATTTAGTGACCGTTATAGAGAGGTTTTACTGTATAACACATTTTATCGCATTTGAAAACAGAGAAGACCCAGATCAGAGGCTCCTAAAGGATGCTCTGGTTGGCCAAATTGTGAACGAATCGATCAATGAATAAATGAAAAAGTTCATTTAACGAGGGTAGCTCAATTAGTCATAATGACTAATCTACCTTGAGGCCAAATTGTTCTGTCTTCATTTGCTATTATATAAAGTCAGTACTTTAATATGGTTTCATTATTACTTGCATGAATATTCATGGATTAAAATATTAAAATTAATCCAGTATCAAAGAAACCGATGTAGAAGGAATTTTCTTTAATAACAACTTATCTATAATATTACCACATGCACGCCGCATGCATTTCACATTGAAAACACATTCTTGACTCCGCACATGATACCGTATATGCCTCCTGCTGCAAACATACGAATTTAGCAAGTATACTCAGAGCTACAGACAAAGGTGGGTACTCAAATACTAAAATCGCCATTTCTCCACCAAACCCTATGTAGTGACCACTCTTTAGAATCGTCTCGAAGAGACGATTCTAAAGAGTTGTCACAACATAGGATTTGGTGGAGAAATAAAGAAGTTATTCTTGTAAATGTTGTAATTTGCGCATCGTATCTGTACCTCTGCCTGCTGCTTCAAATTCACATAGGCTATCTGTTCAGCCGTTTTGAATCTGATGTAGATAAAATATAGAACAAAAATTCTAAACGTAACTGCAGTTTGCAATGCAAGCTACGGGAAACGGTTCAAGGTTACTCATAAACAGTTGGGCGGGTACCGCAAACTTCAAATTAGTCAATACTAATAAACAAGATACAACAACTGTTTTGCAGTATTTTATGCTATAAATACAAACATTCCAATCCTCTAATCTTCTCTTATTTCGTTTTAAATCGTATTTTAATGAAAACAGACAAATTGCCTGAGGATGTTTATTGCTTAGGTATCGATGTGTTCAAGTATCAATAAAGAAATAGTTATGAACAATTTTCTGTTCAGTTTCTTCTGGCAAATGTTTATAGAAACCCAACGAATTGCTTTTAAAAAAACTAGCGTTATGTTGTTTGGGTTAAAACAATGTTTAGCCTTTATTCTACCAAGCAAGATCTGACCCGTATTTGCAAACAGTTTAGATCCAGATGAGACGCCGAGTAACTCAGCGTCTCATCAGGATCTAAACTGTTTGAAACTCGGTATGTAATGTCCTAAAGGTTGAACGATTCGGAAGTAAGTAAATATTGCAACTGATGAGAATTTCATTTTGTGAAACCATTGTGATAAATAGAGCATTTGCTCCTATAGGAGCAAATGTTCTATTTATCACAATGGTTTCAAACTACAAAATTCTAAAATTTTCCTTTTCTCTAGTTAATGTTCCGTTTCGGTAGATTTATTCAAAGAGGTTTTATCTAAAAATACCCTATGAGGTAATGGGTTAAGTAAACTTTGGTTTTCAGCATGATGGGGATTGACTTTTAGCATGCAATGGACAAATTCGTGATATACATTTTGAGATTAGATAATATACCAAGTAACCAAGTAACGCGAGGCATCATAAGGATATACTCTGTTTGACACTTAAAGTTTTGTTATAAGGGATATATAACGTTCAATGCAAATGAAAAAACAAACGGACAAAAATCAGTACAGACACGTGTATTCAGCATATGAAAGATTAAATACGATTGTCTGAAATATATGGTTGTGAGTTTTGGCGGAAAATGAGAACAATAAAACGCTAATTTAAAGGTTGATTGCTTGTTTGAATAATGTTTCTCCTAGTCACACGCGTAAACACCAACACTCTGCTACCTGGACTGGAAAATCAGGATATACAGTTGGACTTCGATATCTCGAATACGGATAACTCGAAAGTCATGATAACTCGAGTTAAAGATCGGTCCTTCCAATATTTACAATAAAGAATTGTTCTAAAATGCACCAACTTCTGTTATCTCAAAGAAATGATTCATTGAAGTTTGAGCTGTTAAAGTTCAATTGCACACATAATACGTATTTGTCGCTAATATATCTCTAACTATAAACATCCTTAGCACAATGTACTCTTAAAATGAATTCTTTTTATTACGAATTTCTGTATTATTCGAAATAGTGCACTGCAACTTTCTTGTACTTTATAGCCAAGACAAACGATTTGTTTTACGAGGCAATGCACTTTTAATAGTAATAATATAACGTCGTTAATGACAAATAATTTGCTGACTTAACTTTATCGTGCTTTTTGGAAACTTCGATTTATTGATTAATAATCTTCAGAACTTTAGGTCGACCTCAATTTCTCGAAGTTTCGGTTTATTCGAACAATTGAATGAATATAAGGTGTATACATATCGTATCACCAGCATTGACTATAATTATCAGGAGCCTACGTGTAATTCTTAGTTGTTTCGCTACCTGCGTGTCTAACCTTTATAATGCTACGAACGAACCGCTCATTCCATTTGCAAACAGTTCGAATCAAAATGAAATGTCTGATCACGTGACGTTTCATTTGAAATCCAAACTGTTTGACACCCGGACTATACTGTTGTCAATAAAGAGAAGATTGTTGACATTTTGTTTATAATGTAATTCGTAAAATGCCATTGATGACAATTTGCTTACTCTACTGATGGTTTATATCGGGGATAATGCATGCAATACTTCCTAAACGCATCTACGTGCAAGAAAGACCTATATCAGAAACAGTTTCTAACAGTGTACACTGTACTTGCACCAGCTGTATTTTGCATGCTGGCGTAACTTCGTTAGTGTTACCCGGCGCGTGTTTTCCTCATTAGCCTACTTTCACACTGTGATGATTTGAAATTAGCTTCCCCCCCATCTTACATACACTAGCAGTATGCGTTTGCTTACACCTGCATGCACATGTATATTACATGTATATCATCACAATCTAGACAGTCTGTATGTTGTAGGTTTCACGTAGTTTACACTGTTTGTATGAATCAAAGCGACCAAAACATATTGAAAACATAACACCCCCCCCCCCCCCCCTCTTTTTTTGAAGTACACTTGATATTTTCCCCTCATACATAAACCTTTTCACGCTTTATTCAGATCAGACGGCACCTATTGGAACCGTCCTATCAGGGTCTGCTCTGTTTGCTTATGATATAATATAGTGCTCCCTCTCTACAACGACACCCTTTGGGATACGAATATTGTATGTGTTGTTCAGAGGGAGTTGTTATAGTGAGGGAAAATCAAACATAATTAGCTTGTTTGCAGATCCCCAGATAAGGTGTATTTCGAGAACTAAAACCGTTATGCCTCAATCAAACCCTATGTTGTGACCACTCTTTAGAATCGTCACAAAGTGACGATTCTAAAGAGTGGTCACAACATAGGGTTTGGTGGAAGCATTAAGACAATACGATGGAAAAAGGTTGTTTCTGGAGCCTTGTTGTTTCGGAAACAGTGACATGCGTTGTTGTAAGGAGGGAATCGTTATTGAGAGGGCCGTTGTAGGGAGTGAGCACTGTATAGATATGATTCTACAGCTTCTGCCATGGCCAAACTATTATAACAATTAATCTAATCAATATTCATGATGTAATTATTTCATACATGATGTAAATGGGTCAGGCAACTGGTCCCGTGGGATATATTTTTTATTTATTCTGAACCTCCTCATTATTAGGACCAAGAATCAGTAAAATCGTGCTCATATTGAGACAGATTTTGGGCTCCAGCTTGAGCTGGATATTTACACCAAACTTTGAAACTGGTCTTTTACCCTGAGCTTGAATATCACGGAGCCCGATGACCGACAGTCAACGAGCTTGGATCGTGTTGAGACGCCGAATTACTCGGCTTCTCGGCTGAATCCAAGCTGTTTGCAAATGTGAGTCAGGTCGTGAATGGCTGGATAAAGACTAAAATATCGTTTTCTGTAAGACTTTCTCGATATTTTTTACGTCCGAAGGTAACTTCGGTCGTATTATGGTATGGCGCTTGTCGGTCCGTCTGTCCGTTTGTCTGTCCGTTAGCCACACCTTTGTCCGCTCAATAACTTGACAACTATTGGATGTGCAGTCTTCATACGTAAGAGGAAGGTTGGTCATGGCTAGTAGATGACCTCTATGGATTTCAATGCCAGTCGGTCTAAGGTCAAGGTCACAGTGACCTTCAGCTCAAAAATATCGTCCGCTCAATAACTTGATAAGTATTTGGTGTACTGTCTTCATACTTAGTCGGAAGGTTGGTCGTGGCTAGTAGATGATCCCTATTGATTTTGAGGTCAGTCTGTCAAAGGTCAAGGTCACAGTGACCTTCAACTCAAGTTAATATTGTGCATTTTACGACGGTACCTACTTCGGGCGTATAATGCTCCGACACACGGGACTGCAGTGAGTGCATGCATTCTTCGTTTATATTTATGATTTACAGTGGTGCATGGCCTAAGTGGTCATTCATTTATTGAATGCAGGAGTTTTAAATATCAGCTCCTATTGCAGCCGTGCTTAACCCATTCCCTCATATTGACGACTTTTGACGACTCTGTAGAAGTCACTTTGTGAAACCATTGTGATAAATAGAGCATTTGCTCCTATAGGAGCAAATGCTCTATTTATCACAATGGTTTTAAATTACAAAATTCTAAAAGTTTCCTTTTTTCTAGTTAATGTTCCTTTTCGGTAGATTTATTCAAAGAGGTTGTATCTAAAATAGCCTATGAGGTAATGGTTTAATACAGGACAAAAGTAATACAGAAAGCTCTTATTGCAGCCGTGCTATCTGGTTCTACTCTATTTGCTTAGGTGTTAAAATGCGTCTTTTTCTGTTGTCGATTTAGAGAGGTTTGATTGTATACATTTTTACTATAGGCAACCGTTTGATTCCTTCATTAGGCGAAACATTCCCATCACGTAATGGACAAAGGCTGTCCACAACAGCCCAACTGTCGCCGTTATTAACCCTTAGTAAGCTCTCCAAAATTTATGTCTGCACAAATTCTGATTTCTCACAATTTTATTTATCTTCGATTCGTTCAGCCTTTTACGAAATTCTTTGCCGAATGGCAAACAACTCTGACCCTGATCGCACCTTGAATACGGTGTTTTATCTGGGTCCAAACAAATTACAGGCGCGATTCAGATCGTGATAAGGGGTAACCCTTCGCCTGTGTGTGGGGGGCGAATAGCTGGGGTCCAGCAAACAGCTTGGACCCAGATGAGACGCCGAGTAACTCGGCGTCTCATCAGGATCCAATCTGTTTGACGCAATCAAAATATGGACAAATTTGTAGTTGACCAGAGTTTGAGCTGACATCATTTTTCAGCAGGCAAAGGGTTAAATGTTACAGTTAATTACTATATAACACTATCATTATACAGTTTCAGCATCAGCAATCCCTTCGTTTATAATCAATAATTTATGTGGTCGCTGTTTAAAGGTGATAAGGATGACATTTTCTTCTTTCTCACCATCATCTCGATCTTTATGAAACAACTGCAATAAGACTGGAACCGAATCATAAAATGAGTTGCCACGTAGTATGAACAGAATCAAAACCGTTGTCAGTCATCAGTCGATACGTTATAGCAGGTCTGTAAAGGAACAGATCAGTGTGGAATGCCCTGTATAATGTCTACATAACGACCCATTATTCGTAGAGATCTAGTCCGCATATTTCTCCCTTGTTACTGATATTAGTGATGCAAAAGCCATCGGAATTATTCAAAATTACATCACCATAGCAACAAGTGTTATTGTGTTCAATTTCCCATTGTTTGTACAATATTCATTTGTTTACCGTCGGAGTGACCGGCGAATCTTTCGCACATGCTGTATCATTAACTCCCTACATCATGAATATCCATGTAAGAAATAATGATATCATGGCTATATTTATTAGTTGGGGTTTTATAGTGGAATAAAGGCGTACTCGTGAATGCTTGTCAGTGGCAGAAAGTGTAGAATTAGACCTATATTATTAATAAGCAAACAGAACAGACCTTGATCAGACGCACGAATGGTTGTCCATGGCAGAAACTGTAGAATTAGACCTATATTATTCAATAAGCAAACAGAACAGACCCTGATCAGACGGCTCCAACAGGAGCCGTCTGATCTGGGTCTACTCCGGTTGCAATTGTGTGAAACGGCATTTATATCGGGTAAAGCGTTAGCCTTTAAACCATTCCTCCATGGGCTGTTTTTAGACACAACCTCTTTGAACCAATCTACCGAAAAGTAGCATTTACTGGAGAAAAGAAAAAAGTTTAGACTTGTGTAGATTTGAAACCATTGTGATAAATAGAGCATTTGTTCCTATAGGAGCAAATGCTCTATTTGTCATAATGGTTTCATAATGTGACTTTTACAGAGGCGTAGCCAGGCGTAGGGTTAAACAAGCAAGATGAAAGGAAACTTTGATAAACTCCTGATGTATTTTGTGATAGACAGTGTTTGATGTTATTTGCATACCGTGTAGACCAAGTATTGTCGCCGCTTTGTAGCCCTTAAAGACAGTGTGCCTATAGTGTCCCTTAACCCTTTTGCCTGTCCTCATGAATATGCATATAAATATTAGCCACTTCATGAATATTTATTCATTTTTTTATAATGGCAAATCAAGAAAAGAATTGTTGACTCTATCAGAAACTATAGAATCAGATCGATCTATATAATTTCTCAAGCAAACAGAACAGAGCATGATCAGACAGATCCTACAGGAGCCGTCGGATCTGGTTCTACTCTGTTTGCAAAAGCTTTAAAATGTGTCTCAATCAAATAGAGTGTTAATGAAGGCAACCAGTGTAGATCGGAGGAACCCCCCCCCCCCCCCCTCCCCCAACGGTCCCTACGAACAAGGTCTGTATCGTAACACATCAGCAAAAGTTTTGTAACAGAAAAAAAACTGCAAATTTGAGCCATTCAAAATACATATTTTGAACGAGTTCACTAAAACTATTGATTAAACTGGAGAAAATCATTGAGTAGGATTTATTTCAGATTTGATAGTTAAAAAATAAAGTTACGTAAAACTACGTCAGACACACAATGAACTCGGGAAATAATTATAACAATGAATGTTGATTACTTTCACACTTGTGGTATTGTACTGCGGGGTGTTGCATCCCACAACTCGATATCTCTTCCCAGACGAGCAGATGTACACGAACGATTTTCTCACCCAGTCGAAAAGCGTGTCATTGTATTGCATAACAAAGTATGATTTGTGCTAAACTCGACCTATTGTGTGTCTGTACGTAACCTGGTACCGAGGTTTTTAAAACGTTATGAGCGAGTCTGAATTCATTCTCAAGCATCTTATTGGTCAGATTTTGAGCTCTGCTGAAAATCTGACCAATCAGATACTTAAGAATGAACTCAGACTCAGAAGTTGTATGACATCGGAGTCAATACTTAATTCTGCAAACCTGTATCTGTAAAAAAAATTAGCAGCCAAAATATTCAGTTGCAGCATGGCGAGAGGTGCCTTGTTTGGAAGTTGAAGTACTCTAAGTCTGGATCTAAGGTTTTCACAAATAACAGTCTAGTTGCAATCAACATGATAAGATTTAACTGCAAATAATAGAACAATAGGAAATTAATGTGTCCTATGTATATTGCTAGCAGCCATTCACATGTACCTTCGATATATCCAAGCCATAATTGGCTGTCTGAAAATTGTGGAATATATTGCGGAGTATGCCGAAGATACATTACGGAGTATGCCGAAATATGTCGATATTCGAATTTCGTATTATGCATCGGAAACCTAAAGTTACCTGCATCTGCATGATTAATCAGATGTAATAATTCACAGTGCATTAATTATCAGTTCATCCAAGTGATTAATTGTACTCGCTGAGACTAAGAGATGGTACAAAATACAAGCAGACATTCGTCATTTGCACGAGTCGTTTATTTGTTTTTATCTTGTCCTCTTTCTCATGTCTGTCTAAATTATTGATAAACTGAACTATTTTATTAAACAACCGCGTGTGATCATGGCACATATGGCAAACAGAGTAGACAACGACTAGACACCACTTGTAGGGTAAAAAAAACACAATGACGTTTTAACTCTTTCCCTGTTCTATGTTTTTGTTCAAATTTCAATACCTACTGAATATTCATGGACAAACTAATTATAATGAACTATGGAAGGTGAAATTTTAGATACTCCTGATTAGACGGTTCTTATAGAAGCCGTCTGATCTGGGTCTACACTGTTTGCAAATGCGTGAAAAGGCATTTATATGAATGAAAGGGTCATCGAGATTTGTTCACTGATTATGATAGCCCAATGACAAACAATGTTCACTGACTTTGATAATGCCAAACAACGAGGCAGTGTGGACTTTGATCAGTCACTGCTTTCCCAGTCACAGTATCACCCATTCTCATGAAAAAATTATGTTTGCCCAGTTTCTGATATGCTGATTTTTTAACTGACTTCCGATTTGATTTAAAAACGTTTGAGAAACCACTGACCGAGTGAGTGTCAAACAGCATGGATCCTGGTGAGATGCCGAGTATCGCCGAGTTACTCGGCATCTTATCTGGATACAGGTTGTTTGCAAATGCCAGTCACGACGAGCCAAGCATGATGGTGGTGAAATAATGGCACGTGCAAGTAAATTTTATTACAGAATGACGTGTTTGCCATTACCCCTTTCGCTGCTAAACTCTGTCGTCTGCTAATTTTGTCGTCTGCTATTTTTTTTTTATTTTCTTCATTTTTGTTTCAAAAACATAGTAACAGTAACAAACAGTTTGGATCCTGATGAGACGCCGAGTTACTCGGCGTCTCATCTTGATTCAAACTGTTTGCAAAAGTAATCACAGATCCGGCATTTGCAGCGAAAGGGTTAACAGGCCTTTTGCGAAAGCTGAATAAAAGTTTGAATATAGATGTAATGAAATGGAGAGATGTTTGGCAACTGGATACATCTAAATTTAGCAAAAATGCGAAATGTTTGTATGGCATGACATTAGCATGGGCGAGACCACTGGAAACGGTAGCATGGGCGAGACCACTGGAAACGGTAGCTGTAGATGATTTATATGGAAACCATGATTTATGTAACGACCCTCGGCGCGTGCTTGTGTATACATTATTACTGATAATACATGACAACAAAGTCTGGCATTCGTATTCTCCGGAATATTGACACAGATAAAACAAGGATTCAACTTGCTGCGGCAAAAATTATAGCATTCCTCACAGATGCCAAGTGGTCCCGACCTAATTGAATGATCGTATCATTGCCTCCCTTTATGTGAAAAGAGTTATCTCCCATGATTTAGATAATACGTACTCCGCGGACCGTTTTATCTCGGTGTACAGAAATGGCAATTAATGAGAAGTCGATTTAAAGAGGGGCATAAATATAACATGACAGAGAACAGATGCTTTCTTTATCAAGAACACTAACAAAAGACTCCCGAAAGACAATGGGAAACTGGTCATTCCGTCCATTTCGAGCGAGGTTCTACGGACCAAATGCCAACAAGATGTTTTATTCTTGTAGATGTCTTCATTATGCGCTATCAAAACAATACAGCAGCACATGAGTATAGCTACTATATAATAGAGGTCGATAAGAACAGGGGGTTGTTTAATGCAGGACGAAAGTAACGCAGAAAGCTCCTAGAAAAACTATCTGCATTACTTTTTTAACCAATTCCCTCATAGGCTATTTTTAGATCCAACCAGTTTGAATAAATCTACCGAAAAGAAGCATTAACTAGAGAAAAGGAAACTTTTAGAATTTTGTAATTTGAAACCATTGTGATAAATAGAGCATTTGCTCCTATAGGAGCAAATGCTCTATTTATCACAATGGTTTCACAAAGTGACTTCTACAGAGTCGTCAAAAGCCATCAATATGAGGGAAAGGGTTAAGCCACCACATGTTCTAAAAAAGAATAATCATAAATGACGTAACTGTTATGGGCGATGTAGACACATTTTACTGTGTTTCAAATGAGAAGCTCTCATATAATATGTGTTATTGGTTGTGTCAACAGTGTAGACCCGGGTTAGTTGTTACATCGATGATTGGGTATCTGATTATGTTTTACTCATTGGATCGATACAAACCATTACTATATATTCTGGTGAGTGGCCAATAGTGCAGACACTAACCATACACCGGCTCAGAGATGCGATAGCTGGTCTTGGTATACACTGTTTGCATTTGCACTAAGACTATCTGCCAAAAGCGCGGTTCAGCTATTCGCTGTGTTAGTGATAGTAGCATATCTGACATTTTTAAACGTTTAACCCTTTCCCCCCATAGGCTATATTTAGATCCAACCTCTTTGAATAAATCTACCAAAAAGGAGCATTTACTACAGAAAAGGAAAATTATAGAATCGTGTAGTTTTTAAACCATTGTGATAAAAAGAGCATTTGCAAATGCTCTATTTATTACAATGGTTTCAGAAAGTGACATTTACTGAGGCGTCAAAAGGTGTAAATATGAGGGAATGGGTTAAATGAAATAGAAATACCCTTCCTCCGATGTTCATTTTTTTCAAGACTTTGAACGGTAATTACTATGACAGTCTATCTTTTTCTAATTATCCTCCGGACTGAACTGTAGATAGGAAATCTTCGTTGATATTGTTGTTGTTTCTCACCCAAGTCCTATATTGCTGCTACTTATTAGAATCGCCTCGGAGAGGCAATGAGGAGTAACACGCGGAGAATAAGTAGCATCGCCTCGGAGAGGCAATGAGGAGTAACACGCGGAGAGGCAATGAGAAGTAACACTCAGAGAGGCAGTGAGAAGTAACACTCGGAAAGGCAATGAGGAGTAACACGCGGAGTGGCAATGAGGAAGTAACACGCGGAGAGACGATTCTAATGAGTAGCAACAAGATATGGTTTGGCAGAGAAATAATGAGAAATCTTGATACATGTAGCTCAATACGCGTCTCATCTTAGAGCCCTACTTTTATAATATGAAAGATATTTCTAGGCGAAAGAAAACGAAGGAGTAGCCATCGACTACGGAAAGGGAGTAAATCAAAGGATGAAATGAGGAGATGATAGGGATGGGCTAGGGATGGGCTAGGGGTCAATACAGAAATAATTCAAATTGCAGAATCACACACTGTTGCCAGATGATGACACTGCAATAGAAAGACAGAAGTATTAAAGTTTATTGTACTGGTCCCCAGGGAATTTGTTGCAGGCGGATGTGATCTCCAAGGTCCCAACTACGTTATAAACACCAGACATGGCCCTTCCCAAAGGGGCACTTTAATACCAGGCATGGGGAATGGCATTTCTTTTGAATAGCAAATGAAGAATCGATCTAGAAAAGATATAAACAGCTTTGCCGAACTGAAGATGAACTCTGCAGACCTACTGTCGATATATTTCATTTCCGATCAGTTGCCTGTTGAACCATTTCCCTGTCCAATATCCATGTAAGAAAAAATGACATCATGAATTTTTATAATGTAAACTTTTCAAGGGAATATTTCTGACAAAAAACTGGAGAATTAAATCTATATCATTTCATAAGCAAACAGAGCAGACCCTGATCAGACGGCTCCTATAAGAGCCGTTTGATCTGTGTCTACTCTGTTTGCAAATGCGTGAAAAGGAATTTCTATGAGAGGAAGGGCTAAAAGATAAATGCGTTTGTTATATTGGTATTTACAAAGACAGATGTACAAATGACCGGCGGTGTAGATTCAACAATGTATTTGCCACTTGGGAATGTAGGAGCAGAAGGCTTATCAGCGCGAAACATCCAGACCTCATTGTTAAGTCAATTTGTCCAAACAGGATAATTTATTATAAATTGTTGTGGCTTCTCGTCAGGAGATTAACAACAGGTAGATTATACTGGGCAGTGTGGAAGAAACTATGAAAATGGCAATGAACTTCGTATTCTGGGGTATCTGAAAATGTACGTATGTATTGTTTATCTATGAATGAATGAGACGGTTAATTTAGTGGAAGTAACACAAGCAGAAGGACTTGTAATGTCTGCAGTAGATTCGTTAGTAGGAGTAGTGGATGTAACAGTAGTTTATTGTCAGTAGTACACGTGGTACATAGAATAGTTGTAGCAGCAGCAGCAGCAGTAGTGATAGTAGTAGTAGTTATGATAGTAGTAATAGTAGCAACGGTAGTAGTAGTAATAATAGTAGCAACAATAGTAGTAGTAGCAACAGTAGTAGAAGTTGTAGCAATAACAGTAGTAGTAGTAGTTGTAGTAGTAGTAGTAGTAGTAGTAGTTGTAGCAGTAGTAGTAGTCATCTTTTCTGCATTACTTTCGCCCTGTATTAAGTAAGCAACCACTTGCTGTTATAAACGCTAATGTTTATCTATAACCCGTTCCCTCATAGGCTATATTCAGACCCAACCTCTTTGAATAAATCTACCGAAAAGGAGCGTGTACTAGAAAAAAGAGAAATTTTAGAATTGTATAGATTTGAAACCATTGTGATAAATAGAGCATTTGCTCCTATGGAGCAAATGCTCTATTTATCACAATGGTTCAAAAACAATGGACCAAAAGTCGTCAATACGAGGGAATGAGTTAAATGGACGCAATAGGGAGTCGTTACTGTAATTGAAGGAGTTTGTACGAGGCTGAAAGAAATAAATGAATGGAAGAATGTTAAGCCGTGTAATCACATAAGCATCACGAGGCTCATGTTCAAGTCCCAATAAAAAGTGCATCCTCGCGTTTCGCTGACGATTGCGTTATTTGTTCGACCCTTAACCTGCTGAATGATTCAAAACTGGTCTCTTCCTTTCTCAATATTGATTAAACAAAAAATGTTTAAAGTTTTGTCACTAAAGAAAATGTTTGTATTACAAAACGTGCAGATCCTGATCAATGGACTCCATAGAAAGTATTTTGATCTGGGTCTGCACTGTTTGCAAATTCTCTGTCTCCGCACTTTAAAGGTTAAACCTTTTGAATTCTGAGAATCGGGTTACCTCAACTTAACTGTAATTTGAAAACAGTGTAGACCAAATGCAGAGGGTCTCTGAATAGGATCTGGTATGTGTGTCATTCAGAATTATTCGGCAATTACTGAATGGACTCCCGACTATACTAATGAACAGCAATATACCAAACCACTTTTGAATATCATTCAGCATTCAAGGAAATACTACTACCTACGTATTGATATCGTGTAAAACACACGCGACAGCTGTTTGTCTGACTCACGAGACTTATTCAATCACGTTATCGTCCCGATCAATGGCGTTAGTTAAGCGATACTTTGATCGGTATTTCACTATGAAACAGTAACCCTTTACTCTATATTACTCTATATTCTTACTCTATATACCCCTTTCCCTGTTCTGTATTTATTCCAAATATCAATACTTACGTATTTATGGACAAATAGTTATAATTAAAAATGGAAGGTTCGATATTGTAGCCATTTTAGAAACTAAAGAACCAGATCTATCAAATTCTATTAGCAAACAGAGCAGACCCTGATCAGACGGCTCCTCTAGGAGCCGTCTGATCTGGGTCTACTCTGTTTGCAAATGCGTGAAAACACATTTACATGAGGGAAAGGGTTACAGCAAAACCACTCTAAACCGGACGTTAAAAGTGTTACCAAAACAGGCCTTTCAGACAGGTGGTAGCTTAATGCAGGTTAGAAATCGTCCAGAAAGCTCTCGTAGGAGGGGGAGTGACTATTAATAATAATACATGTACATTTATAATGGTCAATGAACACATGAATATTTGGCCATGACAAAAACCGTAGACTCGTATCTACAGCGTAATCTCGATATCTCGCATATCTAGAAATACATGTAACCGCTTAATGTAGGTGTAAAGTAATGATGAAGCTCCTATAGGAGCTTTCAACATTACTTTACACCTGCAATAAGCTGTGAACTTGAGACATTGTCCAGATTAGAAATCGGATAACCCGAACTTCTGTTATCTCGAAGTAATTTGCATGGTCCCTTGAAGTTCGAGATATCGAGGTTCAACATGTATATTATTTCATAAGCAAACAGGGCAGACCCTGAACAGACGGCTCTTATAGAAATCGTCTTGTCTGGGTCTACTCTGTTTTCAAAGACGTAGAAAGGCGTGTTTATGGAGTACAGGGTTAACATTAAAATGACTACAAGGAAATCAAGCGATCCCCAAAACCCATTTGGCCATGAGATCACTTCAGTCCGTCATGCCCCGACCTTGACATGCTCTTTAGTTTAGAAGATGTTGGAAGTGATGTTCTTTGTTCAGCCCTCACCCACGGATACATCTGTCTCCAAATGTTTACTGAAGCAGAACTAATAGACTTTTATATTGATTTCAAGACATGTCACAATAAAATACCGAGAAAAGTTTTTTGTTCCCGGATTATTGATCGGTTTCACAGAGACGCTTGACTGAATTAATTAGTATGATTATTTTGCTCCATTTTTTAAGCGCCCATAATATATTAATTTTATGACCATAACCGATTACCCTTTGTTTGAGATGCGAACTTTTTTTTTTGCATGACTCTATTTCACCCTCTGGGCTAATTATACATCGATCGATATAGTACATGCAGGTTTAATCACCAAGAAGTCATGGATACAAATTAGTAAAACTGCCTACAGTAGACTCACTCTTAAGCGACCGCTTAATAAATAAACATAAAAGCAGGTGGTTGCTTAATGCAGGACGAAAGTAATGCAGCAAGCTCTATAGGAGCTTTCTGCATAACTTTAGTCATACATTAAGCAACCACCTGCCTCTATATAACCCAGGACTAGACCTCTTTTTGCGGTCGCATTAGAGATGTTTTATGTATTTACTAACAACAGTGTATCGTAACTGGATTTCATAGATACATATCGAAGGGCGTGTTTTTGTTAAAAGTGATTATACACAACCGTGATACGCAGCTGACTACATGTATATAACTTTCCTGTTGGTGAATGAAAAAAACAATGGCAAGTAATTAAGGTATCGAATGACACAAAATCACGAAATATCTCTATTTTATTAGTTTTGTATTAATGAACAACCACTAATCTCATCTATCTATTGCATTAACGAAATACCTCTAAATATACCACAGAAGCTGTGTAAACCCCTTTTTTAATATCATCAATCCTCTTTTCTTAATACCATCAAGCTTGTCTCTTACATAAACAGTTAACCACTTTATGAGGACGTGCATATCGTCGCACAGTGAAGATAAGACCCCCTCTAGTGCAACCACCAAAAAGAGGTTTTATTCTAGATTCAAGAGGCAGGTGGTTGCTTAATGCAGGGCGAAAGTTATGCAGAAAGCTCCTTATAGGAGCTTTCTGCATTACGCTCGTCCTGCATTAAGCAGCTACCTGCTTTTAAAAAGACACCCATGTTTATTCATAAAGTGGTCGTTGGAGAGAGGTTCTACTGCATTTCATTTTTTGTTATCATCTGTGCCCGGTAATTGAGATGGTTTCATCATTCATGTATATTTATTGGTTTTGATGTTTTAGTCATGAGTGAATGTAGTATTAGTCATGTTATACAACTTATACTGAAATAAATCTTAATTAACATATTCCCTCATTATGCTAGTTTTAGAACCTACCACTTTCAATAAATCTACCGAAAAGGAGTATAACTAGAGAAAAGTAAAATTTTAGAATTTTGTAGTTTGAAACCATTGTGATAAATAGAGCATTTGCTCCTATAGGAGCAAATGCTCTATTTATCACAATGGTTTCATAAAGTGGCTTTTACAGAGGCGTAGAAAGGCGTATTTATGGAGGAAAGGGTTAATTACATTTTGAAGAAAAAAAGATCCTCTTCATCTTCTTAATCTCATTTTTAAAAATCACGACGATCATACAGTAAAATCCCGATTATTCGAACACTAAAATACGTATCATTATCGATCTTTAAGACAGGTGACAGCTTAATGCATTGTGAAAGTCGTGCAGAAAGCTCCTAGAGGAGCTTCTTTCTGCATGACTTTCGCCATGCATTAAGCAGCCACCTGCCTAATTGGGTCGAAATTCTTCTATACAAACAAAATCGAATAATCGAGATTTTACTATATCAAATTGTATCTCATCTCATCAGGATCCAAACAGTCTGAATATAAAGTACAGATAAATTCAAAGTCTCAGCAGACGACAAAATTTGCAGACGACACTTGCGCGTATTAATCGTGCAAAACATTGTGGGCGAAATACTGATTACGCCACTTGTTTGAAAGACCGTGTTTTGGCATCGGAAATTTGAACTGCCATGGAAGTTGCCGCAGAGTAGCTGTGCGATATTGATGTTATTGAAATACCACCGTGAACAGCGACGCTTACCGAGTTAATTACATTGTGTTTGTCGTTTGTCTCGAAATTCAATCATGCTGTCCCAAGATGGGATTTAATGCTGTCACAAATAATTGCACGACGATGTAAATTTGCCGTTATATCAATTCATGCATTTTCTGGAAGAGTTGTCGTCCCTGATGCCCGTTTCACAGCATCAGATTATTAGCTACTGTTATTGAGAACGTTACGGAATTCTTTTCGTATAATAATTATATGACCCCTCTCAATACGAAAACCAACCTTTAGACATTGTAGAACCATAAAGTGAAACACTTATGGGCGATTCTACTCTGAAAATCCAGGGTTGAAGGGGTTATATCCTAAATTATACTCCATCCCTGCTGCCTGTGTTTTGTTAGTCACTTGGCGACGCGTTCTACCTTCGCTCAGGTTGAATGATCTCAATAGTTTTGACGGATTCGCTTGATTTTCTAGAAATTGAGGTCAATACTTTTTAACCCTTTATTTCTTGAATATTTATGTAAGAAATAGTGACATCATGAATATATTAACTGAATTATAACAATGATACTATGAACAAGGGCTTTTTATCAGGGCAGAAACTGTAGAATCAGATCTATATTATTTCAGGAGCAAACAGAGCAGACCCAGATCAGACGAATGATACAGGGGCCGTCTGATTATGGTCTAATCTATTTGAAAAATGCGTAGAAAGGCGTGTTTATGGAGGAAATGGTGATACAGTTAAACCTCTCTATAACGACCACTAAATTGTGTTAATTAGTTGGTATTTAAGGCAGATGGATGCTTAAAGCAAGGTGAAAGTAAAACAGAACGCTCCTATAGGAGCGTTCTGTTTTACTTTCACCTTGCTTTAAGCAGCCATCTGCCTTTAACACAAAATACTTGATGTAATTTAGTGGTCGTTATAGACAGGTTTAACTGTACGTTCTACCTACGCTCTGGTTGAATGATCTCAACAGTAATGACGGAAACTTTGATTTTCTAGAAAATGTGGTCTACCATTAAGGCAAATGCGGTTAATGATTCATAGAGAGACATTCATTGATGGGTATTTTGAAATCGTGTTTCCCACATTTCATTCTTGGTTCATGTAATCGGTTATCATTTCTCAAATTGTTCCACCATGATGGTTCTGTTTAAGCTGATAATGGATCTGTTGATTTGTCTGAAAATTTACGAGCATGTGATATGCCATACCTGAGACATTATTCTCAACTTAATATTTTGTTTACATGTTTCGTCTATGAAAGGTAATTTTATACAGGTAGCAGTGTTTTATCTAGTTTTCGGTATCCGCGCCTGAAAATTGTGCGCTCATTAAATGTCTATTATGCACGAAGTGAAGCCACGAAATGCTTGGCCTGCGTGCGGGAGATAACTTCAGTTCAGAGGAATTTATACCGTGTATATTATCTTGTGGCCTGTAGCACAACCACAAATAATGAGTGATATCACACGAGCTCTAGTCGTATTCTTTTTTTCTCTCCAAATTCCAACAATTCATCGTTTTGTCGGTAGTCTCGTTTTGTCTCGAAGCCAACAAGGCGGACTTGCAGCATCGAAACCCTCATCTGCGTCTGATAGACGCATTATGTTTCAAAGAGAAAGATCTAGGCGCTTGACAAGTGATGCTACATACAAAACACACGTTTTTGCGGCAGCAAAATAGTTTTCTCTACAAAATATCTCATTTATATAAGATGCTGAACACTTCTCTGTTATATTTGTCTCTCGAGGGGAATGCCTGAATAGAAAACATGCCAACATTAGCATCACGGCGTGATTGTTTCAGAGCAAGGTGTTACAGAGTGCTGCCATCTCTGTACCCGTGTGCGTGCTTCGTGAACATACCCTGAACAAAAGTATCGGTCAGTATCCACACTGCTTGAATAACCAGCTTATTTTCAAACCAGATAGATTACTCTACTATATAGATGCCAACGTTGCTGGAACTGCTGCCCAGAAAGCACATTTGCATTTGGCATACCTCATGCCTATTATACAACCTAGCCTGTCGAAATCAACCTCCAATAAATTGGCAATTATATATCTACTTCTGGGTCGTAAATGCAGGTGGTAGCTTAATGCAGGACGAAATAATGCAGACAGTGTATATTGGAGTTTTCTTCATAACTTTCGCCCTGCATTAAGCAACCAATTGCTTTTAACACTTTACTCCATAAATACACATTTCTACGCCCTTGCAAACAGAGTAGACCAAGATCAGATGGCCCATGTATAGGAGCTGTCTGATCAGGATCTGCTGTGTTTGTTAACATAGATATGATTCTACATTTTCAGCCATCGCCAAATATTCTCGTGGTTATGTGCCAATGTAAAAAAAATAATCTAAAATATTTACTGTTAACCCGTTACCTCATAGGCTATTTTTAGATACAACCTCTTTGAATTAATCTACCGAAAAGGAGCATTAATTAGAAAATATGACAATGTTAGAATTTTGTAGTGGTAAACCATTGTGGTAAATAGAGCATTTGCTCCTGTAGGAGCGAACTGTTTGCAATATGACTTTCACAAAGTCGCCAAAAGTCGTCAATATTAGGGAATGGGTTAAATGCAGGTCAAAAGTAATTCTGGAAACAATATGCATTACTTTTGCCCTGCATTAAGCAACTACCTGCTTATTATGACTCCTACAATCAATAAATGAATGATTGCTTGAGACAGGTTTTGCTGTATTACTATTGTGTAATATATTCAACACATGCCTGCATATGATATTACTTTTTTTGTCTTAACACCTTTACCTGGTTCTTTCGGCTAATTATAACGACTGTGATTCAACCAAGTACATCACCTGAACATACCATTGTGACGCAATGCATGTTTTTGTTATAATTCTTGCGAGCTCACTGAAAACATTCAGAACAAACACAGTTGAACCTGTATTAAGCGACCATTCATCGTCGTTGTCTATTCGTCGTTGTCATCGTCGTTGTCTGGTCGTCGTTGTCATCCGGAAACTTTAACATTGACTACCGGTATTACTTCTTTACTGCTCATATAAATTTTATGAAACTTCACACTTGATCATCATCACAAGGGCTACAATCGAACAGACGAACGTTGGCGCCCGCATGTGGTGATCTTGTTTTTACAAAACCATCTAGCGGTGTGTCAGAAAAATATTCTTGTTTGGTGAGAAGCCTATTTCCTCATCGTCTCATTAGGATCTGAACTATTTGCTAAGAACATCGTGAATTACATTCGTAAGAGGTGCATCGGTTATTGTTTCTCACAAAACAGTAATTAACTCTTCGCGCGCTAAATAAATGTCGTCTGCAAAAAGATGTCATCTGTTACAATTCTCAAAAATCTACAGTTCTTCCATTTTTCTTCAAAATATACAATGAGAACGCTAGATAGATTTGATTCAGGCGTGTTATGACGTAAGTCGGTGTCTCATCTTGGTCCAAACTGTAAATGCATAAATAATCGAAGAGTTCTCGACTGGTTTACGAATTGTTACCGGTAGCAGTATACATGTAGTAATATTAACAGCAGCTGCAATCCTTCTAGCAACAACAACAATACACTGGAAATTTGTTGTATCAGTAGTTTTGTGTTTGGTTGTACAGTAGAATCTGTCCTAGGTGGCCATTCATTTATTGAACACAGGAGCCTTAAAAGTAGGTGGTTGCTTAATGAAGGGCAAAAGTAATGCAGAAAGCTCCATTAGGAGCTTTCTGCATTACTTTTGACCTGCATTAAGCAACCACCTGCCGTGCAGACCTATAATTAGACCTCTTTTTGACGACCTCTGAAAACAGGTTCTACTGCAAATCTTACCCAGCTGTGAAAAATTAATGTCTGCTCAATTTCGGAACTGTTCAGTTTTGACTACGTCCGACTCGATTAAACTTTTAAAAACTGTTGACCGAGAGTCAAACAGCTTGGATCTAGTTGAGACACCGAGGTACTCGGCGTCTTATCTGGATCCAAACTGTTTGCAAATGCGAGTCAAGTCAAGGGTAACTGGATAAGGATTGAATCAATTTAAGACTGGCCTAAAGGAACATTGTAACACGTGCGAGTCTTACCGCACAATAGGGAATAAAAGAAAGAAAAACTGACTGTTTCAGGCACTACTTTTTATGACGGATGCAGACTTAATACGGTGAATTGTGTGTGGCAAATAGTATTGGTACATTTTTGTGTATGAGTTGTCGTTCGTTGTGTACTCTTCAGTATTAGTGAGGGGGCTGTAACTCTCGAACGAGAAGATAACATTGCTTATGTGAATAAGATTATGGTCTCGATAATATGCGTAAATTATAACATTTTCAAGAATATTTCCATTATTTCTCCACCAAACCTTATGTTGTGACTACTCGTTAGAATTATCGATTGGGGAGAATTCTACAGAGTGGTCACATCATGTGGATTTGCGGAGAAATGACTATATAATTACAGTGGAACATACCTTTAGCGACCTTATATTGACTGGACACAGGGGTATTAAAAACCAGGTGATTGCTTAATACAGGGCAACAGTAATGCAGAAAGCTCCTATAGGAGCTTTCTATATTGCTTTGGACCTGTATTAACTCATTCTTTCCTACTGGAGCTGTATTGCGCCTATGTGAAAGTCATTTTTGAAACCATTATGCTAAATAGAGCATTTGCTCCTATGGAGCAAATGCTCTATTTATCACAATGATTTCAGAAGTACACAATTCTAAAATTATCCTTTTCTATAGTTAATGCTCCTTTTCGGTAGCTTTATTCAAAGAGGTTGGATCTAAAAATAGTCTAGGAGAAAATGAGTTAAGCTACTATCTGCCTTACATACCCATAATAAGACTTTTTTATGGTCGCTTAAGGCAGTATCTATGGTATTAGAATACGCACCATTATGGTGGCATTATCTATTATAGTCTATTATTACTCCTGTCCATTTCGGTCGTGAACTAATTAATACATATTATGATGCAAATTCTCGAGAGACCGTGATCAATCGGCACTTGTATGCAAATATGAGGTATATATCTCGTTACTATTGAATACATGTATTACAATAACAATATATTGGTATACATGTGTTACGATGTGTATGTCATTTCCTTGTACAGTAGAAGCTGTCTTAACGGACCACTCATTTATTGAACATAGGAGTCTTAAAACGCATGTGGTTGCTTAATGCTGGGCAAAAGTAATGCAGAAAGCTCCTATAGGAGCTTTCTGCATTACTTTTGACCTGCATTAAGCTACCACCTGCCTTACAGACCCATAATTAGACCTTATTGATGGTCGCTTAAGAAAGCTTCTACTGTGTATGGCTGTAATGATAGTATCGATTTATGTTTACTTGATGTAAATGCCCTTTAAACGTCTTTGCAAACAGAGTAGATCAAGATCAGACAGCTCCTGTAGGAGCTGTCTGATCAGGGTCTGCTTTATTTGTTTATGGAATAATATAGATCTGATTATACAGTTTCTGCCATGACATTCCCATGCCCATAAATTGTTATAAGTTAAATCTTCTCATTAATAATCACGAGATCATTATTTTATACATGAATAGTCGTGGAATAGTTTGTTAAGGCATGCAGTCATACAGTGCAAAAAAAAAATAACAGCAAAAACAGTCCATTTCTTCACTGTGCGTAATTCGCATTTGGTTATCTCTGAGAAACTCAAGATTTTGACCTATTCACGAGCTGATATGACATACCAGTAATAGAAATCATACCAGAATGCAGTAGAACATGTCTTAAGCGGCCATCAAAACGAGGTATAATTACGGGTCTATAAGGGAGGTGGTAGCTTAATGCAGGTCAAAAGAAATACAGAAAGCTCCTATAGGAGCTTCGTGCATTACATTTGCCATACATCAAGCTACCGTCTGCTTTTAGACCGGTTTTACTACAGACGAATGGTAGGTAAAATACATTAATCCTTTATTCCATAAATAACACACATTAACGTCTTTGAAAGAAGAGTAGACCAAGATCAGACACTCCTGTAGGATCCATTTATTCTCGGTTTGTTAACGAAATAATATAGACCTGATTTTAATGTTTTTATCTCAGCAAAAACTCCTATTGAAAACATAGCATTATAAAATTAACTTAATAAATATTCATGAGGTTATTGATTCATACATAACTGTCCATTAGGGAAATGTTTAAGACAAGCATCTCCATTGATTCAATAATTTAAACTGATGCAAAACCATATTCCGTGAATATCTATTCTCGTTTCATATGCCATAACCCTTATCCACCTGTGCAAATAAAAATGTCTGCTTAAATTTGAATCCAGAGCATTTTTCTACTCTCGATTAGTTCAAGCTTTTGAGAAACCATTAAACGAGTATCAAATAGCTTGGATCCTGATGAGACGCCGAGTTACTCGGCGTCTTATCTGGATCCAAGCTGTTTGGTTTTCGCAAATGAGAGTCAGATCGCACTTAGTGATAAGATTTAAGTGTTTCTATACAATGTTTCTACAGAATCAACAATATTTTGCTTCATTAGAATTCTAGATACTAGACAAGAAAATGCAAATGAAGCCCCCACAGACGCATGAACTCTGTCTATTTCATTTTTTATGTTTTTTTCTTCTGTTTGTTTTGTTTCAAAATACAAAATCATGGTATTAAACAGTTTGGATCCTGATGAGATGCCGGATAACTAATTACATTTAACCTGGTATATAGCGCATTTCCACATCTTTGCAAACAGAGTAGACCCAGATCAGACGGCTCTTGTTGGAGCCGTCTGATCAGGGTCTGCTCTGTTTGCTTATGATATAATATAGATATCATTACACAGCTTCTGTCATGGCTAAATAGTCATGTGTCCATATACAAATCTACGAAATCAGCTTACTGTTATTCATGATGTCATTATTTCTTACATGAATAATCATGATGCTAAAGATTAACTGGACTGTCGGCGGTTTTTTTCTAAATGTTTAAAGCTGTGTGTAATTTGATGCGTTTACGGAGTCTTGTAGTTTGGTGTAATAAGTCGTTCAAACCACTACTAGTCCATTGATTGTGAAGCCCTATTGATCCATGTTGCCCTGGAAATGTCCCTTCGCTATCAGCTTCGAGATTACTTGCATTGTAAATGTGCTCCAGATAAGCTAATGAATCGGATAACTGGCCAAGCAATTACATATGCTTATTCAGACCTTTTGATCTGATCGTTGAAGTGTTGATCAATTGTCTAAAGTTTATCCTATATAATAGCATTGGTCAATCCTTCTCAGTCTGTGGTATTGGCAAGCAGACTGGATCCTGATGAGACACCGAGTAACTCGTGCATCTCATCGGGGCTCAAACTATTTGACATTCGGTCAGTACTTTCTGACATTTAACTCTTTACTCCATAAATACGCCTGTCTAACGTTTTTTCAAACAGAGTAGACCCAGATCAGACGGCTCCTATAGGAGCCGTCTAATCAAGGTCTGCTCTGTTTGCTTATGATATATACATGTATATACATGTAGCTATGATTCTACAGTTTCTTACATTGTCAAGAATCCCTGTGTCCATGTACTATTATCACAAGTAATCTAATTAATATTCATGATATCATTATTTCTTACATGAATATTCATAAGTAAGAGATAATCTATTCACATGCTAAAAAATTATGGCTGCTCAAATTTTAATCTTCTGATTTTTTACCGACTTCCGGTGTGTTCAAGCTATTGAGAAAATACTGATCGACATCCACATCCCATTCTTTCACTCTCTTGTCTTTCCTGCTTTCTTCTTATTTCTCTCACTCTCTCCCGATTGTTCACATTATACCTCTCTCTCTCTATTTTTTGGCTAATGTTTATTAAAACAGAACAGAAAATATCTTTATTCAAATTGTACAAACATTACATTGTTGTTATAATTACATATACATAGCATATGTCAAATGATCTTTAAAATTGGCAGTATATTACAATTACAATAAATTTAATTATGAGTAAAATCATTACATTATCACAAAACATTGTTCTTTGCTCCCTTATTAAATGAACAGTTGAAATTCGATAAGTCGAACTTCAATGGACCGCATACATTAGTTCGAGATAACAGATGTTCGAGTCATTCGATTTCTAGTCTGATCGATTTGTCAAGACCACAGCTTAATACAGGTCTAAATAATGCTAAAAGCTCCTGTATACTTTAGACCTGTATTAAGCTGCCTCACGTGTTTCTAGATATCAGTAGCGATACATTTTAGAGCAATTATGTAGTAATAGTTTTGGAAGGACTGGACTTTTTATTCGAGTTATCCCTAAGTTCGAGTTATCCGAGTTCGAGATATCGAAGTTCAACTGTACCTCTTTACCTGAAAGAAATACCTGCAAACAGAGCAGACCCAGATCACACGACTTCTGTAGGAACCGTCTGATCAGAGTCTGCTCTGTTTTCATATAGATTTATATAGATTCAAGTCTATAGTTTATATATATGTTAATGAATCCTTTGTTCATAATAGATTCTATCATTATAATTTTTGATTAATTGATATTTACTCATTCATTACTTCTTGCATGAATATGCATGAAGTAATTAATCTTCGTGAAGCGCTGTCTTCGTTCGTAGTCTCCATGGTATATATTTTTTTCTACATTTCTATTAAGTGTCTCGGTTCTGCACAAAACCATACACTTCCTTAATTCACTTACATTATGTAAATTTTAACCCGTTCCTTCATATAAATGCCTTTTCACGCTGCAAAAAGTGTAGACCCAGATGAGACGGTTCCTACAGTAGCCGTCAGAAGAGGGCGTGCTCTGTTTTCTTATGGCATAGTATATATCTGATTCTATAGTTTCTGCCTGAGCGAAAACATCCGATGTATATATGCTAATCATAAAAATTCAGCTAATAAGTATAAATGATGTCTTGAATATTGAACAGGGAAAGGGTTAAGTGTCTCAGTTCTGTACAAAACCATCCATTTCCTTACCTCATTTACATTATGTAATTCTTTAGACACCCATTATAATTCTCAGAGCTTCGTGACTTCTCTTGTTTCTATTTTATCTCATAAATCACAAACTCTCCGCGAGAGACATGATCCATATTGTCTGTAACTAGAAAAAAATACCAAAAAAGAATTCGGAATATGTTTTTGAGGCGCCTTTTCGTCTTAACACAATTTGTTTCCTAGGTAACCCATCTTCACCGAATTAACTCTCCCTGTCTGCATGTTTGAGTAGTTCATACTGTGTTCATGGGGATGAAAGTGAATCTACTTGTTACCGAAACGAAATACAGTTGAACTTCGATATCTCGAACTTCAAGGGGCCACACAAATTTGTTCGAGATAACAGAAGTTCGAGTTATCCAATTACTAATTTCGATACGTTCTTAAGTTAACAGCCTAATGCAGATCTAAAGTAATGGTGAAAGCTCCAGTAGGAGCTGTCAGCATATCTTTAGACTTGCATTAAGCAGTCACACGTGTGTTTCTAGATATGCGTAGTAATGCATTTTAGAGCAATTCTGTATTGTTAGTTTTGGAAGGACTGAACTTTATGTTCGAGTTATCCCGAAGTTCGAGTTATCCGAGTTCGAGATATCGAAGTTCAACTGCACTGGTTTTCCAAATTTTACATGGAAGTAATCTAGAGATTGAGACACTAACGGCTACGTGATAAATGATTTTGTGACAGATAGTCTTTCATATGTTAACCATTTACCTGATAAATATTTATGTAAGATAAAATAAAATATTGAATATTTATTCGATGAACTTAATGATATATAAGCACACGAATGACTGATCATGGCAGAAAGTGTAGACTCCGCATTCAAATAGAGCAGAGACTGACATCAGCGCCAACTACCGTCAACCGCTATACGCTATCTGGTAAAAGGTAAAACCAGGACTCCAGATCATGAGAGTGGCAAGCAAAACAGTTTGCACAAATATTATTATATTTTTTCCTACTTTGAGATTATTCTAATTAGTAGTTACAACTTAAGGGTTTGGTGGAGAAACAAGCGCCTTTGAATTTTAAGCACCATCGTTATCTTGAGCTCTGCACTGTAATGATACACATTACATGGATATCTTGAGGACACCGAAAAACCCTTTCCCTGGTGAATATTCATGAAAGAATAAATGCCATCTTGAATACCTACAGTAAAACCTCTCTATAACGGCCACTAAATTGTGTTAATTAGTTGGTATTTAGGACAGGTGGCTGCTTAAAGCAAGGTGAAAGTAAAACAGAACGCTCCTATATATAGGAGCGTTCTGTTTTACTTTAACCTTTCTTTAAGCATCCACCTTCCTTTAACTCAAAATAGATTATGTAGTTTAGTGGCCGTTATAGAGAGTTTTTGCAGTACGTTGAAATTAGGGTTTGGGAACGGGATTGATGGCTCAGACAGCGGGTTTAACTAACCATTCTCCCGTTAACCACGAACTCTCTTCCATTTGCACACAGCTTGGAATCAGATGAGACGCCGAGTAACTCGGCGTCTCATCAGAATCCAAGCTGTTTGACACTCGGTCAACATTTTCTCAAAAGTTCGTTTGATGGGAAGTAGTCAAAATTACACTAGGTCCAAAATTTAGCTGACATTATTTTTTCACGGCGGGGTGAGGGATAATGATTGGAAGCGATGGTAACTAAGTAGCCATGGCATTTGGGAAATTACAAAAACAGACTACAATGGAAAACATATACTGATTTGAGCACGCTTCGTGTACCGTTAATGTATCATAAGCAGTTTTGTAGTATTTCTCGTGCATGGTAGCAGGGTCGTTCAGTCAGAGGTCAGTTGGTGCAACAGTTCTTTCTATGAACAGCAGTAACATTTCTATTCCCCTATGGAGTGAATGCTCTATTTATCACAATAGTTTCAAAAAGTGAGGCGTTAAAGGCCATCAATATGAGACCATGTGTTAATGCAGGACGAAAGTAATGCATTACTTTCGCCCTGCATTAAGCAGCCATCTAAATTAATTCCATGACCAAGGATTAAACTTCATTTTTGGTGGTCGCGGTAGATGGGTTCACTGTATATTGTGAAAAAACAACGAAGAATGGTGCTATAGCCATTAGCCTACATGTCTTAAAGGTGTGGTTCCTCTGTTTAAATCTGTACCATAAGCTGTATTAAAAAACAATTACAGAAGACGATTTATTAGCTCCAATATCAATTTTATCTCGAAATTTTATACGCAAATAAAAGATTTAAATACATATTTTATTCTTTATCCCGCTATCCGAGACTAGACTCGCATTTTGCAAACACTTTGGATCCAGATCAGAGGCCGAGTACCTCGGCCTGTCACCAAGGTCCGGACTGTCTTACACCCGCTTCATGTTTTCTCAAAACCTTAATCGAATCGAACGTAGCCAAAATTAAGCAGGTCCAAATTTGCGCATACAATTTTTACGACGAGCTAAGCGTTAAAAACACGTGGGATCAGACTGTATTTCGTTTCCAGGGATATTCAATAGAATAATTATTTAGATAAACAGGCAATATTATGTCCATTAAATCATCATCGCTTTAGAAATGCGCTTAAAGGCAAATCGAATCTCTGAAACTAGAACGGCAGGATTGAAATACAGTAAAAATTCTGCTAAACCTACCAGCCAAAAGATGTCTTATTTTTGGGTCTTCAAGGCTGGTGGTAGCTTAATGCAGGCCGAAAGTTATGCAGAAAGCTCCTGCAGGAGCTTTCTGCATAACTTTCATCCTGCATTAAGCAACCATCTGCTTTATAGACACTTTTGTTTATTCCTAAAGTGGTCGTTTACGAGAGGTTTGACTGTACCAGCAGTGATATCACCGATATTTAGAAACACAACTTTTTAACTGCATTCTTGTCAGGCTAAGAGGGTTTTTTTTATCTCACGGAAACGAATAAAATAGAAAAATAGAAATATATTTTACACATAAATACTGCAGATTTTGATAAATGTCAAACAGGGCAGACCTTAATCATACAATGCGTGTTTAATGAGCTATTCCACGTGGAGATTCAAGAAGTTGCCTAAGTTTTCACCAATTCACCACTGACAAAGCGCAGACTAGCCTGCATTGGCCAACAGGTTAGGTCCAAACAGGGTCTCGTCAGGGCCCAGGCCGTTTGAAATGCGGTCAGTAGTTTTCTAAAAGCTTGGACGAATGAAAATGATGTAAAAATTGAGATCAGATCAGAGTTGATCAGACGTCGTGTGTACCACGTGCAACTTTGTCACGATTTAACACTTTCCTTCATATTTCCTTTTCATGCATTTGCAAACAGAGTAGACCCATATCAGACGGCTCCTACAGGAGCCGTCTGATCTGGTTCTGCTCTGTTTGCTAATGGAATTCGAAAGATCTGTTTCTTTATTTTCTAAAATGGTTAGAATTTTCCTAAATTCTATTGTTCGTTATAACTATTTTATCCATGATTGTTCGGTAGGTATTTACATTTGGAATAAACATAGAACATGGAAAGGGTTAAAGAAAAGCAATGTACCTTTAGCCTATACAATAAAACGTCTATGAAGCGACTACTGAATGAATAATCGTGAGTGTCTTTAACCCATTACCTCATAGGCTATTTTTAGACCCACCCACTTTGAATACATCTACCGAAAAGGAACATTAACTAGAGAAAAAGGAAAATTTTAGAATTTTGTAGTTTGAAACCATTGTGATAAATGGAGCATTTGCTCCTATAGGAGCAAATGCTCTATTTATTACAATGGTTTCACAAAGTGACTTTTACAGAGTCGTCAAAAGTCGTCAATATCAGGGAATGGGTTAACTAGCAGGTGGATGCTTAATTCAAGACGAAGTAATGCAGAATGCTCCTGTTGGAGCTTTCTGCCTAACTTTGGCCATGCATTAAGCTTTCATCGTTTACTCTTAGTACAAAATCATGTACACGTTAGAAATCTTGCAAGATTCCATTATCATACTCGAAATTCCGAGGAGAGCAAATAAAACTCAATCTACAAATTACTTTGCCATGAAAATTCGTCCAATATTGTTAATTCTGCTGCGGGGCTAATGCCACTTCGTATATTGGCGGTTTTATAGCCACATACAAATGAATTAATTTTATGACGTCAGTCAGAGTGCCCTCTCTTTCATGGAAACTGTTCACATTTGATCGCGTTCGTGTTTGAAGTTTATTGACTTTCTTCAATAAGCCTGAAATTAACCTTCTAGCAGAATTTTCATGCAAAAAGAACATTTAATGACTTTCATGCCAATAAGAAATTCTCAAGGTTTCAATACACTACCGAACTGCTGATCTTGCATTTCTCAAAAGAAAACGATGAACGAGTAATTTTGCATGATATTTTAACATTGATCAAAATGTGATTTCTACTGGTTTAGTTGAAAATGAATGCATGATTCAGACCAGAAGATAATGGTAAACACATTTTTAACGATATTCACATTTTACTGTACATATATGTACAATTTTGACTGTAACACAATGTACTGTGTTTACTATAAACATGTGTACAACGTTTGATGTAAACATGTGAACAGTATTAATTTACTGTAAATACAGTAAAGCCTCTCTATAACGGCCACTACATTACATCAAGTATTTTGTGTTAAAGGCAGGTGACTCCTTAAAGCAAGGTGAAAGTAAAATAGAACGCTCCTATAGGAGCGTTCTGTTTTACTTTCACATTGCTTTAAGCAGCCACCTGCCTTAATTACCAACTAATGAACGCAATTTAGTGGCCGTTATAGATAGGTTAAATACTGTATATGTAAGTAACGTTTACTGTAAACATAATTATATAAGCATTTACTGTAAACGTATTTACCGTATTTATTGTAAAGCTATGTGCATTTTCTGTAAACACGCGTACAGCGTTTACCTGGCAAGTGACACTAGATCTGCAGTTTTGAAATTCCTACATTCGGCAAACACAGAACCACCTGTTGAATTTGTCGAAGAGGTTAGATCTTACAGATTACATAACTCCCCGCTCTTAATCGTATGTATTCAGAATCTTAGTCTCTCTAATAGCCTTTTCTTCTTTGGACCATTTTACATGCTAATTCTGACCTTCTATAATTTCCCTCTCAGGTCACCATACTATGAAGTATTTACTAGTCCTAATCCCAGTGCCTGATCTTAGTAAATCCTGTGTGCTAACCCTTATTAACTTCCCTGTTCAATATTCATGTAAGAAATTATGATGTCATGAATATTTATTAACTGAAGTTTTAAAATGTAAACTTTTCAATAAAAAGGTTTTGCTTTCATAAAAAACTAAAATCAGACCTATATCATGTCAAAAACAAACAGAGCAGACCCTGATCAGACGGCTCCTATAGGAGCCGTCTGATCTGGATCTACTCTGTTTGCAAATGCGTGGAAATGAAAGAAAGGGTTTACCCTTTGCGCTACCCGACATGCTTTAATATCGCAAGTATCTTGGATCCAGATGACACGCCGAATAACTTAACGTCTCTCCAGGATCCAAGCTCTTGGACACAAGATGATGATCAGTAGTTTCTCAAAAGATTGTTCAACTCAGAAGTAAGATAAAAAAAAAATGCAACAGCTCTTATCATAAGCTAACATTAGTTTTTACAGCATAAACAAGGATATTCTTTTCAACCTTGTTGCTGTTAAGTGGATAAGCACTAAGAATGTTGCTGATGTTGTCTTTGGCTGTTGGCGTGTTCATAACGTGTTCATTTACTGTGTTCTTTGCCAAGTGCTTTTTTCGTCTCAAATAAAAAACATGTCTCCGTATATCTTTCGTTTCTCTTTAATCCTTTACTCCGTCGATACGCTTTTAACTCATTTTCAAACAGAGTAGACCCAGATCAGACGGCTCCTATAGGAGCCGCCTGATCAGGGTTCTACTCTGTTTGCTTATAGAGTAATACAGATCTGTCTCTACAGTTTCTGTCATGGCTATAATTTCCTGTGTTCATGTACCGTTATAAAAAGCCGTCTTATTTATGTCCAGCTTATCCTTAATTCTTACAAGAAAAATCCTAGGGTTAAAAAGTTGTAAATTGTTAAAGCCAACGACCAAAATGTCAAATAGTTTGATCTTTATAATACGCAAAAATACTCGGTGTCAAAACTGGATTCAAAACTGGCTGCAGCAGCATACACGATTTCGAAATATCTTGATGAGTTTCACAAGGGTATGCGGAATACCTGAGTATCTCGTCACTGCGCGACTGAGTAACACGTGACGCACACGTGCTGCACTAGCGGGGAGTTCGTGATTACCTGATACAAACAATTTGGACCCAGAACAGAGGCCGAGTTACTCGGCGTCTCATCAGGATCCAAGCTATGTGTCGCCGTATTTTGCAGAAAAAAGAGAAAACAATTTTGAGATCCAATCTGTTATCATGGTTTATCACATATTTTGCTCATAGCAGCGAAAATCTACAATCACCCATTCGCTTATATTGACGACTTTTGGCAACTCTGTAAAAGTCACTTTGTGAAACCATTATGATAAATAGGGCATTTGCTCCTATAGGAGCAAATGCTCTATTTATCACAATGGTTCCAAACTAAAACATTCTAAATTTTCTCTTTTCTATAGTTAATGCACCTTTTCGGTAGATTTATTAACAGAGGTTGTACCTAAATATAGCCTATGAGGTAATGGGTTAAACTATGGAAGTTGTCTGCTTCAAACTGTCGTCTGCAACACTATGAAAATATCTTTCAAATATTGGAATTATATTACCACCAATGTTAAACACGTGAAATCCTTACCAGTCATCTGGTGCCTCTACATCGTATCTGGTAATCAGTTTGTTTGCAAAATGCCTGTCATTCTTCGTTTTTTGAGATGCAATTGATCCAGGTTGCATAATGGAGCAGAAACGCACGCCAACGTAAAGTCTATATGAATCATTGGGGTATAACATCTCATGGAAACACTCAACCGTTTTATTTCTTGGAGAGAAAAAAATTGAATATTGCTATGTCCGTTGATTGTGTAAATGGAATCTTACTGTATTGTCGTCGAAGATGGCTAGCTAGGGTATTCATCATTTGTCGGCGGGGTCTGCACTGTTTGTCGCCAGAGACGTAGTGAATGATGTAGGGTATGTTCTGTTTGTGGTCCAAGGCGTGGGGAATGGTCAGGGTCACAGGCATGGGGAATGGTCAGGGTCTGTTCTGTTTGTCGATCTGTGTCTACTGTTTGCAAAGGTGTTAAAAGGCGTATCTACCAGGTCTATATAACTGATACTTCCAAAGCAAACTCAGCAGACCCTAATCTATAGGTCTAGTCTGTTTGCAAAGGCACCAGAAACCGTCTTTATTGGGTATAAGGTTAAGTAATACAGTGCTCCCTCTCTACAACGACACCCTTTGGGATACGAAGATTGTATGTGTTGTTCAGAGGGGAGTTGTTATAGGGAGGGAAAATCAAACACAATTAGCTTGTTTGCAGATCCCCAGATAAGGTGTATTTCGATAACTAAAACCGTTATGCCTCTATCAAACCCTATGTTGTGACCACTCTTTAGAATCGTCACAAAGTGACGATTCTAAAGAGTGGTCACAACGTAGGGTTTGATGGAGGCATAAAGAAAATACGATGGAAAAAGTTGTTTCTGGATCCTTGTTGTTTCGGAAACAGTGACAAGCGTTGTTGTAAGGAGGGAATCTTTATTAAGAGGGCCGTTGTAGGGAGGGAGCACTGTAGTATATCTATAGGTTGTAATTTCATGTTTGAATCTCTAAAGTATTCGTCTCTCTTATCTTAATATCTTTAATTATGCTTTTTCATGTTTAAAAAATCTAATTATTTTATAACATACTTTACCAGCTGTTCTTTACATGTAGTTGAACATAGTGAAACAGTTACAAATTCAGAATGATTACGTTCTAAGTGTCTTCTGACCTTCTTTGCTTTGACGTCAGTTTCTTGATACGGTGTCCTTGACTAGAAATACATTTGGTTTGTCTATAGACAGGTTTATCAAGGTATATCTCATTATTCTTATAATTAGGAAACTTGTGTGCCAAATTGTCCTTCATACATCTTCATTACCGAGCTTAATCGTCTGCAAAGTAAGTAATTAACAAGCATCCCAGCTTCAAAAAGTTGATTTTTTCTTATCAAAATAGTTCTAAATCATAGTCATTATATTATTAGCCAGTAGTTAAGAAATTGCAACAAAAACCGGAAGATCACGCGCACTTCTAATTGTAGAATTAAACAGTCTTTGCAATGAACGAACGTCTTTATTTATTTTTTATTTTTTGCCACTGTTTCAACGCTAAATTTTCAATGGACTACATGTATTCCAAAATTCAAACAGGTCGAACTTGCCGTAGATATTCAGGAATTTGCTTTAAAACAAAAAGAAAAGTATTGCATGATAAATAGTACATACCCAAATGAGAGGGCTCCTATATATATAGCAGCCCTCTAATCTGGGACTACATTGTTTTGCAAAAGTCATTAGTGACTCGTTTCCTGCACTGAAAGGGGAAAGGTTTAACTGTCTGTAGAACAAGTGGTGTCTCTAACCCTTTCCCTCATATTGACGACTTTTGACGACTCTGTAAAAGTCACTTTGTGAAACCATTGTGATAAATAGAGCATTTGCTCCTATAGGAGCAAATACTATATTTATCACACTGGTTTCAATACTACACAATTCTAAAAGTTTCCTTTTCTCTGGTTAATGCTCCTTTTCGGTAGATTTATTCAAAGAGGTTGGATCTAAAAATAGCCTATGACGTAATAGGTTAAGCAACCACTAGCTCTTTTAAACCCCTATGTTATAGTGATATCAGATGGTCGCTGTAGACATGGTCTACTGTAAACAGTATTATACAATGAGGTTTTTCTTGTCTTTTTTGTTATCCTTTGGTAATGCAATAAGTGTGGGCGTGATCTATAGATAAAGCAGAGATCTTAACATGCAGTTCAAAGCAGTTACTTTTGCAGATTTTCTCTGTGCCATTAACATGCATCTACAGCGAAAAAAAATAACTCTGATTCAAAAGACAGTGGGTTTCTTCGCCCTTTCAGTTCACATGAATGGTGTTAATGCAAAATAAATGGTCATTACAAGATGTAGTAGTATGGCGATGCTTCACTGGAATTGCATCATTGCAAGCCTGGTCTGTTGGTTTTGGTTTTTGGCACTAATTTGCTTCCGTACGCATCTGCTGCACTCATTCAATGATACTCACAAGACCGCTACACGCACTTTGCTTCATTTTCCGAAGTGTTTCAATTACTTAAGCAGAAACTAAGTAGTGCACTTGAAACGTAGAATTAACTTGCATTTCGCATGCAGACCACGCCCTCGATGATGCAAATGTCAGAACTCTCACTTCCAAAGATAAGCAAAGCAATAGTCAACCCATTGATTCCCTTACTTTGACGCCTCTGCAAAGTCACCTTATAAAACCATTGTGATAAATAGAGCATTTGCTCCTATAGGAGCAAATGCTCTGTTTGTCACAATGGTTTCAAACTACAAAAATGTAAAATTGTCATTTTCTCTAGTTAATACTCCTTTTTCGTAGATTGTTTGGTCACAAAGTGACTTACAGACGTCAAAGGTCGTCAATATGAGGGAATGGGTTAAAGTCAATTAAGTTTCAGGGAGCGATACTCGTAAATGAGGTTTAACATGTAGCTTGCTAAAGAGTCCATGATATATGTTTGAATTAGTATTGCTCTAGATCAGGCGCCAATATAACATGACGTCACATCAGTATTAAAGTGTTCAGGGCATATAGTTATGTTAAAAAATGGAAGGAATTGGTAACTGTCGACTTTATTTTGTAGAGGACACTTCAACCTGTTTCCCTATATCTGATGCTAAACAACTTGGATCTTTATAAGTTTCTCGGCGTCTCGTCTGGATCCAAGCATTTTCAAGTCGTTCTTAATCCTTTCCTTGTTCTATGATTATCCCAAATTTCAATACTAACTGAATATTCATGGACACAATGGTTATAATGCAATATTGGCGTGGAACAATTTGGTCATTTTAGACATTCAAGAAAATTATATTTTATATTCCGTTAGCAAATAGAGTAGACCCTGATCAGACGGCTCCCATAGGAGCCGTCTGATCTGGGGTCTACTCTGTTTGCAAAATGGTGAAAACGCGTTTATATGAAGAAAATGATTAGCAGTATAAGGGTGTTAAACATGCCTATGAGTTATATTTGTCAGAACTCCGTTATCCGTGATGCAGTTTATGGGGATGTTTTACTGCACAAGTTTCGGCAAATCAATAAGCCATTGAGGCTTTTCAGCATGATGGATATTGGGATCTCATAATAAGTGAACTTGACAGAATGATGCGGTATCAAAATCCATAAAGGCATGTACGTGTATTATAGTATTGGCGGGAAGCGATAAAACACTGCCGACGTCTAGGCCGCCATTAACCTTCAAGTCTGCTGAGCAAACATTTATTGGGGAGAAAATATCACCGACGTTTGACGTCACAGCTGATTTATCTTCCATTTCTTTTCAGCAATACGGTCGGGGTGTCAAAAATGTTGGGCCCTGATGAGACGCCGAATTACTCGGCGTCTCATCTGGATCCAAACTCAAACTGTTTGCATAAGTAATCACCCATCCATCCACAACAAACTAGAACTTAACCGATTTGTTCCCACGATCCCATATATGGGACGTAGGCAAACAGTGTAGACTCTGATCAGACGCCGCATAATGCGGCGTCTGATCAGAGTCTACACTGTTTGCTGATAGGAATTTCAATATAAAACAAAACGAAATTGAAAATTTAGGCCAGGCACCCCTTAGATGAAAAATGGAATAATTCAATATATAATCATGGAAGAATCCACTGGGCGCAAATGGGTTAAGTAGGGGGCCTATAGGTGTAGAATGTCTAAGATAAGATGTACGGCATAAAGATTTGTCTGGTATTTCATGATGTACAATCCAGGTAAATATCCGTGTGACGTCATCGGGATCTAAACCGTGTGTTACTAAAATTATGATTTTTGAAACAAACATGAAGAAAAAACTAGAAGCTGACGAAACGTTTAGCAGACGATAAAACGTAGCAGAGAAAGAGTTATCCTTTTACCCCACACAGACGCCATTTTGGCACCTTTGCAGTCAGACGAATTAAGTAGGAGCATGTGTTCGTTGGCCATTATAAAATTCAGTAAATTAATATGTATGGAGTCATTAATTCTTGTATAAATATTCACGAGCCCCCCCCCCCCCCCCCCCCCCCCTTCTCCTCCCCAACGATGTCTGTCAGCAATTTCTTGCTGGTGCTTTGTACGTTCTTGTACACGGTGCTGGCCAATCTGTTGCTTATTGTTCCCAATGGCGAATTTATAACCATCCATGCAAACAGTTTGGATCCAGATGAGACGCCAAGTAACTCAGGTTGCGAAGAAAAAACTTTAATAATGGCTGCAGACGACACATTACATAACATGGCTGTAAGGAAGTGTCTTTCCCACCATACTGTTGAAATCGGAACGATTTATTTATGCATTCAAGTGTGGTCTTGAAATTTTAAACAAACTTCAATAAGTTTTATAAACTATCTGAATCTATTTACAAGTGCATTCGTCTGAACACCCGGCTAAGAGTTTACATTTTCGTAATTATATAATGGGAATTCCGTAAACCAGAAAATCAAATATAACCCCGTCCTCCCACCCCCTTTCCTCTGAAACGTAACTTTGGAAATTTTAGTAGACTGGTTGACCATAACCTGATAAATAAGCCCAATGTCTTGAAGTAAGTTCATGCGAAAACAAAGCACGGCTACTGTATCGCAGTCGTTGGCGAACGTGAGAACAGTTGCAAACAGTTTTGACCCGATGAGACGCCGAGTCACTCGGCGTCTCATAAGGATCCAAACTGTTTGATATTAAATGGATACAGAAAGGATAAACAGATAATAATTTCAGCCTATACTTCATTCAGTAAAACCTCTCTATAACGGCCACTAAATTATGTTAATTAGTTGGTATTTAGTGCGGGTGGCTACTTAAAACAAGGTGAAAGTAAAACAGAACGCTCCTATCACATTGCTTTAAGCAGCCACCTGTCTTTAACACAAAATACTTGATGTAATTTAGTGGCCGTTATAGAGAGGTTTTACTGTAGATACACATTTTCACGCCTTTGTATACAGAGTAGACCCAGATCAGTCATCTGATCGGGATATGTCCTGTTTCCTTATGAAATGATATTTGATCTGGTTCAGCTATGGCCAAAATATCCTTTGTTCATATACCATTATAAACCCTAAGTTAATAAATACAGTAGTACCCCTTTAATGCGACCACTTAATGAATAAACATGGTTGTCGTTATAAGCAGGTGGTTGCTTAATACAGGGCAAAAGTAATACAGAAAGCTCTGCATTACTTTTGTCCTGCATTAAGCTACCACCTGCCTCTGCCACCCAGAATTATACCTCTTTTACGTGGTCGCATTTTATTGTATTCATTGTGACATTATTTCTGATATGAATGTTCTTGTTGGAAGCAAATCGACACATTTGTATGGCAGAATAAGAGTTAAAGAAATGAATTTCATTTTAAACCCGTCAGCACTGACGAATTTAAGACTGACATCAGTTTGAAACCTTTCCCCCCTGTCTGCGTGCTTTTCCTTTTACTCACGCTTACAAAGAGTCTGTTCAGAATATCAAACACAACGTTTCTTAGTATTAAAAACGGATTTTCTTTCAAATAAAATGAGTTTATTGAGTGAAAAATTATTTTTCTCTGCATATTGCAAATATTTGATTACCTATACAATGAGGGATGGTCCATATGAGACGCCGAATAACAAGGCATTTCATTAGGATCTAAACTATTTTATGTTGAAATTGTTTTATTTGGGAAGAAAATTATACAATGAAAACTGTAGCAAACGACAAAATTTGCAGACGACAATATGTGGTTGCGAAAGAGTTACCGTACAAAATGATATAAAGCAGACGACATTCCGTTATCGCAAAGATGTTAGAGACAGGGTGTAGACTGTGAACGTACATTTACAGGTACAACCAGCACGTTTCTGTCGAATTCCTCAGAGAAATGAGAACCAGACCATTGGAATGCAAGTCACGTGACTACAATAACATTCATCTCGAACTAGCAACAAATTCACGTGAATGACATATTGCAAGCAGATCTATGGCAGATTTCTTTAATCTTTTACCTGAAAGAACCTCGTTTAACGCATTTGCAAACAGAATAGACCAAGATAAGACGGCTCCTGTAGGAGCTGTCTGATCAGGGCTTGCACAGTTTGCTTATAGAATAGATATGATCTGATTCTTTACTATGTGTCATAGTAATGTATGCATTTGTTTTAATATAAGTACTAAATACTTAATTAATATGCATACGGGTTGATATCTACCATGAATATTTATTCAGTGGGTAAAGGGTTAATTCAACCCTTTCCTTGTTGAATATTCATATAAGAAATCATGATATCATGAATATTTATTAGCCTAATTTTGTAATGGCATTATGGTATTAGTAGAAACTGTAGAGTCAGATCTATTATAATTCCATATGCAAACAGAGCAGACCCTGATCAGACGGCTCCTATAGGAGCCGTCTGATCTGGGTCTTCTCTGTTTGTGCAGGCGTGAAAGGGCGTTTATATATGAAGGACAAGGTCAAAGGTTAAAGAAGGTCGCATACTAGTTATGGGCGGATATCCATTTTTCTTCTAATCTTCTATAATCTAGCTGAATGCAATGTGACATTTATCTGTGACATTTGAAATATTCCCATGACTAAGCTAGTATAGCATGATAATTGTCCTATGTTAAAAAAATTCAAAGAGTGCTTGCAAATACGGATGCTTTGAGCCTGAAGTGCGAAGGATTTTGTATGACTGAACACATAAGTACTGTACTAGTAAGTAGGAAGTGGGAAACAACTAAAATCGTGCTCAGACCTTTTTTAAAAACAAAACAAAACAACATGCTCCTTAGGTACGCCTTTCTGCGCCTTTGCAAACCGAGTAGACCCAGATCATACGGCTCCAATAGTAGTCGTCTGATCAGGGTCTGCAGCAATTACAGAGCTCCAGATAAGATGCGTAAATTTAAACATTTTCAATCATAGCTCCTTAATATATCTACCGAACCCTATACTATGACCACTCTTTAGAATCGTCTCAAAGAGACGATTCTAAAGAGTGGTCACAGTATATGGTTTGGTGGAGAAATGACGATTTTAGTACTTGGGTGTGCATCGTTATCAGTAGCTCTGTGACAGCTATGTTTGCTTATGATATAGATATTGCCAAAGCTCCATGTGACCATGACCTATGATAACAACTAATCTACATAATATTCATGATGTCATTCTTTCTAACGTGAATATTCATGGAGTAAAGGGTCAATGAAAAAAAATATCATGCCATAAAATCTGCAAATGAATGGATATGAGTCTGCGTGACACTTCAAAATAAGACAATTGAGAAACTTTCCAAGTCATTGCAAATCTATACATGACTGCCATAATTACATCTTGTCACCTGAAAAAAATTATAATTATTAATATTTATTTGCTGTCCATCTTTAGGTGGTAGAGTGAAAATAACCAGATTTCGAACAGTTTGTAGAGACACAGAATACATCCGTTTGTGAAAGTGATTTGCCCCAGCGAATTTCGCATTATCAATTACCGTATCAAATCGTATTAAACAAACATTATGGATTTTACAAGCTCTCTTGTTTATGCTGAAACAATTTCTAAAACATATATTTCAACATATCTTACTGGTTTCTCAAATTTACATTTAAATCAATATTTCTGATTCTGTGATTTCGTTTTGGAAGATGTCCATAAATATGGCGGTTTCTCTATTCTTTCCAAGATGAATTACGTAGAAATCCCCGAGGTGTTCCGATTGCGTAGAATGCTTCAAAAATTTCTCCTGATAAAAATGCATCTTTTGCTCACTTTTTCTAAAACTATCCAAGAGTCATACAGTTCAGACGCTCGGCGTATCAGGATCCAAACTGTTTACAAATACGTCTATTGCAGCAAGTAATTAGTGTGAGTGACTTTCCAGCGACGTTGACGGTGAACGAGAACGAAGCAGGGCTTTACTTAATGTAGGACGAAAGCAATGCAGAAAACTCCTATAGGAGATTTCTTCATTACTTTAGTCTTGCATCAACCCAATTCTCTCCTATATACTGACGCCTTTTTGCGCCTCTGTAAAACTCATTTTTGAAACCAATGTGATAAATAGAGCATTTGCTCCGTAGGAGCAAATGCTCTATTTATCACATTGGTTTCAAAACTACACACTTCTAAAATTCTCATTTTCTATATTCAATGCTCCTTTTCGGTAGATTATTTCAAAGAGGTTGGGTCTAAGAATAGTCTAGTAGAGAATGACTTAAGCAGACTCCTGTATCACAGACATAGAGTAAGACTTTTAATAAGTAATCACTTGAGAGGGATTTTAATGTATAGCTCTATAATGTATCTTATAGTGCTGTTGTTCTTGGACGTTTTCAGCCTTATCCTATGTGCTATAATTAAGCCATTACTCCATGGACACGCCCTTTGGCGTCTTTCCACCAGAGTAGACCTGTAGGGACCATCTGATCAGGGCCAGTTCTGTTGGCTTATGAATTAGCATAACTTTTCCACTATGATCCAAATTTCCTGGTTCATATGCTTCTATAAAAACATCAGCTAATTAATATCCATGATGTCATTACATGTATTTCTTACATGTATAGTCATGAGGTAAAGGGTAATATTGTTATGAAAATGGCCTGGTAAATTGATTTTGTTTTGATGCAAGATAAGGCGTCCGATGTCGTCAGCTACTACAACACGATTATTTTTAGCTCTTAACATGTTATTCAGAAACTGGTAAACGTGTGTACTCAAATACTAAAATCATTATTTCTCCACTAAACCCTATGTTGTGACCACTCTTCTTTAGAATCGTCTCGAAGAGACGATTCTAAAGAAGAATGGTCACAACACAGGGTTTGGTGGATAAAGTAAGGACTTATTCTTGAAAATGTTTTAATTTTATGTGGACCTTTTCAGCATCTTATCTTGACCTCTTATGTTATTTACAAATAGTTATGTAATAAACAATCTGGGACCAGATGAGACACCAGGTAATCCAGCGTCTGATTGGGACATATAATGTTTGTTACTCTTATGGTGCTGTTGAAAACTGGAGTAGAGGATATTTTCTATACTGACGAGAATTTGCTGAACAGGCTAAAAGCTAAATAGATTTCCCAGCCCTAGTGATCGTCTAATGGAAGTCAATGAGCGTACTTTATGATTGTCATAAGATACACGAAGATGGGAAACTGCTACTTTTGTGTGTATTTCCTGCTTAACCATTTACTCCACGAATAGTCATGTGAGAAATAATGATATCATACATATTAATTAGATTAATTGTTATAATAACACACGGGCACAGAAATGTTGGCCATGACGGAAACTGTAGAATCACATCTATGTAATATCAAATGCAAACAGAGCAGACCCTGATCAGACGGCTCCTACAGGAGCCGTCTGATCTGGGTCTACTCTGTTTGCAAATGCGTGAAAATGCGTTTATATATAGGAAAGGGTTAATTATTTACTTGATGTAAGAAATAATGACACCATGAATAGTTATTAGATCTACCAATTCTGTTTTCTATACGAGGTGTTCTGACAGTATTGAACAAGTCTGGATCTTTGAATATCTTTGACCTTATTCCGGCCTGTTTGGGCAATAAATCCATATATGCTGCAATGTAAAATATCCTAAATTGAATCACACCATGAGTAATCATATCTGAGTCCCTATGTCTGGTTTGTACCATATCACGAGAACTTTAGTCGCTACTTTGGGAATTACAAATGCTTCAATTACATATACAGTTGATTTTCGATATCTCCAACTCGGATAACTCGAACTTCAAGATAACTCGAATTGTTATAAAATGTATCACTGCGCATATCTAGAAACACATGTGACAGCTTAATTCAGGTCGAAAGTAATATTGAAAGCTCCTGTATGAGCTTTCAGCATTACTTTAGACCTGCATTAACCTGTGCACTTGATACATTGTTCAGATTAGAAATCGGATTTTATCTCAAGTAATGTGTATGGTCCCTTGAAGCTCGAGATATCGAAGTTCAATTGTACTTGCTTAGTGGGACAATTGAGTCACTCTCTGCAATTTAAGAGCCTTATTGTATTGCAAATAGGGGTCCTGGTAAGTGATCAAATTATTCCGCGAATCGTCTTGATCCAAATTGGTTGCAAATGTCACCTCGGGTTCGCCGTATATATTGTAGTTAAGACAGTTTTGCACTCATTTACCCTCGATGTGCTAAAAATAGTAAGTACGTTCAGATCAGTAGCTGTGTTTGTTGCGGACATGTACGTTCAGATCAGTAGCTGTGTTTGTTGCGGACATGTACGTTCAGATCAGTAGCTGTGTTTGTTGCGGACATGTACGTTCAGATCAGTAGCTGTGTTTGTTGCGGACATGTACGTTCAGATCAGTAGCTGTGTTTGTTGCGGACATGTACGTTCAGATCAGTAGCTGTGTTTGTTGTGGACATGTACGTTCAGATCAGTAGCTGTGTTTGTTGCGGACATGTACGTTCAGATCAGTAGCTGTGTTTGTTGTGGACATGTACGTTCAGATCAGTAGCTGTGTTTGTTGCGGACATGTACGTTCAGATCAGTAGCTGTGTTTGTTGCGGACATGTACGTTCAGATCAGTAGCTGTGTTTGTTGCGGACATGTACGTTCAGATCAGTAGCTGTGTTTGTTGCGGACATGTACGTTCAGATCAGTAGCTGTGTTTGTTGCGGACATGTACACCTCCTTAACCCGGACGAATTAGTATCAATGCCAGGCTTTATCACAGGTGTCAGCTTTACATGCATGGTGGAAATCACTCAAGAAGACTGTATGACTTTCAACATTTAATAATTTCCCTGTTCAATATTTATGTAAGACATAATGACATCATGAATATTTACTGCATAATAAGATATAAACAATTTCATAAGCAAACAGAGCAGACCCTGATCAGACGGCTCCTATAGGAGCCGTTTGATATGGGTCTACTTGTTTGCAAATGTGTGAAAAAGGCCTTTATATGAGGGAGAGTGTTAAACGGTCACCTGGTAAATATCTATTTTTCTTTACTAAAAGTCTAGTTTAGAGGGGGTGTACTGTGTTGCCAAGATCTCGTAATAAAGATGTAATAATTTAGCACACAAGTTAGGAATGTACACTACAAAGCGTATTACCTGTATTTATGTGTTATGTGTATAAGTACAAGAACTTGCTATGTACTTACATACTACTTCAGAAGTCTTTTGAAAAATATGAATACAGTAGAACCTGTCTTAAGCGGACATCCATTTATCGAGCATAGGAATCTTAGAAAGCAAGTGGTTGCTTAATGCAGGGCAAAGGAATGCAGAAAAGCTTCAATAGGAGCTTTGTGCATTGATATAGGCCTGCATTAAGCTACCGCCTGCCTTATAGACCCATAATTTAGACCTCTTTTTGATGGCCGCTTAAGACAGGTTCTATTGTCAGTGCAAGAACTTGTTACGTACTTACATAGTACTTCAGAAGTCTTTTGAAAAAGCATGAATAGCAAATATACCATCAGAGGGGTAAACCCTTAATTACCTTTAACCTGCTAAGCAAATTATGGATTGCTGGATCCACATTTTCACTAGCTACACATTCAAAATTCAAGTTATAATCAGTTTGTCTACCAAAATGCAACCAGGTTGTCAAACTGTTTGATATTTGATTATGGTTTTTTTTTTAAAGAAATGGAACAGCATTTAGAAAATAATGATGAAATCCGATGACATATTGTACAGACGACAATGTTTAGTAGCAAAAGACTTAAGAAGGATAGCTGGTAGCCATTTGTCATAACTTGCTCATTTACTGTCGAGCAATCCAAACATTAATCGTATTTTGGCGCCATATGAGCTAAGATGTGTCATTTTCTACAATTAGCATAATTAACTCTTTCCCCGCCTTAAAAATATCATCTGCTCATTTTTTCATCTGTGCAATTTTTATTTCTTCGGATATGATCAAACTTTTTACAAACTATAGATCATTTGTAAAACAGCTTGGATCCTGATGAGACGCCGAGTTACTCGGCGTCTCATCTGGATCCAAGCAGTTTGTAAATGCGATCCAGGTCAAGAATAGCTGGATGAGGGTTAAATATCTATTTACGGAAGGACGATAAAAGCTCTTTAAACAATACCATCGACGAAATCAAAGCATATCGTTTTAACCTTTGTGGTTTTTGCATTGACATTACAAATTCTACACGTCCATTCCAGTGACCCGAAATACTGACTACAGTAAGGTATTTCTCAATCGAACTTTCAAATTGATATCAATGTCGGTTTCCCTGTTGAATATTCATGTAATAAATAATTAAATCGTGAATATATCAGCTGGATGTCTATGCCATCATAAGTACATATGGTGTTTTGGTATTGGAAGAAAGTGTAGAGACAGATCTATCATAAATTCATAATTTTATAAGCCTGATTAGAGGGCTCCTGAAGGAGTTGTCTGATCTGAGTCTATTCCTTTTGCAAAAGAGTGAAAAAGGTGTTTGGAGAAGATGAAGACAGGTGACAGCCTAATGCAGGATGAACGTCATGCTTGTCTTTCACTCTGCATTAAGTTGCCACCTGTCTGAAAAAAGATCTTAATTCATCTTTGCAGAAAGTCATGTTCATGTGTTTTTACTGTATTCAGTGTCATACTTATGTTTGGAACAGAATGTTCACTCCGTAGCTTCAGAAATACAGCCATGTGATAGGGATTTGTTCTGTTTAACCATTCCCTCATAGGCTATTTTTAGATCCAACCGCTTTGAATAAATCTACCGAAAAGGAGCATTAACTAGAGAAAAAGGAAAAAAATTAGAATTTTGTAGCTTGAAACCATTGTGATAAATAGAGCACTTGCTCCTATAGGAGCAAATGCTCTATTTATCACAATGGTTTCAATAGGTGATTTTTACAGAGGCGTAGAAAGGCGTATCTATGGAGGAAAGGGTTGACAGTGCTGATAAAAATCTGACAAAGGTACGAATGGCATACAGTGTAGACATTAAAACAAACCACATCTGCATCTCAACGCAGCGGCAGAATTGACAGTTCGCTATTTATTATATTGGGACTTCGCTATTTATTAGGTCGTGAATTCTTTAATTTATTATATTGGGACTTCGCTATTTATTATACATTTTATTATATTGTGAAGTCGATAGTTTATTATACATTTGTTCGGGGAATTCGCTATTTATTATTATAAAAATTCGCTATTTATTATATTCTGAATTCACTAATTGCAAAAAGTCGTGGGTGCGTGACCCGGAAGCATTAATCATGCTTGTCAGAAATAATAAATACCAGAAAACGACTTTTTCAGTACACTAATTAAATTAATAGAAATCACGCGCCTTTGATGATATCGCGTGTCATTGGGTGCAATGCCTAGATCTTCGAAATTAATAACTGTTTTGAATAGCTGTCAGTCAACTGATTTGTCAGTGACCCCGTGGTCAATTTGAACGGCCCTCCCCATTTCCTTTGCACAAACTATTAAAGAAAACATTAACCTTTACTCGCACCCCATAGTAAAAAGATTCATATCTGATTAACACATTACTTCATATGTTATTTTTAGATCCATCCTCTTTGAACAAATCTACCGAAAAGGAACGTTTACTAGAGAAAATGAAAAATTTAGAATTGTGCTGATATGAAACTGTTGTGATAAATAGAGCATTTGCTCCATAGGAGCAAATGCTCTATTTATCACAATGGTTTCAAAAAGTGATTTTACAGAGGCGTCGAAAGGCGTCAATATGAAGGAATGGGTTGACAGTTTACAACACGAATTTTCATGTAAGAAATAATGACATCATTCTTGACTATTATATTAATTATTATAACAGTATACATAGACGCAGGTGTTTTGGCCATAACAAAAAATGTAGAATCATATCTATATCATAAGCAAACAGGACGTACCCTGATCTGGGTCTATTTTGATTGCATAGAAGTGCGTAGAAAGCCGTATTTATGGAGAAACTGATTACTAGTGCAATTTCGACTATACTTCCGATTCAGAATTATCAACTGAGTGTCAAACAGCTTGGATCCTGGTGATACACATTGAGTTACTCGGCGTCTGATCTGGATCCAAGCCCTTCAGCTGATGAATAGCGGGGGAGAGGTTAAGAATGGTCAGGGTTCATTCGTTTGCTGTGTATAGTTTAACGTAGGTCTAAATCAGTTGATTGTATGCTTTGATGATTATGCATACCAGCATGTGTCAACGTTAACCCTTTCCTCCATAAATACACCTTTCTACACATCTGTAAAAATCAGCTTTTGAAACCATTGTGATAAATAGAGCATTTGCTCATATAGGAGCAAATGCTCTATTTATCACAATGGTTTCAATCTACAAAATTCTAAAAAATTCATCGCTCCTTTTGGGTAGATTCATTCAGAAAGGTTCGGTCTAAAAATAGCCTATGGAGGAATGGGTTAATTTGGACACCCGTGTACTAGCATTTGCAAAGAAGCATATACCAAGGTCAGGGGACCTCTATAGAGGAGATATCTTATCAGGGTCTGCACTGTTTGTCATTCAAAACCATCTAGCATTTTTAAACCTTTCATACTAAATGGACTCTGTAGTTAAACACTGATGGGCTATTCCATTCTGAAAAATCGGGATTGAAAGGTTTAAGCCAATATATACCTGACCCACCTATTTTTTTTTCTAATAAATGTGTACATTTCCTCAAATTTTAAGACGAAATAGTTCCATCTCGCGTATGTTTGACAGGTTTGTCAGGTTTTTAATTTGGTTCCGAATTGTTTCTGGAACTTGTTTCTGATAGTATCACCCTGGCGTCCTGTTTACTATAATTACCCTGAGTATTCGGACAGGTAGTCTTAGGCAACTAGTGCAGACCCAGATCAAATGACTCCTAATTATTGGCTGTTTTTTTAAATAAATAAATTGTGTGTTGAATAAAAGATTTTATTACCATACCATAAACTGTAGAATCAGATCTATATTATTCCATAAGCAAACTGAGTAGACCCTGATCAGACGGCTCCTACAGGAGCCGTCTGATCTGGGTCTACTTTGTTTGCAAATGTGTGAAAATGCGTTTCTATGAGGTAAAGTGTTATTGCCGCATTGTAGTTAGTGCTTACATATGCAGTTTTTTGAGTGCTGATGCAGGATATTGGTGATATAACGTATTTTGATGTTTCTGCAGGACATGCAATTAGAAATTAAGAGTAAACCAATAGAATGCAATTTGTATGCATTGTTATCGTCCGCTGTAAGTCTGTTATCAGAAAACATACAAAAGGACATCGATAAAGCGACCAGCTGATTTATCAACCCTCTCCCTCATAGGCTATTTTTAGATTCTATCTCTTTGAATAAATCTTCTGAAAAGAAGCATTTATTACAAACAATGATTTTTTTTTTAGATATTTATTGTTTTGAAACCGTTGTGATAAATAGAGGATTTGCTCCTGTGGATCAAATCCTCTATTTATCACTGTGGTTTCAAAAAGTGACTTTTACAGAGGCGTCAAAAGGTGTCAATATGAGGAAATGGTTTAACATGGACGTCGTTTCATGCAGATGACTGCTTAATGCAGGGCAAAAGTATTGCAGAAAAGTTAAGACTGCTTAAGAAGTAATATAGATCTGATCCTACAGTTCGACCATGACCTAAAATTTCCGTGTTCAATATTCGACCAATTGATATTCATGATGTCATTATTTAATACATGACTAATCGTGTAGAAAATGTTAAAGTTGTCATTATATAATTATGTGAAGCATTGATATACATGTACACGTATTTATTTAAGCTTCTAACGTTACAATGTCCTATTATTATGACGCTTGTCCAAATAGTGTCGATACTATACTCACATATACCAGTCAAAACAGTGTCAGTACCACATATACCAGTCAAAGAGTGTCAGTACCACATATACCAGTCAAAGCAGTGTCAGTACCACATATACCAGTCAAAACAGTGTCAGTACCACATATACCAGTCAAAACAGTGTCAGTACCACATATACCAGTCAAAACAGTGTCACATATACCTAAATACTTAAGTACCATACTCACATAAAATTATGCCTAAGTATTTGAGTCCAACCAGTATCGTTACTTTACTCAAGTGCTGAACTTTAGTCCAGCCAGTACCAGTAACATACTCACATATATACCTAAGTGCTGAACTTTAGTCCAGCCATAACCAGTAGCATACTCACATATACGTAAGTACTGAACTTTAGTCCAGCTAGTACCAGTAGCATACTCACATATACCTAAGTACTGAATTGAGGGTGTGCGTGTGGGGAGGAATGTTTCTTCTTTCAGGGGGCTGGAAAATTAGGTGTCAATGTCGCAATTTGACCACGTCCAGTCACCACATGGAGAACCCAGTGTCGAATAGTTTCTACACCATCAATTAATTCAACAAAACAAAATATGATGTGGCAGGTTACAAGCCGTGTAGAACTTTATCAGACACTACGTGTTCATTTCGGTTGTTTGTCTGGCCCTAAATAGTGTGCTTAGACTAAATATTTGTTTTTCATATACAGTTCAGTAAAACCCCGCTAATGCGACCACATGAAATAGGTATAATTCTGGGTGCTAGATGCAGGTGGTAGCTTAATGCAGGACAAAAGTAATGCAGAAAGCTCCTCTAGGAGCTTTCTGCATCACTTTTGTCGTGCATTAAGTAACCACCTGCTTATAAAGACACCCATGTTTATTCATTAAGTGGTCGCATTAGAGAGGTTCTGCTGTACATCCATGTTTGCCCTGGTTTGCTGCAGATGTTGCATCGGGGCCGACTGTCGCTGTACTCTCGTACAAAAATTACTGCTGGCGCGAATGCAGTTTGTTTGTTATTAGTTTCTTTATCAGAAGATATCGACCAGTCCAAGCAAAAGTTATAATATTGCAGTCAATATATGCCGTAACAGTCATCTTTTATCTTTGCGTTGGCGTCCTAGCTTTAGTAGTGATTTGCAAACTGTCTGAATGTGATGGAAAGCCAGATCAAGTATGAAACTTTCAATTCGATTTATCAATTTTGAAACTCTTCAAAATCAAATGGAACTATGATTGAAATATGTTGCAAAACTAGAAAATTATTGTTTGAAGCAGACGACAATTGCAGCATGCGTAAAGTGAAGATGAAATCACAGGGCAATATGTCGTCTGCTATTACATAGCCAATCACTCATATTTAGAAAGAGCCCGATACCAGACGTTCTGATCACTGCAATTCCTATGGCACTCCCTGCTGAGATCGTAATTTTAAAACGTCTAACCTATTTAACCCTTTCCCTCATATAAACGTGTTTTCACGCATTTGCAAACAGAGTAAACCCTGATCAGACGGCTCTTAGAGGAGCCGTCTGATCAGGGTCTGCTCTGTTTGCTAATAGAATTTGATAGACCTGGCTCTTTAGTTTCTAAAATGGCTGCAATATCCAAACTTGCATTTTGACACAGGCGGTAGCTTAACGCAGGACAAAAGTTTTGCAAAAAGCTCCCATAGCAGTTTCTGCATTACAATCACCTGCTTTAAATCCTTTGCTCCATAATTTATTAACATTTTACTCCATAAATACGCCTTTCTATGCCTTTGCAAACAGAGTAGACGCAGATCAGAGGCTCCTGTAGGAATATGTAGTAGATATTAAAATTTCGAATAAATATAGAACAGGGAAAGGGTTAAGCAGAGCAGAATTTAACCATTTCCTTCATAAATACGCCTTTCTGCGCCCCTGTAAAATGAATATTGAAACTATTGTGATAAATCATAATGGTTTCAAACTACAATTTTCTATTTTTTTCCTTTTCTCTAGTTAATGATCCTTTTCGGTAGATTTATTCAAAGTGGTTGGATCTAAAAAAAAAAAAACGAAAAGGAAAAGGAATGAGCAGAACTTTTATCAGACGACGTCTCAGCTGCGTACATATATACTGTTTGCATATGAGCATTTGTATAATAACTCGCCGCTAGCGGCTAAAAAGTACGGACAACTGATGGGAAACGAAACCGGTAAAATACTAAAACATTCTTTCTGTTAAAATAGTTGGCACTATTTCTAAGAACCAATTTGCAGCGGATTTCCATGGACATCCTTCAAGTTACTGATACTTACAGTTTAACCTCTCGAAAACGGTCACTTTACTCCATAAAAAACCATTCTACGCCTTTGCAAACAGAGTAAACCCGGATCAGACGGCTGTTGTAGGAGCCGTCTGATCAAGGTCTGCCCTTTTTGCTTATAATATAATAAAAATACGATTCTACAGTTTCTGCCATGGCCAAAATGCTTGTGTTGCTGTGCCATTATAACAATGAATATAATTAATATGCATGACGTCATTGTTTCTTACATGGATATTCATGAAATAAAAAAGTTTACGCGTCCACCTGCTTTTATAGAATCTCATGTTTATTCATGTTCTGACTGATCTATCACTTAACCCATTCCCTCATATTGACGTATTATGACGCCTCTGCAAAAGTCACATGTTGAAACGATTGTGATAAATAGAGCATTTGCTCCTATAGGAGCAAATGCTCTATTTATCACGATCGTTTCAAATTACAAAATTCTGAAAGTTTCCTTTTATCTAGTTAATGCTCATTTTCGGTAGATTTATTCAAAGAGGTTGGGTCTAAAAATAGCCTATGAGGTAATGGGTTAACGTCATAGATGCGTATTTTTAACTTCTTGCTAACAGTGTATACTCCATTCAGACGGTTCCTGACTATCCCTGGCCCCTGAAGGAGCCTCTGATCATGGTCTGCTCCGTTTGCTTATGAAAATGATAAAGATCTTATTCTGGACCCAAACTGTTCTATTAGGTAATCAAAGAATGACAAACAGTGTAGACCCTGATCAGAGGGCTCTAGGTCTACACTGTTTGCAAAAACATTCAAAAGGTTAATCCCGTGGCGCTTAGAGTAGTCTTAACAATTCATCATACTAATAGACAGCCTGAAGTGGAATACTTTCTTCTGCAATTTGCAAGATTTTATCATTAACATTGCTATGCTCAGGTAAATGGGCTGCATCTCCACATACCCTTATATCTTACATAATGCTGTAAAAATCATGTTTGCTCAAACTCTTCAATTGAGAAATATTTCCTTACTCCCAAGTCGTTCAAGCTTTCGAGAAAAATATTTACAGGATCTCAAACGACTTAAATTCTGACTTGACGCTGACTGATTTCGGTGTCTCATCTTGATCCAAACTGGTTGTAAATACCTGTCTGGAGATTCACGAGCAGAACAAGCGTTACTTAAGACGAACAAGATAAAAGACATTTTTCATTCCTATGAAACTAAGAGCTGAAATTCTAGGTACAAACTATGCAAAAGATCCACTCTAAATGGAACAGTTGGTGAATGAGCATTTTTTCTTAACTCTTTTCTCCATAAATACGCCATTCTACGCCTTTGCAAACAGAGTACGTAGACCCAGATCAGACGGCTCCTATGGGAGCCGTCTGATCAGGGTCTGCTCTGTTTGCTTATGTAATGATAAACATCTAATTCCACAGTTTCTGCCATGGTTAAAACTGTTCTTGGTCTTATGCCATACTAAATATTAAATTAATTAATATTCATACATAATATATAACTTGTTTCATGAATATTCATGGAGTAAAGGATTCAAGCAGGTGGTTGTTAAATGCGAGACGACAGCTTTCTAAAAAGTGCGCAATGTCCCACCTTTCTTTATTTCTTTATAACTATTTTGTTAATGAATATTCAGTAGGTATTGAAATTTGGGCTAAAGATAGAACAGGGAAAGGGTTAAGCGGCCATTCATTTATTGAACATAGGAGATTTAAAAACAGGTGGATTTGTATACAGTGGAACCCATCCTATCACCCATTCATTTGTTGATTATAGGGGTCTTAAAAAGAATGTGGTTGCTTAATGCAGGGCAGACGTTATGCAGAAAGCTCCTATAGGAGCTTCCTGTATCAATTTTGACCTGCATTAAGCTACCATCTGCCTTACATACCCATAATTAGACCTCTTTTTGACGGACGGTTAAGACAGTTTCTACTGTAAACCACACTAACAGTAACTATTTACCTTACAGAACGCTTATCACGCTTTGCAAACATATTAGACCCTGATCCAGAGCTACAGATAACGGCGCGTACTCAAATACTAAAATCGACATTTCTCCACCAAACCCTATGTTGTGACCACTCTTTAGAATCGTCTCGAAGAGACGATTCTAAAGAGTGGTCACAACATAGGGTTTGGCTTCGAGACGATTCTAAAGAGTGGTCACAACATAGGGCTTGGTGGAGAATAAAGTAGTTATACATGTACTTAAAAACATTTTAATTTACGCATCTTATCTGGACCGCTGCAGATCAGAAGAATTATATGTAAGAGAAAAGTTCTACCAGTACCATAATTTATAAGATCGACTTATGTTTTTGGCACAGAATGTATTTTACATGCAACATGCCGACGAACACTGAAACCTGCCTTCAGCGACCATCCAAACGCAGTCGAATTCTGGGATTTTGAGACAGGTGGTAACTTATTGCTGGACGGAATTTTGACAGAAAGTTCCACTGGGAGCTTTCTGCATTATGTCGTCCTCTATTTAAGCAGATACCTGTTCTTATAGACCGCTATATTTACTCATTATGTGATTTCTATATGCATGGTTTCTAGTGTATACCTATTAGTTCGGCTAATTTTTGGCACTGTTTCTGGTGTTCAGTGTGCAATGCTGGAACGCAAACTAAGTTGTATACACAACTGTAGATTCGATTATTTAAAATCTGCTCTGGCAGCTGGATCTAATTAATTTACCTGAAATGTCAAAGCTACTTTCATGTCATACAGGCCCTTTTTGAAATAAGTGGTTTTCATCATCGCTTCAGCGTGGTTGATGATAAAACGCATTCCATCTGTCTTAGAAAATACCTGGCCTTTCTATCATCAAAGTCACGTGACTTGGGCCCACGCAGCACCTAGAATTCCTGCCTGGGACACGCCCATTCTGATTCATGGACATAAGTTGGCAGTGTCATGGTATATATAATTTAATTATCGTGAGAAGCATAGCGCAAACCATTACCAAAGTCAATTAATAACACAACTAAATAGTCATCGTTTAACCCTTTATTCCCTGTTGAAAACGCATGTTAGAAATTATGACATCATGAATATTAATTAGATTTTTTTATAATGATAGTTGAGCACGGGACATTTTGGGTCAGACAGAATCTTTGGAATCTGATCTATACTATACGATTAGCAAACAGAGCAGACCTTGATCAGACGGCTCCTATAAAGAAGCCGTCTGATCTGGGTCTCCTCTGTTTATGAAGGCGTGAGGGGAGGGAATGGTTAATAATTATAATGACATATAAACAAGAAATGTTTTGGCATTGCTTAAAACTGAAAATTATCCCATCTAGAAATTCTATATAAGCTAACAAAGCAGACTCTGGTCACAGTGTTCCTATTATACAGGAGCCGTCTGATCTGGGTCTACTCTGTACGCAGAGGCGTTAAAAGGCATATCTGTATAGTAAACTGTTAGCAATTTGTATTTATAAAGATCAGTGTGTAATGACACTGAGCATTTAGATTTTGGAAAAAGACACTGAGTATATAGATACTAGAAAAATTATCTTTATGAAATAATTGTCGAAGCCGCTATAGAAGAGCTACAGTGCTCCCTCTCTACAACGACACCCTTTGGGATACGAAGATTGTATGTGTTGTTCAGAGGGAGTTGTTATAGGGAGGGAAAATCAAACATAATTAGCTTGTTTGCAGATCCCCAGATAAGGTGTATTTCGAGAACTTAAACCGTTATGCCTCATTCAAACCCTATGTTGTGACAACTCTTTAGAATCGTCACAAAGTGACGATTCTAAAGAGTGGTCACAACATAGGGTTCGATGGAGGCATAAAGAAAATACGATGGAAAAAAGTTGTTTCCGGAGCCTTGTTGTTTCGGAAACAGTGACATGCATTGTTGTAAGGAGGGAATCGTTATTGAGAGGGCCGTTGTAGGGAGGGAGCATTGTACAGTGATTCTGAATATTATGTAATGATTCTTGATTTAACTATTTTGGCGCCAAATAATTCTCGTCGAATCTGTAGAATCAGATCTATATTATTTCATGTAGCAACCGTCTGAGCTAGGTCTTCTCTGTTTGCAAAGACTTGAAAAAGATGTCTCTGTAAGATAATGGATTAAAACATCAATCAGCAATTCACATGGTTTTGGAATATCTCGGCGTCTCGTCTTTAGCCGAGGCGTTTGCAGTTTCAGTTCTCTTCACGCTAGCTGGAATAAGGGTTAAGCTTTTCTCCTCTCTATTTGATTTTCTGGAAATAATATTCTTCTATAAACTGTAGGAATAATGTTCTTACTGTTCCGGATATTTGAATTCCGGTATGTTCTACAGCTGACAGGTTTATGTTCTAAACCACACAGTAATTTGATTTGCTTGTTTTGTTATGGTAAATAATTGAAGACAAGCTTCCAAAGCATCGTAAAATGTCCGGGGAAATTGTTTCCGAAATGAACGAGGTGTCTTTATTCGAAGGGTTTAACTCTTGGCAACGTGTTGGTAAATATTTGATACACATGTGCAAACAGTTTGGATCCAAATGAGACGCCGCGTAACTCGGCGTCTCATCCAAATCCAAAGTGTTCGATACTTCGACCTTTGGTTTTCGAAATAAAATTAAACCTTTTCAAACGACAATTTCTCAGCGTGCAAAGTGCTAATGTCACGCGATGTTTCATGGCCAATAGAAGTGTTCCAGTAGTAAATCGTCTGAAAGTGTCTCAAGAACTGTTCCATTTATATTTCTCCGGTCTTAACCCATTTCCCTCATTTTGACGCTTTTGTAAAAGTATCTTTTTGAAAACATTGCGATAAATAGAGCATTTGCTTCATAAGAGCAAATGTTCTATTTATCGCAATGGTTTCAAAACTACACGATTCTAAAAGTTCCCTTTTCTCTAGTAAATGCTCCTTTTCGGTAGTTTTATTCAAAGAGATTGGATCTAATAATAGCCTATGAAGGAATGGGTTAAATGTGAGTCTCATGAATAGTGACCTAATTTATTATACATTTTATCCCCGATAGCTTCTCGATATGCATAAAGCCAGAGCATATACTACAGCGGTTAGAGATTATGAGATTCCTAATGATTTTAGAATAGTTTCTTGACTGAATTGGCGTTTATAGAACTCGTTATTAGTTTGTATCTACGAGAACGATTCTGTCCGCAGAAGTACACCATTGTTTGCGTGGTGGGGTTTTATTTTTCGTCTCGCTATCTTTTAATCTGTATCCTGCGAAACATAAGTGTGTGCTAAAAGCCTGATCTGCTGTGAGATTCGTTCTAGATTTTGAATAAGAACTATTGTCCTGGTGTCAACCAGTTTAGACTCTGGTGACTCGGTAAGTTGCTCGGCATTATATTTGGATCCAATCTGTTTGCAAGAGACTGTCAGAGCAGGATAAGTGTTAATGTTTTGTTTATTTCCATCAGTACATCACCTGTTACATGGAGCACAACACTCTTATCTCAAAACAAATTCCTCTCGGTTTTTTACTCAGCCAACATGGTCATCTTGCACTACTTTTATACACATACAACCAAAGAATTTGTTAATACAATAAAACCTCTCTATAGCGGCCACTAAATTACACCAAGTATTTTGTGTTAAATGCAGGTGGCTGCTTAAAGCAAGGTGAAAGTAAAACAGAACTCTTCTATAGAAGCGTTTTGTTTTACTTTCACCTTGCTTTAAGCAGCCACCTGCCCTAAATACCAACTAATTAACACACTTTATTGGCCGTTATAGAGAGGTTTTACTGTAATAATCTCAGATCATGTCTTATTCGTAAGAGTGTGCTTCTTTGTTTGTTTTGGAGATAATATATTGTGTTTTATGTTTTTTTATCTTGTATCTTTTTTGTTTTTGTTTATTTTGGATTTTTTGTCTGGGTATTAATGTGTTTCGGGATTGTGAATATTGTTTTTGGTCTTTTTTGTTGTTTGTTTTATTGGTTGGTTGGTTGGCGTGTGTGTTTTAGCTGGGTGGGGACTAATTCACGCTGTAGATGTTAGAATTTCAAAAGTGGAAATCATGTGGTTAAAAGAGGATGATGTGAAATGGAGCACTCACTCTTTAAAAATATCTTTTCCACAGATAAGGACTGAGTGGGGGATTTTTGATGTCTAATAAACACGAATTCCACTGGAAATTGAGCAGTTATAGAAATTAGCCTTTAACCCATTCCCTCAGATTGACGACGTTTGACTACTCTATAAAAGTCACTTTGTGAAACCGTTGTGATAAATAGAGCATTTGCTCCTATAGGAGCAAATGCTCTATTTATCACAATGGTTTCAAACTACAAATTCTAAATTTTTCCTTTTCTCTAGTGAATGCTCCTTTTCGGTAGATTTATTAAAAGAGGTTGGATCTTAAAATAGCTTGTTGACATTATGTCTGGTTATGTTGCCATAGTGACAAGAAATAAAGCCATAATTTTAAACATGAAACATAAGAAAAGTGCATACAGTGATAGAGTAGAACTTGTCTTAAGCGATGATTTATGTATTGAATATATGATCTTAAAAAAGCAAGCGATTGCGTAATGCAGGGCAAAAGCAATGCAGGAAGCTACAATAGGAGTTTTCTGCTTTACATTCGACCTGCATTAAGCTACCACTTTTAAAGACATATATTTAGACATCATTTTACTGGTCGCTTAACCAATTTATTCCCACACGTCCTGTATCCATGCTTATAAAACTTTTTAGTTGAGTCCAAGTTCGTTCTCAAGTTTTTGATTGGTTAGATTTGAGCCTGCATATAAAGACATCGATGTTTATTCATTAATTGGTCGCATTAGAGGGGTTCTACTGTATCTCGTAGGTGGTGAATTGAACTTTCTTGCATCATTTTACCACAGGTAAATATTAACTAAGCCTGATTTAAGGCAGTGCAGGTATTTAATCATACAGCATCTGTAATTCCATGGAAAATTGACTCTCCTGGTTGCCCCTGGCAACAAGAGTTTGGGCGGGATGAGAAGCAAACTATGCGAATGGATCGTCGCCGTTTTAATGGAGATGGCGCGTGTGTTTATTTCACAATGTCTGTCAACGAGCTTGTCGAGACATCCGCAACTATCCGCTGCTGAAAGTAATCCATTTTGTCGGTGAAATTCAACTATCCTAACAAAGACTTTTCCAAATAGATGAATGCATAGAATGCAAATTAAATGCACTGTGCTTAATCGAACAATGGAAGCACCCTGTGTCGTTGTCAAATGTTAAGACTGATCAAAAGCCAAATCTCATATTTATTAGAACGGCGACACGTGCAGCTTCCAGTGACACTTGAGAATTAATAAACGATGCGGGCCGAGTACATAGTCAGATTTGATATTTTATAGAATCCGGGTGCAAATTACCTACAGCAGAATATGCCTATGGCGACCAGAAAATTAATGAACATGGTGGTGAGAGAAAGTGGTTGCTTAATGCAGGATGAAAGTAATGCAGAAAGCTCCTATAGCTGTCACCTGTCTCCTAGAGGAGCTTTCTGTATGACTTACCCTGCATTAAGTTGCCATTTGTCTCATAGAGGTGCTTTCTGCATGACTTCCATCCTGCATTAAGCTGCGACCTGTCTACTAGAGGAGCTTTCGGCATGACTTTCATCCTGCATTGAGCTGTCACATGTCTACTAGAGGAACTTTCTGTATGACTTCCATCCTACATTAAGCTGCGACCTGTCTTCTAGAGGAGCTTTCTGCGTGACTTTCATCCTGCATTAAACTGTCGCCTGTCTACTAGAGGAACTTTCTGTATGACTTCCATCCTGCATTAAGCTGTGATCTGTCTCCTAGAGGAGCTTTCTGCATGATTTTCATCCTGCATTAAGCTGTCACTCGTCTCCTCCAGGAGGTTTCTGCATGACTTTCGTCCTGCATTAAGCAACCATCTGCCCTAACGGATCTCCACGTTAATTCATGATATGGTCGCTTGAGACAGGTTCTACTGTATACGTGTAAACATGTTTAACCCATTACGTCATAGGCTATTTTTAGATATAACCTTTTTCAATAAATCCACCGAAAAGGAGCATTAACTAGAGAGAAAAGGATTTTTTTTAGAATTTTGTAGTTTGAAACCATTGTGATAAATAGAGCATTTGCTCCTACTGGAGCAAATGCTCTATTTATCACAATGGTTTCACAGCATGACTTTTACAGAGTCGTCAAAAGCCGTCAATATGAGGGAATGTTTGTTTGTGTTGATTAACGTCCGTTTATGTAGCATTGCTGTTACAAACTACAGCCATTTACTTACCGAATAAAATACAATAGCTATTTACAACTAAATCGAAACTCGTTAAGACCACAACTGTTGCCAAAACATCAAAAGAGAAGGAAATAAAAGGACTCCGCTAATTACTGACCTTGAACAGGCTGGAAACGAGATTGCAAACAGTGTAGACTCTGGAAGTGTAGGTGCCAAATGAGCCTTTTGCCCATGGTCTTAACAGTTTTCCAAACAAAAATCCGCTATAAAATATAATATTGAATGCGTTTCCATCGCAACGCGATAACAAGTCCACTTTGAAACTTCAGCATTCCAAAGGTAAATTAACGGCATACGGCGAAACATTATAGCTTCTGTTTTGACATGTTCTGATAACACAATCATAGGCCAATTACGGAACCTTCGCCTATCATAGAATAGTCGTGTCATCATAGAGTACTCGTGTCTCTGTCTGTTAACCATTTCCTCCATAAATACCCATTTCTTTGCCTCTGTGATAACCACTTCTTGAAACGATTGTGATAAATAGAGCATTTGCTCCTGTAGGAGCAAATGCTCTATTTATCACAATGGTTTCAAACTACAACATTCTAAAATTTTACTTTTCTTTAGTAAATGCTCCTTTTGGGTAGATTCATTCAAAGAGGTTGGTTCTAAAATAGCCTATGGAGGAAAGGGTTTAACTCGTTAATGGTTTTCATCCTGATCACAGAACACGTCATTTGACCTCTGCAAGGTTCATTCAAATGTGTTCGACATAGGTCAGGCCAAATGCATGTCATACTATATTGTATATATTACTGGATTTTTGCGATAACTTTTGCAAACAAATTGGATTCAGATTATAGGCTGAAAATAAGTCTAAATGTACTGAAATTTTCTTTTAACGTTTTCGCTGCCATTGCCACTCCTGTGATAACCTTTGCACACAGTCCAGTTTGTTAAGTTTTTATCCAGCTGAAATGCGGAGTAACTCAGGGTCTCACTAGGATCCGAACTTCTTTTGTTACTTCGTGGTACTGTTTCGAAAGAAAAGGTGGGTATAACAATTGTAGCAGACGACACATTTCACAGACGACAATAATTGGCAGCGAAAGAGTTAATTAAAGTAATAGACATACAAAAACATGCTGCAATGAAAAATGAAGAAGACGATTTGTTTGCAAACAACGATCATACGATAAGATGATTTTCATTAAAGAAGCACCTGGTGCCATACTTAACATTTATCATTCTGAGAAAAAAATCCGTCTGCTCAAAATGTCGTCTGATTAATATGTTGTATCCCTTGTTTCTCAACATAAATTAAATAATTCTGTGAGTGTCTAACAGTTTGTATACTGTTAAGACACAAGTCTCTGAGCGTATCATGTGGTTCAAAACTGTCTGTAGATGTTGATCCACCACCGATCCGCATACAGAAATCGAGGGCCGTTTCTAATGTTGTCAGAACTTGTGGCCCGACCCCATTCCAAACATTATATGGAATAAAATATGTTTAAACTACGTAATTATAAAGAGTAACTACATACAGTAGAAACTGTCTTAACCCATTACCTCATAGGCTATTTTTAGATCCAATCTCTTTGAATAAATCTACCGAAAAGGAGCATTAACTAGAGAAAAGGAAATGTTTAGTATTTTGTAGTTTGAAACCATTGTGATAAATAGAGCATTTGCTCCTATTGGAGCAAATGCTCTATTTATCACAATGGTTTCAACAGGTGACATTTTCAGAGGCGCCAAAAGGCGTCGATTTGAGGGAATGGGTTTAAGCGGTCATTTATTTATTGAACATAGGAGTTTTAAAAAGCAGGTGGTTGCTTAATGCAGGGTAAAAGTAATGCAGAAAGCTCCTATAAATTGACCTGCATTGAGCTACCACATGTCTTGCAGACCCATAATAAGACTTCTTTTTAAGCATGCAGCAAAGGGTTAACTAACTCATTCACTGGCCCGTGTTGTCGTCTGCAAAATGATTCGTCTGCAAAGTTTTCAATTTTAAATTTTCTCCCTTTAAATTTCAACGGTATTATCAAAGTATGAAACAGATTGATTCATGATGAAACGCCGAGAGCAGCGAAAGAAATAACTAAATCTCAAATGGATTTAGTTTAGCTATGACATAAAAAGGGTTTGTAATTATTTGCTAAGTCTGTGTGATATTGCAGGCCTGTCATCTGAAATTGTTGTCTGTAGAACTAGAATACATGAATAACAAATGCCAAGCTAATTGGCAAAGTCGGCTGTTTTGTCTATGAGAAACAGCGGGTACAGTAAAACCTCGTCTGTAGCCATCACTTAATGAACAAACATGGCGGACGGCTCCTATAAGAGCACGTGGTTGCTTAACCCATTCCCTAATATGCTATTTTTAGATCCATTCCCTCAAGGCTATTTTTAGACCTAACTTCTTTTAATAAGTCCACTGAAGCGAAGCATTTACTAGAAAAAAGGAAAACTTTAGAATTGTGTACTTTTGAAACCATTGTGATAAATAGAGCATTTGCTCCTACGGAGCAAATGCTCTATTTATCACAATGGCTTCAAAAAGCGACTTTTTCAGAAGCGTCCAATGCGTCAAAGACCTATGATAACACATAATGCAGAACGGAAGTTAAGCAAATCTACAGGTCTACCCTGTTTGCAAAGACGCTAAATGGTGTATTTATGGAGTAAAGGGTTAGACTGCAAAATTTAATATATATAGTTTACGATTAGATGTATTCATTATTTGTAAGGAGTAAATGGGAAGAATAAAATCTACAACAGCTTTGGGTTGCCACTGTCGTATATCCCTGAAATTATCATTTGATAAACCCTTTACACGACATAGCGACTTTTTGACGCCTTTGCAAACAGAGTATACCCAGATCAGACGATTTCTGTTGGAACCGTCTCACCAGTGTCTGCTCTGTTTGTTTATGGAATAATATAGATCCGAGTCTGTGCTCATATACCACTATAAAAAACCATCTAATTAATATTCATGAAGTCATTATTTCTTTCTTGAATATTCATCAAGCAAAGCGTTAATAGCCAAAAAACTTGCCCGACAGCTGTTTGCAGTAATAAAAGAAGTTTAACACCATGAGCAACCATATCTACTACTGGTGAAAGCGCTGCAATTAAGAGGCCAAAAACCTTTTCCTATGCGATTAAATACAATTATACAGAATGCATGCATGCAATTAGCCCGTCGCATGTTAAACGGGATCTGACTGGTGTTTGAAACGGCTTGGACCCAGATGAGACGCCGAGTAACTCGGCGTCTCGTCAGGATCCAAGCTGTTTGACACTCGGTTAATATGTTCTCAACGGACTGAACGAATCGGGAGGCTGTGAAAAATTCAGCAGATCAGATATTTGGTAGACATTCTTTTTTCAACATAGAAGGATTAACTTTTTGTGCATTCGACATGGACCTAGATCAGAGACCGGCTTAGCATGCACTTTTCAGGACTGTAAAAATTAATTCCTAAGAATATAATTATCTTAACCATTTTAATGCTGTCAAAAACGATGTCAGCTGAAACTTGTCATTGCACTCATCTTTATTTTATTTTTTTAAAATATATATATAACTATATATATCAACTTGATTTTAGCTCGTCTGTTTCAAAGAAAAGTCGAGCTATTGTGATCACTTGGTCGTAGGCGTTGTCGTTGTCATTGTCGGTGTGCAAACACTTTAATGTAGCTCATTACTTGAAAAGTATAATAGGAGGTATCGACATGAAACTTCATAGGTTAGTAGATCTCATTGAGAGGAAGGTCTCTACATAAGAACGATAACTGTCCTTTTTTTCATAATTTAGCTGGACAAGCACCAAATCAGACGAGCGTTGGCGCCGCATACGGCTCTTGTATTGCTAGAGAAACTATTGGCCGAGTTGCAAACAGTTTGGATCCTGATGAGACGCCGATTCACTCGGCGTCTCATCAGGATCCAAGCTATTTGCAAATTCCAGCCAAGACGCGCTTAGCACAGCGATTAAGTATTAATTTGTGGAAAGGCTCATTTGAAATTTAATGCGGGTGGCCTTTTCAAGCATAAAACTGAGAGTTTACAGGGATGTAATTTGCACATTCCTCGCAGATTATTGCAGATAAACTGCACATTGTTTACTCCTAGAATTTACAAGCGTCGCTAGCTATACAGTAACACTTCTCTACAAGAGTTATTGAAAACAGGTCTAAGTCTAGTGTTTAAAGGCAAGGGATTGCTGTATCCTGGAAGAAAGTTAAGCAGAAAGCTCTCGTGGGGGCTTTCTGCATCACTGTAGTTCTGCATTAAGCAGTGATCAGCTTTTAGAAGCCAGAGCTCCAGATAAGATGCGCAAATTTAACATTTTCATGAATAATTCCATTATTTCTCCACCAAACCCTATATTGTGACCATTCTTTAGAATCGCCTCGAAGAGGCGATTCTAAAGAATGGTCACAACATAGGGTTTGGTGGAGATTTGATAATTTTAGTATTTGAGTACGCACTTAAAGACTTTCACGCATTTTCTTCAAGCGGTCGCTGTATACAGATTCTGTTGTATGCACGCTGGGTGTGGTGACATTTTGTTGCTGCTTGTTATTACCAATACTAAAAATGCATTGCACAACCAAAATGCTAATGATCCTTTGACTGCAGCCAAATCCTTGTCAAACGTGGCACGGCGTCACTTAAGCATGGCTAGGGCCTGCCATTCTTGATATGTTCCTTGCTTTTTTACTGAGGAATACATCTTTAAGTTTTTTATCAAACAAGATCTTCAACTCGAAGTTTGGTTTTGATAAGCAGACATTAAACTAGGCTCAGGAAATTCAGGACACTCCTTTTACGTATAAGTTGATAGCATTGCTCTGGTCTTATCAGTCCAATTTCGGTTCTGTCGATTTTCTGTCTACATAGCAAATCGAGATAACAAGAATCGAATTTGAAACGACTTGTAGACAGTCTTTTATGGTGAAATTCCGTGAGAATAAAAGCACATGATATGATATTGTAAACACTAACAAGAGCTTTCGAGACTTTGTCGCCGTATTTGACCAGTCTGAGACTTATTTGTATCTGTATTAGTCTATTACCCTACCTGTCAAAAAGTACAGACTGAACAGTCTTTGGAGATAAGAGTACAAAATACAATAGAACCTGTCTTAAACATCCATTATTACGATATATAAGGCAGGTGGTATCTTAAGGCAGGTCAAAAGTAACGCCCTGCATTAAGCAACTACACGCTTTTTAAGTCTCCTATGTTCAATTAACGAATGGTCGCTTAAGACTGGTGCAGCTGTATTGAAAGATCTGATGAATGATGAACTTGATTTAAGATAGTGTTCTTATACATGTACATTGAGCTTCTCTGTATTCCTTGACGTCAATCATGAACAGTAAAATTCCCTTTAAAATGAACACTTTATAAATAAACATAGCCGGACTTGGTCTAAATTGTTTGCAAAGGCGTATTTATGGAGTAAAGGGTTAATATAAGACGAACATTATGCCATTCAACGTCGATATCTCGAACTTCAAAGGACCATACAAGTTACATCGAGATAACAGAAGTTCGAGTCATCCAATTTCTATCCAGAACTTAATGCAGGTCTAAAGTAATGCTTAAAGGTATTGCAGAATATTTCAGCATTATTTCGACCTGCATTAAGCTGTCACATGTGTTTCTAGATATGCTTTGTGATACATTTTAGAAGAATTCTGTATTGTCGATTTTGGAAGGACCGAACTTTTACTTCGAGTTATTCCGAACTCCGTTTTATCCGAGTTCGAAATAACGAAGTTCAACTGTATTCAATGTTGTAATTCTTTCGTACTGCATTAAGCGACCACCTGCTTTGTTTATTCATTAACCCATTCCCGCATATTGACGCCTTTGACTTTTCTGTAAAAGTCACTTTGTGAAACCATTGTGATAAATAGAGCATTTGCTCCTATAGGAGCAAATGCTCTATTTATCACAATGGTTTCAAACTACAAAATTCTAAAAATTTCCTTTTCTCTATTTAATGCTCATTTTCGATAGTTTTATTTAAAGAGGTTGATTTAAAAATAGCCTATGAGGTAATGGGTTAAGAGGTCGGTACATAGTGGCACCCCTGTATGTACACTTGTACATGTATGTTTCTCTTGTTTTCAGTCATTCGTCTAATTCAAAGCGAGTACGGCTGATGAAAGACGAGTATTTATGACTTTTCTGCTAGCGAAACTAATTGTCAGTGCAATACCTGCCTCATTGTAGCTGCAAAACTTGGCTCAGTGTTAGTGCAAACGAAGTATGGCTATAGGGAACATATTGCACGTGTGCATAAATTTATCATGCGCTCGCTATTGTCTATGGTCATGTTTTACGAAATATCGTGCCATCAAACTTGTCTAAGTCCTATTGAGCATTGGTTTCAAAAAGTGACTTTTACAGAGGCGTCAAAAGGCGTCAATGTGAGGGAATGGGTTAAGCAGGGTAAGAGTTAGAGGAATGGTTGGCTTGCTAGAATGTTGACTAGTATAGGGAGAAATTAGTAATGCTAGGAACACAGACATCGTACATGTCTATTTATGATAACTAAGCTATGGTATTTTTGGTAATGAACTTCTGCAACGGTTGGCCACCGGGTGTGGCAATGATTGTCTATACACAGCAGGTATCAATATTTCACCAGTACCTCGTTAATTACAGAATATCTATTTGACCCCTGACCTCCCGCTAGCCAGACGATGCCGGGCTATTATTATAGAAGTTATTACAGTGTAAATTATCAATATCTGCTTTCATATATCAAGTACATACTACAGTAATATCCCCGCTAATGCGACCACCTAAAAGAGGTATAATTCTGGGTGCTAGATGCAGGTGGTAGCTTAATGCAGGACAAAAGTAATGCAGAAAGCTCCTAGAGGAGCTTTCTGCATTTCTTTTGTCCTGCATTAAGCAACCACCTGCTTATAAAGACACCAATTTTTATTCATTAAGTTGTCGCATTAGAGGGGTGCTGTTGTATAGTATTGATATTTGCCAGGTCTATGTTATGCTTTATTCATACAGACGATTTATTGACCGAACTGTTAACAAAGACCAGATGAAGTATATGAAGCATTGTAACTTGTAAAACTATAGAACTGGGTTAACCCTTTCCCTCATATAAACGTCTTTTCACGCATTTGCAAACAGAGTAGACCCAGATCAGACGGCTCATACAGGAGTCGTCTGATCAGGATTAGCTCTGTTTGCTTATTGAATTTAAATATTTTATATAACTGTTTCTTAAGTTTCTAAAATGGCTACAATGTTTCACCTTCTGTATCATTAAACTATTTTGCCTATGAATATTCAGTAGGTATTGAAATCTGGAATAAATATAGAACAGGAAAAGGGTTAATTAACGTGAGAAAACGGATCAATATTGTACCGTTACATTAAAATAGCATCACTATAGTCTTCCTTGTATGTTAACCCTTTCACCGCCGATGTCGCATAAATGCACCACGACAAATAGTGCAGTCCCAGATCAGACGCCACCTTTTCAAGGCGGCGCCTAATCAGGGACTTCACTTTTTGTCGCAAATTTCATTTCTATGTATGTAATTTGCTCCTTTGAAATTTGCATTTAATTATTTCATTTCCTTATTTTACCGAAAGATTTTAAAAAAAAATGGTTTTGCAGACGACAATTAGAAATTTGGCACCGAAATGGTTATCAGTTAACCCAGTATACCTGATACAGACGCATTTTGAAGCCTTTGTAAACAGAGTAACCCCAGATCAGGTGGCTGCTTTAGTTACCGTCTGATTAGGGGTCTACTCTGTTTGCTGGATGGAATATTATAGACCTGATTCTATAGGTACTGTCCTGGTTAAAACATTTCTTGTTCATGGCGTCGTTATAGCAAACATGATCAGCGAATCTAATATTCATTATATTCACAACTTCTTACGTACATTTTTTATCACATAATCTGCCTTGTGAGAGTGCCGTAACTGAGTGCCGTAAATCGCGGAAATGCACTAGTGCATTTTTATGCAAATTAGAAATCGTTAGCTAAGCGTAACGCTCATTTAAGCGTAAGCCAATCATAGCGCTCCATGTGCACCGTCCATTGTATTATTACGCTGTTTGTAAGGAATGACCGAAACAGCCGCCAGCTATAGCCTGTTTCATTTTCTATGGCATTTTCAAGGCTTATGTGATAAAAACGAATCTTACATTTCGTGCTCATTACAATATTTTTTTTCATGAAACTCGTTTACTATCATGAATATGACACTCGCTAAAGCTCGTGCCATATTATTATAGTAAACTCGTTTCATAAAAAAATTGTAATGAACTCTCATGAAAGATCCTCTATATCAGCTCACCATATCCTTGTTGAATATTCATGTAATAAATAATGACATCATTAATATTGAATATATTATTTTCTTACTTATATAATGACACATGAACACGTGACATTTTGGCTCATGCAGAAACTGTAGAATCCTATCTATACCATATCGTAAGCAAACAGAGCAGACCCTGATCAGACGGCTGCCACAGAAGAGGAAAGGATCATTTACCAGAGAAAAGGAAATTATTTTAGAATTGTATAGTTTTTAAACCATTTGTTCCTATGGAACAAATGCTCTATTTATCACAATGTTTTAAAAACTGATCTTTACAGAGGAAATGGGTTAAGTTACCACCTGCCAGAATTACAGTCTTGGATCGGACTATTCAGAAAAAAATATTCTCTGTACCCTTCCTGACATTTTCACATCATGAGTAGGACTCTTAATACTCTAATACTGTAATCCCGTACCGTAATTATAGCACTTGTGTCGACTGGAGTGTTATTGGGGGTGGGGATTACTTTTTTATGCGCGCTGCAGTAAAACCGTATTACCGCCATGTGGAAGTAATTAGGTAGCGGAATGTGTGCTCGTTTACACATTCAGTATATCACTGTCTTTTGTTATAACCTTGACACCTTGCCATGGTACAGTGTCTGGTCAAAGTCTTGTTTCCAATTTATGTGGCTGTTTATCTTGTTCTTTGTTGTTTTTCGCCACAATGAGACATTTAGATAAATACCACAGGTAGGGGTATTAAACTGATTTTGTAAAGTACCTGTGGAAATTCACGATTGACTGTACAGATCTACACCAATCCACGCAAGGGAATTTTGAATATTGAACAATTTACCGAGATATATATTAATGTTGACCAGTATTACTTCTTGAATTTTCGCCGATAATTTGAAAACTGCATCCTGGCGAGACTTTTTATTTTGAAGGATATCCACAAAGTTGATATTGCGGCAATATGTACAGATAAACGCACAATTCCACGAATACTCATGAAATAATTAGTTCTGTATGGTAGCTACTTAGCTAAGTTTTATAATGGCAAATGGACAAGACAGAATATTTTTGATCTTGCCATGCCAAAACCTGTACAATCAGATCTGTATTAATACAGGAAAACCCCTCTAATGCGACCACCTATAAGAGGTATACTTCTGGGCGATAGAGGAAGGTGGTAGCTTAATGCAGGACAAAAGTAATGCAGAAAGCTCCTCTAGGAGCTTTCTGCATTACTTTTGTCCTGCATTAAGCAACAATATACCCAATTTTAATCATTAAGTGGTCGCATTAGAGGGGTTTTACTGTAGGTCCATATGCAATCAGCAGACCTGACCACACAGCTCCTACAGAAGCCGTCTGATCTGGGTCTACTCTGTTTGCAAAGGCATAGAAAGGCGTATATATAGATACAGGGATAAGGAGCTTTACACAGTGTGTCACATTTTTATAACACCTTCCTCGCAAATGTATCAGCATATTAACTCTTTCTCTGTTTAATATTCAAATAAAAATAATTAGTGTTTATTGGCCGATTTTTTACACAGATTATTTTTTTGAATTGGTAGAAACTTTGGAATCAGATCTACTATACATGTAGTTGTATAAGCAAGTAGAGCAGACCCTGATTAGACGGCCACTGTAGGAGCCGTCTGATCTGGGTCTACTGTGTTTTCGAATGCGTGAAAGGTCGCTTACATGAAGAAAAGGGTTAAGCTATTTTTATGTGGGTATCACCTGGTGGAGCTATAAAAATAATCAAGGTTTATACAGCTTATGTCTTAAGTACATGTACTTGGAATTATTCCCCCAGACACATTGTTTTAACCCGTTACCTAATGAATATTCATATAAGAATTAATGACCTCATGAATATCTGTCACGTGATTTTAATGATATATGAACACAGTCTATTTTGACTTTGATAGAAACAGCAGAATCAGTTTCATACAATTCCATAAGCAAGCAGAGCAGAACCTGATCGGATTGTTTCTGCAGGAGCCATCTGATCTGATTCTACCCTGTTTCTAAAGATGTAAGCGTCACTGTCAGGTAAAGGATTGGACCCAAACTTAAGCTCACAACGGGCGGAACACTGGCTGTATTTGCAGATTGTTGTACAGATCATATGCCGAGTAATTCGGCGTCTCATCAATTAATATGTCGAGTATCTCGGCGTTTTATCAGGATAAAAATGTTTTGCATTATGTACAGTAAACCCTCTCTATAATGGCCACTTTATTACATCAAGTACTTTGTGTTGAAGACAGGTGGCTGCTTAAAGCAAGGTGAAAGTAAAACAGAACGCTCCTATAGGAGCCACCTGCCCTAAATAGCAACTAAGTAACGTAATTAAGTGACCGTTCTAGAAAGGTTTTACTGTATAATTAGTTCTTTGAAACTGATCCTAGCTAGCATCTTCGAGACGATTTTAAAGAGTGGTCACAGTATAGGATTTGGTGGAGAAATAAAGCAGATATTGTTGAAAATTTATCTGGAACTGAATTCTCAAAACCAAGAACGATTCGGAAGTAATTACATTTGTAGATACTGCTTCAGATCAGCGTTTTGGCAGACGTCTAGTAGAACCATGTATATGCATGCCGGATATAATGACGTCATGAATATAAATTAGCACAGGCATATTTGGCCATGGCAGAAACTGTAGAGTTAGATCAGTTTATATGATGGAGAGGGATAAGACAGCCGGTAGCTTAATGCAGGGCGAAAGTTATGCAGAAAATTCCTCCTTATAATTTAAATCTCAGAAAGAAATAAAATGTTCAAGTTTTTATCACCCATCCATTATGGCATTTGAAGAAAATCTTGCATGTGAAGAAAATCCCACGTTACATTTGAAGAAACCCCCCCCCCCCCCCCCCTCTGTGACATTTGAAGAATACCATGATCTCCCAGAAGTACACATAACCATGTGATCGTTTCTGGAAAGCTAAACAAAATACTCAAAAGTACACGCACTTTTCTCCCTCGCTAAACAGTATTGTCTTTCCCAAACATTCAAAGTAGTTTGTGTCATATTTGCACTTTCTCATTGTTTACAGCAAAGACATGCTTCATGGGAGTCTATGTTAAGTCTATATTATACAATGTTATAACGTTTTTTTTTGTTGGTTTTTTGTTTTTTGTTTTTTTGTTTTTTTACTCTTTATTAACTCATGTTACACTATCTGACATGTATAATAAACATACATACATACATTCAATACATACATATACAAACATTCAAATACATATACTCAACTAATATGAATAATTCTGTTTTCCCTTACATATTATATCGAAATGCAGTATCTTACAAATGTCCAACGATTCCTTTCTTCATTTTTAATATTGGACGATTCATATATTTCCCATGACAGCCGTAAATACTTTTTAATTCCTTCATTAGAAGGCTTAACCTTTTTTATTTTGCACAGGTAAATTTATCTTTTTACTTCTAAAAATAAAACATCTAATTTGTGATCTTTTTGACATGATCCCAGCAATATACTCATGCTGTCAATTTTTATATCAGGATCATATTGCAACACTTTATTTGAAATGAAATTTAGCACTGGTTTGACTTCACAACATTCCCAGAATGTTATAACGTTTATTGAGGCGGTATATCTCTTTTGGCGCCAAAATCAAAAGTGTCGTCTGCAATAATAATTTCATATTAAATTTACAACTCTAAACTAAATAATAAAGGTATATTAGTAAAACATTTGTTTTAAAAACCTGTATGCCTGGGCTAAAATAATACAGAAAACAGTAAAGTCCCAGGTCAGATGCCGCCTTGAAAAGGCGGCATCTGACCTTGGATTGCACTGTTTTCAATGGTGCCAACAAGCGACATTGGCACCGAAAGGGATATATATGGAGGACGATCAACGCCAAAATTGCATCATGCTTTGTGGCATTTCAGTTTGCTTCATTGTAATTGCATCATGCATTGTGGCATTTCAGTTTGCTTCATGATAAATGCATCCTGCATTGTGGTGTTGAACAGTTTGCTAAACGATTATTGCATGTCAAGATGGGAGTCCTTCTTTCATTGAAGTTTCTTCAATGACACATGACCCAATGCGGTAAGCCCATAGCAACAAGCATAAAGCCGAACGACGAACGCCGAAGGCATAATGCCCTTCAGCCGAACTCGCCATATAGGTGGCGCTGCATGTAAAACCAGATAATCAAACTACTGAAAGTACTGAGGATGGATTCAACGTAGATCGAATTAAATGTTTGGTTTGGTTTTTAAATGTTGTTTTGAGCGAAAAAAGAACATTATTCGGACGTGTGTGTATGGGGGGGGGGTTAATTATTTAAAAAAGATGTTGCCTTTGGTGCAATTTTATTTGTTGCTTTTTTATGTCCGTCTGATCAGGGTCTGTCTTGTTTGCTGATGGTCTGTCAAAGATATCATTCTGCATAGTTTGCCCTGATAAAATTCACGTGTCCATATGCTATTTCATTGTCATTATTTTTCACATGAATATTCATTGAGTAAAGGGTCAACTGTGTAGTACCCTGATCGCCGATGTGTGATAGACCACGCGTGGATCATGTACGCTGATTGCTAATGGAATTTCATTCATCTGTTTATTTAGAATTTCTGAATGACTTCAATGTTCCACCTTCCATATTTTCATTATAATTTTTGGTCCATAAATATTCTGTATAGGTATTGGAATCGGGACTAAATATAGAACAGGGAAAGGGTTAAGATTACATGTATAAATATAAACATGTCTAATATATCATAAAATAGCATATTTTTATTAGAATTATATTGGGTTTGAGAAATACATTACATTACATTATTTTCATTTTGTGTACAATATACTTATAATATGTTTACTCACCCTTTCTCTCATGTTAACATCTTTTCACACATTTGCAAACACAGCAGACCCAGATCAGATGGCTCCTATAGCAGCTGTCTGATCAGGGTCCGCTCCGTTCGTCAATCGAATTTGAAAGATGTTTCTTTACTTTCTAAAATGGCTACACTGTCCCACCTTCCATATTTCATTATAACTATTTAGTCCATGAATATTCAGTAGGTATTTAAATTTTGAATAAACATAGAACAGGGGAAGGGTTGAAAATAAATTAAGATGTGAATAATAATAACTCATGAAGATGTAATGAAAATATCTGAAATTTTGAACATTGAATACTTTATTTAACGAGGGTAGCTAAATTAGTCATAATGACTAATCTACATTGAGGCCCTCAAAACAAGCATTTTATACAAAATACAAAACAGTAAAACACAGATCTATATACACAAGAAATAAATGTTCAGAAGTTCAGTAATGTTGCGTCTGGATAATTAATAAATGTTGTCTGCTTCAATTTGTAGATTTATTCTTTATGGACACGCATTTGGATCCTGATAAAACTCCGAGTAAAATGGCGTCTAATCTGGATCCAATCTGTTATAATAGATTTGATTTGCCACTAGCATCCAAATAGTTAATATAAAGCTATAATATATACAGTATTGCACATAAAAAATGAAATGCATAAATGACATCTGACCCCGATTCAGGTGGATGAATGCACGCGCTATTAAAATCACATATTTATGACGTCATTTACTCACGCTGTAATTATTATAAATACGAGAAAATATTTTTACTCAATACTAGTTAATCTAAAATGATCTCTGCTTCAAATTTTTAAAAATGCAAATAGAGAGTAAACTAATTGAACCTGATGAGACTTTGAGTTATTAACGATATAGATTAATATATTCTTTCTGAAATTCAACCAATTTGCCCAGGGAGAGGGTATACATACTTTTGTGCATGCCCTTATTTAGATTTACATTGTTATATGTTTAAATTTCATTTACATTTTCTTAAATTTTCTTCACTTGAGGTCCTCTACAAAAGTTACATAAATTATACCCCTTGTGTCAAAATTGGTTCACCCCAGGACCGGCTAGTTTTCTATAGAAACACATAGTGAAAACTTTGAAAATCTTATCCTCTGATTGTCTGGTGAGCGATGTCATGGTCTTTCAGACCCTCTTGTTATTATTCTTCTTCTCCCAGCAGTAAATACCCCCCCCCCCACACACACACACACTCTCTCTCTAATGTAATGGATCAGTAACCCTTCTATTTTTTGTGTGTTTTTTGAAATCCTTCTATTTCTATGTCTTCATAGCGTTTTCCTTCTTTACCTATGTATTCGGCAAATCACTTCAGCATTTTAGTCCGAGCTGACTAGAGTACGACAAAGACCGGGGCGAAGATGGAACAACGAACCACGCATCAAGCATCAAGCACCAAGCACCAAGCGATAAGCAAATAGCACAAAGAATATGCTCCAAAGAAGTTTAAACAATGAAACACATTATTTGACGTTATTATAATCAATAAACAAGTTTACAGAAGGTCAAATATCGGATCGAGGAAGAAACTTCAAAGAAAGAAGAAAGCACATCGTGACATGCAATAATCATTTAGCATAATGCATTTGACATGAAGCAAATTGAAATGCCACAAAGCATGATGCAATTTTGGCGTTGATCGTCCTCCATAGATATAGACCCCTGTGCTGAATATTATAGTACTGCAGGAACCCTACCTGTGACCATTAACCCTTTATTCCATGAATATTTATGCAAGAAATAATGACAAAAGCCATCATGAATATTAATTAACAGGTTTTTATATATCTTTTAAATGGAACTATGAACACGGGAATTTTTTATCATGACAGAATCGGTAGAATGTGTATCATTTCATAAGCAAACAGAACAAACCCTGATCAGACGGCTCCTTCAGGAGCCACTGATCTGGGTCTACTCTGTTTGCAAAGGCGTAGTTCTAAAGGCGTATTTATGGAGTAAAGGGTTGACCTTTAACCATGTAGAGATGTCTTTTGGCGCCTTTGCAAACAGAGTAGACCCAGCTCAGACATCTTCTGATCAAGGTCTGCTCAGCTTGCTATTAGGATGATGAAGGCGCGAGTCTATAGTTTCTGTCATGTGAAAACAAATCATGTATTCATATGCTATTTAAAAATACAACTATTTCATATTCATGTCAGATGTTATTTATTCCTACACATATTCACCAGTCAACGGGCTATTGCAATATGCAAAATATAGGACGTGTTCGGGTCATGTGAGATCACGGAAGGGGTCAACCAAGGTTATTGCTGCCATTCACAAATTGTTCCCCGTATATCTGATCCCGGGTACATCTTTGTTATGTTTGTAGCTGTCACACAAACGCAGACGAACTGTGGGAACGATGCCGCCATTCCCTGGCTGAACATTCGTGTCAGTCATTTCTGTCAATCACGATTATTTAAGGCTATGGACTACTTTGTGAATTTCGCAAACAGCTGTATCCAGATTAGATTCTGAGTAACTGGTTGTCTTTTCAGAACATTTTTATACTGTCTTTTGAAAAGAAATGGAAGAGACAAGTCACCGTCACATAATATACATACATGTATGTATATGTCTCTGATTAATGATTTGAAATGGAAGGAGGTGACTTAATGTACTACTCATGCTAAGGGCGAGTAACTCTGCGTCTCACCAGGATCCAAGCTATTTGATACTCGGTCAAAAGTTTCTCAATTTATGCATTTCATACATTTCTAGACTTGCTTCTCAACGCTATATTGCTTTTGAGCCCATTAGCGCCGTCACAGACATATATACATGTTTCTTACACCATTTATCTTTTTGAAGAAGAAAAATTGTTTATGTTTATTACACGATTTTTTTTTTGTATTTTCAGGAAAAGGAGCAAGAAACACTGTATGTCCCAAAATAGCTGTGCCACGTGGACAGCACGTTGCTATGTTTCTAAAACGTGTTCCCGGCAAGAGCGGTAGCTTTGAGATGGAGTTCACCCCATCAAGCGGACAGGCGCACGTCTTCATGGATGATCTTAGCTTAGTGTGTGGACTTGACCTGACTATGGGAGGTAAACAATTTAACTCACAAACGCCAGTGATCCCATACATGGGACAAATGCCAACGGTGTAGACCTTGATCAGGGGGGGGGGGGTTCTTGCTATAACAATGAAGGTCAAAGGTTGTCCCCAGGGCATCTTTCTTTTACATGATGCCTTTGCCGTGAAAAATGGATCTGTATGTACATGTATTTTAATTTTATATTTAGATGAGTTAACACCCCTTCCTTCACTTTTCACGCCTTTGCAAACAGAGTAGACCCAGATCAGACGGCTCGTGTAGGAACCGTCTGACCAGGGTCTATAATGTTTGCTTTTGGTATTTATTAATATAGATTTGATTCTACAGTTCCTGTCTGCGCCAAAATGCCACGTGTTCTCGTGTCGTTATAAATATTCAGCTAATGAATTTTTGATTATGTCATTACATGTATCTCTTACATGCATGATATTCAACAGGGAAAGTGTTATAGTAACTATTAACATAATGATGTCATTTAACACACAGTCCTGTTGCATTTTTATTTCCGATTCATGCATTTAGTCTTACCTGTTGGATATTCATGTAAGAAATAATGGGATCATGATAATGCTTATTTATTAGCTGATTATTTTTTATGATATAAACTTTTCAAGGGAATTGTTTGTTTTTACAAAAACCTGTAGAATAAGATCTATATCATGTCACAAGCAAACAGAGCAGACCCTGATCAGACAACTCCTACAAGAGCTATCTGATCTGGATCTACTATGTTTGCAAAAAAAGATTAAAATTTATTAACCGAGTGTCAAACAGGTTGGGTCCGGATGGAACGCCGAGTTTCTCGTCGTCGCATCTGGACCTTGTTTGCAACTTCCTATCCACAGCCGAAGGCCTTATACCAACGCGTTCATATGACTAGAACAAGACCTGCGCAAGCACGGGATAATTTATTGAGTTATTGCAAGGATCTGTACATATGTACCCAGGCAGCCATGTTTATTTTGTGACAATGTCGCTGATATGTAATAATACACAAACCCAAACACATTATTTTGTCTTCCCCCCCCCCCCATATTTATATGGGGGAGACATATTGTTTTCGTGAAAGTTGTCTGTCTGTCCGTCTGTCTGTATGTCCGTCTGTCCGTCACACTTTCTTGTCCGGACGATAACTTCAATATGCCTAATGCCAGTTGATTGAAACTTCATACATGGAAAGATCATATTGAGCGGAAGTGTCATGCACAATGTCCATAACTCTGGTTTCACTAATATAGGAGTTATTTCCCCTTGTAAAAAATCAAACTTTTTTGTCCGGACGATAACTCCTATATGGCTCATGCTATTTGATTGAAACTTCATACATGGAAAGATCATGATGAGAGGAAGTTTCCTGTTTACGGTCCATAACTCTCGTTAATATTGGAGTTACTGCCCCTTGTATTTGTTGCACAATTTTTTTTGTCTGGACGATAACTCCTATATGGCTCATGCCATTGGATTGAAACTTCATACATGGAAAGATCATGATGAGAGAAAGTGGCATGACCAAGGTCCATAACTCTGGCTTCACTAATATTGGAGCTATTGCCCCTTTTAAAAAAATCACTCTTGTCTGTCCGGACGATAACTCCTGTATTACTCGTGCCATTGGATTGAAACTTCATACATGAAAAAAGCATGGTGAGAGAAAGTGTCATGAACAAGGGCCATAACTCTGGCTTCAATCCTTTCATTTATGGAAAGAGCATGATGAAAGGAAGTATCATATATCAAGTCCATAACATTTTTAGTTATTTCCCTTTACATTTGTTTTTGTTAGAGTTGTTTGTCTGTCACACATTTCGTCCGGTCGAGTTCTCATGTACAGAATTGTGACAATATGTTGCATGGCAGGTCACAGTGTGCATGTGTGGGTGCGAGGGGTAGGGTGGGGGAGATAAAAAACTTCTAGTTTTATTATGAATGTTTGATACAAACACCTTTTCATGCAGAATATAAACACCTTTTCATGCATCTGCAAACAGAGTAGACCCAGATGAGACGGCTCCCATAGGAGGATCAGGGTATGCTCTGTTTGTTAATGGCATTTAATAGATGTTTCTTTAGTTTCTAAAATGGCTACAATGTTCCATATTTCATTATAACTACATGTAGATTTATTTTGTTCGTGAATATTTAGTAGGTGTTGAAAATTTGGACTAAATATAGAAATGGCTAATCTATATTCACTAATTCACTCTCACAACTTTTGTTTTAAGGTGAACTTACAGGACATTCTGACTGCTATGAACCACTCACAGAAGAAGAGGAATGTGTGAAGTATGAACTCCCAACCACTACACAGGCCCCAGTTACAACAACAACAGTGAACGGTAGGGTCTCTTATTTTCCATGCCTCATAAGGGTATTAGCCCTTTTATTTCCCATATCATGTAAGGGAAACCTGCTCATATCTTATTTAGGAACCCATCCGTTTTTTTCCTTTTGAGGGAGCACTAAATTGGAACCTGATCTGTGCCAAAACGATTGCATATTTACATGTCTGGATTATTGGCACAGAGCAGACCCAGATCAGATGACTCCTGTAGAGCCGTCTGATCAAGGTCTGCTCGGTTTCCCTATAAATTATGTAGACCTGGTAATACAATTTTTGTCTAAGAAACAAATTGACCTTAAATAATTACAGTATCAAATTAAATCAATGAATATTAATGAAATCCGTCATTGTGGCACGGAAGGGGTTAAATCAATGAATATTAATGAATTGATCAATTCATGTATAAATTTTCATTAAGGAAAGGTTACCGGCCGCATGGCTCAGTGGTAGAGCGTCCGCCTGCGGTACAGAAGGTCGTGGGTTCGATCCCCGGCCGCGACAGACCAAAAGTCGTTAAAAGTTGGTACTAGTAGCTCCCTTGTCTGCGCTCGACATTAAAAGGTGTAGTTCTAGGACTGGTCGGCCTGGTGTCAGGATAATGTGACTGGGTGGGATGCCCTTGCCATGTGCCCGCGGCAGGGGTATTTCAGTGAGGCAGCACTATAACTTGTCTCATGCGGGTGCCGTCTGCATATAACTGAAATACTGTTGGTCGGACGTTAAACCCAACTCACTCACTCACTCTTCATTATAAGAAATCGAGGACTTGGTGCAAAACTATTGTAACCCAGTTACAATAGTTTTGCACCAAGCCCTCGAAATGTGTTATCCCTTTCCCTCATATAAACGTGTTTTCACGCATCTGCAAACAAAGTAGACCCTACAGGAGCCGTCTGATCAGGGTCTGCTCATATGGAATTTGATAGATCTGTTTCTAAAAAGTTTCTATACATTCTAAAATGACTACAGTGTTCAGACTACCATATTTCATTGTAACTGGACTTTCCATGAATATTCAGTAGGAAATGAAATTTGTAATAAACATTGAACAGGAAAAGGGTCAAACTGGACATTTTTATGAACAAATTAGACCCAAGTTAACACTTTCCTTCATGAATATTCATGAATGTAAAAAATAATGACATCATAAATATTAAATAAATTTATATTTATAATGGCATAAGAATAATGATTTTTTTTGTGGCAGAAACTTCAGGACCAGATCATTATTATTCCATATGCAAACAGAGCAGACCCTGATCAGATGGCTCCTACAGGAGTTGTCTGATCTGGGTCTCCACTTTTAGCAAATACCTATAGAGCAAATGCTCTATTTATCACAGTGGCTTCAAAAAGTGACTTTTACAGAGGCATCACTAGGCGTCTATATGAGGGAATTGGTAAAGGAATTATTTACATTAAAATCCCTCTAATTTGACCACATTAAAAGAGATATAATTCTGGGTGGTACAGGCAGGTCGTAACTTAATGCAGAATAAAAGTAACGCTAGAGGAGCTATATGCAATACTTTTGTCCTGCATTAACCCTTTCCACCATAAATACGCCTTTCTACGACTCTGTAAAAGTAACCTGTTGAAACCATTGTGATAAATAGAGCATTTTGCTCCTATAGGAACAAATGCTCTATTTATCACAGTGGTTTCAAACTACAAAATTCTAAAAAAAAAATCCTTTTCTCTAATTAATGCTCCTTTTCAGTAGATTTATTTAAAAAGGTAGGATCTAAAAATAGCCTATGAGGGAATGGGTTAAGCAACCACCTGCCTATAAAGACGCCCATGTTTGTCCATTAAGTGGTCGCATTAGAGAGGTTCTTCTGTTGTTATTGAAATGTTCTAATTTTGTTCTTTTTTGTCCATTTATTACACAGCTACTGCAAAAACGATTATTGTAGAACCACCAAATCCCGAACCCGAGGATAGTGAAGAGGACAAGAACGACAGCATGGACAAGGACGGCAAAGACGATACATACAATACTAAGACTGAAACACCAGGAAAAGACATTGACAAGGAAAAGACCGAAGGCTCAAAAGGAGGCAGCACCTGTGTGTCAGTTTCAGCCTTCCTAGTTCTTTTGTTTTCACTCATCGCTACCCTGATTTAATCGCTAGGCATCATAGACTTTTAACAAATTTTTGTTCGACAGAGTTTGACAATTCGATCGAGTCGTTACTATTTCAAAAGCGGATTTGGGCGTCTTAATCATTCCTTCATGCTTCATGTGATATGGAAGACATGTGTCCCTCCATCCTCGCCCCAGGTGTAGCAGCCAGAGTCAGACGCTGGAGCTCAACAAGAGCCGTATTTCAAACTGCAGTAAAACCTGTTTTAACCCTTTACACGATGAATATTCATGCAGCAAGTAATGACATCATGAATATTAATAAGATTAATATTTATAATGGCCCATACACACATTAATTTTTGGCCATGGTAGAAACTGTAGAATCATAGTCTATATTAGTTCATAATCAAACAGAGCAGACCCTGATCAGACAGCTCCTACAGGAGCCATCTGATCTGGGTCTACTCTGTTTGCAAAGGTGTAAACGGGCGTATTTACGGAGAAAAGGGTTAACCTGTCACTTAATTAAATAGTCATGTACGAGGTAATTACTTTGCGGACATTAGTTAGCTAAATGTTTTATAACGGCATATGAAAATAAAAGAAACCGTAAAATTATAGCCATAGCAGAAACCGTAGAATTGGCTCTTTATTATCCCTTTCCCTCATATAAACGTGTTTTCACGCATTTGCAAACAGAGTAGACCCAGATCAGACGGCTCCTAGAGGAGCCGTCTGTCAGGGTCTGCTCTGTTTGCTAATATAATTTAATAGATTTTTTCTTTGCTTTCTAAAATGTCTACAATGTTCCACCTTCCATATATCTATATAACTATTTTTTTAATGAATATTCAGTAGGTATTGAAATTTGGCCGAAAAATAGAACAGGGAAAGGGTTATTCAATAAGTAAATAGGAGAGCAGACCCTGATCAGATGTCTCCTACAGCATTTTATTTGGGTCTACATACAGTAAAACCCCTCTAATACTACCAGCAAAAAGGGGCATAATTCACAGTGGCAAAGGCAGGTGGTAGCTTAATGCAGGACAAAAAGTTATGCAGAAAGCTCCTATAGGAGCTTTCTGCATAACTTTCGTCCTGCATTAAGCAACCACCTGCTTATGAAGACAGCCATGTTTGTTCATTAAGTGGTCGCATTAGGTGGGTTTTACTGTACTCAGTTTTCTTGTGAAATAATAAAGATCTGTTTCCACAGTTTTTGCCGTAGTCAAATTTCCCCAGTTCACAATGCTATTATAAATGAAGTTCAGCTAATTAATATTCATTTAGTTATTTCTTTTTATGAATATTGATTAGATACAGGTTTGAGACAGGTTTGATTGTAGCGCACAGCCAGAATCCATGAAACAAGCATTCACCCTCTGAATGCTAAATATTCACAAAGTTGGATGGCCCATCAGTGAATAACGACAGAGTCCATTTAGTATGAAAGAGTATAATTTGCGAAAGGATTTTAAATGACAAACCGTGCAGACCCTGATCCGTTGGCTCCTCTAGGACCAGCATTGCAGTCAGATGCCTCTTATCAGCTGATGGCAATAACTGACTAGAAATCTTAATTTGCAACAGGATACTAAAATCTCATTTGTTCTCTACGTTTGAGTGTTATAGGACCGATATTTCAAATGCTAAAATCATCAACTCCCTCTAAACCCTATGTCGTTACCAATCTTTAAAATCAATCTCATTGGGACAATTCCAAAAGCTCTCCTTAAAATAGGGTTTGGTAGAAAAATAAAGGAGCTATTTATAAAGAAAGGTTTAACCCTTTACTCCATAAATACATCTTCCTATGCCTTTGCAAACAGAGTAGACCTAGATCAGATGATTCCTGTAGGAGCAGTTTGATCAGGGTCTGTTCTATTTGTATGGAGAGGTTCTATGACAATGAGGAAAGGCTCCAGTGAGTCAAGTGTCTGTGGTATTAGCAAACCATGTAGATACACACAAGCCACTTTACCAGAGATACAGTGCCTGATCAGGGTCAACACTGTTAGATTGGATAACTGCCATATTGGCCCTATATATTAACCATTTACTCCATGCCTATTCTTGATTTCTTGTTAGAAGTAATGACATCATGAATATTAATTAGCTGTACATTTAACCCTTTCCCAGTTATATGTTTATTTCAAATTTCAATACCTACTGAATATTCATGAGAGAAAAAAGTTATAATAAAATATGGAAAGTGGTATCTTGTTGCCATTTTAGAAAGTAAAGAAACAGATTTATCAAATTCCATTAGCAAACAGAGCAGACCCTGATCAGACGGCTCCTCTAGGTGCCGTCTGATCTGGGTCTACTCTGTTTGCAAATGCGTGAAAACACATTTATATGAGGGAAAGGGTTAAAATAACACATGAACACACAAACGTTTACCAAAAGACAGAAAGTGTGGAATTGGATCTATATTATGTTTTTGGCAAGCAGAGCAGACCTTGATCAGATGGCCCTGTAATATAGATATGATTCTAAAGTTTCTGCCATGACCTAAAAAATCCTGTGTATTTCATGATGTCATTATTTCTTACATGAATATTCATGAAGTAAATGGTTAATACAGTAAAACCTCTCTATAACGTCCACTAAATTGTGTTAATTAGTTGATATTTAGGGCAGGTGGCTGCTTAAAGCAAGGTGAAAGTAAAACAGAACGCTCCTATAGGAGCGTTCTGTTTTACTTTCACCTTGCTTTAAGCAACCACCTGCCTTTAACACAAAATACTTGATGCAATTTAGTGGCCGTTATAGAGAGGTTTTACTGTATGTATTAGCTAAATTTTTATAACACAGAATGTTTTTACCATAGCAGAAGCTGTAGAATTGGAACTACATGTATATGTCTTTCCATAAGCAAACACAGCAGACTCTGATCAGACGGCTTCTATAGGAACTGTCTGATCTGGGTCTACTCTGTTTGCAAAGGCAAGAAAAGGTGTTTATATGAGGGAAAGGGCTACTTTTCTAAAGCAAGGTTAAGCTCATAGAAGCGTTCATTGAAGATTATTAGTGACAAGATGCAAATAAGGATACAAGGGATCATCCAGGGGTGTGAGGGGTAAATGTGCATAGTAACCATAGTAACCATTGATAGTTTCTCTTTTCTGTACATTGAAAGTTATAGTCACCAATTCTGAATGGAATTTTTCTTCACAAATTAGAGATTTCAGTGGGTTTACCTTTTAATTTCAAATATGAGAGAAAACGATTTTCTTTTTACAAAATGTACTTTGCTAGGTCTTCTCTTATCTTATATCTGAGACTGCATAAATATTAGCATACTTTCATTCACATAAGTGACCTTTTATTCTTCAAACCTGTTTTAAAATATGCAATTTTCTTTTCATATTTGTGTATAAGCTCATATAGTAAGGAAAAGTAATGATGCTTCTTCTTGCAAGCCCTGCAAACTTCACTGGGTTTGTTGGATTAAATACCTCAAATGTTAGGCAAATCTTAACATATGCTGTATAAAGATAGGTTCACAAAAATACAATTGTCAGAAAGAAAACAGATACTACAAACAGTGTAGAGCCAAGTCAACCCTTTAATCCATGAATATTTATGTAAGAAATAATGACATCATGCATATTGATTAACTGATTTGTTATGACTGTATGAACCACGATGTTTTCATCGTGATAGAAGCTGTAGAAGCAGATCTGTATTATTTCATAAGCAAACAGAGTAGACTCAGATCAGACGGCTCCTACAGGAGCCATCTGATCTGGGTCTGCTCTATTTGCAAGGCATTAAATGAGTATATATACAACTACAGAGTCTAATACACACCTTGAGCACATTTTACAAAAGATCCTTCAACTGAAACTATTGTAAATTTTAACCCTATCCCTGTTCTATGTTTATTCTCTATACCTACTGAATATTCATGGAAAATATATGGAAGGCAGAACATTGTTGTCATTTTAGAATGAAAGGAAACAGATATTTCAAAGTCTATTAGCAAACAGAGTAGACCCTGATCAGACGGCTCCTCTAGGAGCCGTCTGATCTGAGTCTACTCTGTTTGCAATTGCATGAAAACACCTTTATATGAGGGAAAAGGGTTAACAAATGACGACTGGATCTTGATATTGCAATGGTCGTTTTGGGACTTTAGTATCTGTCATTTGATATATTAGCCGAAATTGCTGCATGCTATAGACAGTAGATAATATCGGCTGTGGAAGTAGCCCTTGTTGTTAAGCCTTTCCTTGTTCAGTACAAATGTATTCATGTAAGAAATAATGATAACATGAGTATTTATTAGCTCATATTTTATGATGTAAACTTTTCAAGGGAATGTTTTGCTTTGACAAAGACTGTAGAATGATGGCATATCTAGATCTTGTCAAAAGCAAACAGAGCAGACACTGATCAGATGGCTTCTATAGGAGCCATCTGATCTGGGTCTACTCTGTTTGCAAATATGTGAAAAGGTATTTCTATGAGGGAAAGGGTTAAAATGGCAGACACTGAGTAATTGAAGCATTTCAGACATAGAGGCTGATATTGATATGAACAATTTGCATAAATCTAAGTGTCCTTTTTGCCTATTATCCCAGACAACATGGGTTCTGTGCCAAACTGTTTAACCCTTTACTCCATAAATACACCTTTCTATTCCTTTGCAAACAGAGTAGACCTAGATCAGATGGCTCCTATAGGAGCTGTCTGATCAGGGCCTGCTCTGTTTGCTTATGAAATAATATAGATATGATTCTACAGTTTTCACTTCAGCCAAAAATTCATGCGTTGTTATCAAAATTAATCTAATTGACATTAATGGAGTAAAGGGTTAAATGCATTTTTTAAAATATTTATAGGTATTTAAAAAAAATTCTTCTTCAAATATAAAAAATTAGTTTTCTTTCCATTCTGTTCAAAAACAGTTTTGACCCTGTAAAAACATTGAGTTACTTTATGTCTTAACCCTTAGGCTATTTTTAGACCTTTTTACCCCCTTGTAAACAGAGTAGATCCAGATCTGATGGTTCGTATAGAAACTGTCGAATCAGAGTCTACACTGCTTATTAAATAACATAGATCTGATTCTACAGTTTCTGCCATGATCAAAGTCCCTGTGTTCATAATTATGCCAAAAAAGAAAATCACATAATTAATATTCATGATATTACCAGTCTTACATGAATATTCATAAAGTAATGGGTAATTCAACCAATGATCATACCAATTTTTAATAAAGAATTGAGATATTTGAGGGAGGTGACTGCTTAATGCCCTTTCCTTCATATAAACGTGTTTTCACGCATTTGCAAACAGAGTAGACCCAGATCAGACGGCTCCTAGAGGAGCCGTCTAATCAGGGTCTACTCTGTTTGCTAATAGAATTTGATAGATCTGTTTCTTTGCTTTCTAAAATGTCTGCAATGTTCCACCTTCCATATTTCATTAGAACTAGTTTGTTTATGAATATTCAGTAAGTATTGAAATTTGGAATAAACACAGAATAGGGAAAGGGTTAATGGAAGCTTTCTGCATGACTTTCAAACTAAATTAAGCTGTTGTCTGTCTTAAAACACAACAATGATACTTATTAGAGTGTTTGAGTTCGTGAGTTTCATGTTTGTATCTGTTTTGAACCCTCTGTGGCACTTCCTTTACAGTATCATCTAGGAAGATTTTTTTTTATAGGACCTAGTCTATATAAGTATGTCCTTATATGAAAAACTAACTGAATGACGCTCAAATTTAGCTACTTCACAATATTTTCTCTCCAATATATGTACATGTGTCTAAGTATACAAACGTCAATCTCAACTGTAGAACACTTTGTATTTTCTTTTTTGTTTCAACAAGTATATATGTATTTGTTTCATTGTATAATGAAAACAAGTATTACATTAAGAAAAAAATGCAACTTCAAATAAACAACATTATATTTTGCCTGGAATTGGATATGAATCTATGAAAGTTTTCCAAATCGAGGGCTTGGTGCAAAACTATTGTAACTCCTTCACTTTGTGAAGGAGTAACAATAGTTTTGCACCAAGCCCTCGAAATGTTTACATTGTATTCATTATGTAACTTTTTATCTAACCCTTTACCTGATGAATATTCATGCATGACTCTGCCTGTTATGAATATTAATTAATTTAACTCTTGTATTTACCCATTCCCGCATAGGCTATTTTTAGATCCAACCTCTTTGATTTAAATCTACCAAAAAGGAGCATTAACTGGAGAAAAGGAGATTTTCAGATTTGTGTAGTTGTGTAACCATTGTGATAAATAGAGCATTTGCTCCTATGGAGCAAATGCTCTATTTATCACAATGGTTTCATAAAGTGACTATTACAGAGGTGTAGAAAGGTGTATTTATGGAGGAAATGGTTCAGCTGTGAAGCAAATGCTCTATTTATCACAATGTTTTCACGAAGTGAACATAAGCGTCAATATGAAGGAATGGGATAAACAATGCACTGCCAATGAAAACAGAACAGAAGCAGTGTCTGTAACACAATTAAAAACAAACAGATCAGACCCTGATCAGACAGCTCCTACAGGGGCTTTCTGATCTGGGTCTACTCTGTTTGCAATGGTGCAAAAAAAGGCGGGATTATCAAGTAAAGGGTTAAACGTTTGAAGACAAAAGCTGTTATATTCAGCCATGTCTGTTTCTTGGGCATACCAAGACCCTATACTGTTTCTTATTTACTTATTGTGCTATTTGGAGGTGTTATTTATTACCAGTTTTATGTGTGTATACATTTGTATTTGTAAATGATGTGATTTTGTTACATGTATCGACTCTTTGCACACTAATTGAGTGTCGTCTGCAAAAGAAATTGTCGTCTGCTACAATTCTCGGGGGTTTTCTCTCTTCCATTTCTAATTTTGAGTATAGTATGAATGCCAAATAGTTTGGATCTAGATGGGATGCCAATTTACTGGATATCTCATCTGGATCCAAACTGCCTGCGAACGATATAAAGTAATCACGTATTTGCTGCCTGTGTACATAGAGTTATAAACTTTAACCCTAATATTTATGTATGAGCCACAGTATAGGAAAAAGGGATATCCAGACAACACATACTGTGTAGAACCAGATTGTTCAATTTGACAAAAAGACAGTCTAGATGGGAGGCATAATGGCAGATCTGTGTACATAATGTAACTTCTCTGTATTAGCCAATCATGAGGAGTCTAATTCTGGGATCTTTAGGACAGGACTGGTAGCTTAATACAGGATGTAAGTAATGCAGAAAGCTCCTATTGGAGCTTTCTGCATTATTTTCATTCTGTATTAAGCAGTCCCTGCCTTAAAAAGGTTCAATAAGATTCATTAAGTGGCCACTTTAGAGGGGTTCTACTGTTCACTATCTACACTGTCTAGATGTCCTGTCTGGGTGTCCTGTCTGGATGTCCTGTCTGGATGTCCTGTCTGGGTGTCCTATCTAGATGTCCTGTCTGGATGTCCTGTCTGGGTGTCATGTCTTGATGTCCTGCCTGGGTGTCCTGCCTGGGTGTCCTGTCTGGATGTCCTATCTGGATGTCCTGTCTTGATGTCCTGTTTTCCCTGTGATGTTGGTTGTATGAATGAGCTTGTATGTGTATGTACGAATCCAGAGAGTAAACCATGACAAAGCAAAATATATGTAGATCCAACAGACTGTCCACACGCTGAGCAGCAAAATTGTCATATCCTATATGCAATTATGTTGGATCCTGATGAGACATTGTGTAATTCAACATTGTATTAGAATTCAATCTGTATGAAACTACAATAAACCTATAGCCTGCCTGCTGAGTGAATTAGTTTTACACCATTCTTCACCAACTACAGTAAAACCTCTCTATAACGGCCACTAAATTGTGTTAATTAGTTGGTATTTATGGCAGGTGGCTACTTAAAGCAAGGAGAAAGTAAAACAACGCTCCTATATAGGAGCATTCTGTTTTACTTTCACCTTGCTTTAAGTAGCCACCTGCCATTAACACAAAATACTTGAAGTAAATTAGTGGCCATTATAGAGAGGTTTTACTTTACATTTTCAAAGTTCAAGCTACAATAGAACTTGTCTTAAACGGCCATCAAAAAAGGTCGAATTAGGGGTATGTAAGGCAGGTGATAGCTTAATGCAGGGCTAAAGTAATGCAGAAAGCTCCCTATAGGAGCTTTCTGCATTACTTTTGCTCTGCATTAAGCAACCACCTGCTTTTTAATACTCCTATGTTCAATAAATGAATTGCCGCTTAAGATAGGTTCTTCTGTATAATTATTTTGTCTACCAAAATGCATTCAGGGGGTCAAACAGTTTGGATCCTGATTGATCCAAAGTGTTGAAAGGGTTAAAGAGGCTTCTGAATGATAACTAAAGGTCTACAAGAATACATGTCTTCATATTGAAGATTTGGTTTTGTAAAAGTTTGAGTCAGAGTGTGTAGAATTTTTATATCCTATCAGATTTCACTTTTAATTCTTTCAACACTAATGACCCATTGAAAATGAATCCCGCATCTCATTGGGATCCAAACTATTTGACACTCAAACCCTGTTTGTTTTTATGAAATGCAAGAACTATGCACCTCGATTATAGTAACAGACTACAATAGTTACACATACCAGAAAGCGACTGTATTCAAAGGGTTTAATTCTTTCCTTCATGTAAATGTCTTTCCATGCCTTTGCAAACAGAGTAGACCCTGGTCAGACGGCTCCTATAGGAGCCGTCTGATCTGGGTCTGCTTTGTTTGCTAATAGAATTTGAAAGATCTGTTTCTTTACTTTCTAAAATGGCTACCATGTTCCACCTTCGATATTTCAATATAACTATTTTGTCTATTAATATTCAGTAGGTATTGAAATTTTGAATAACACAGAACAGGGAAAGGGCCAAAGAGAAATTTTGTCTTGTCATTTCCAAGTTGTCAAACAGATTTTTACGCTAATTGTTTTATGTATGTAGACGGAAACCAATATTTTCCCTACAACAAAACAAAGTGATTCCAGTTTCACTTTAATAGATTACTTAATATGCCAGTTTCACTTTCGTAAATGACTACATAAATGTCTTAATTCTAGTAGTGCACCAAATTTACGTAACATTAGACTTAGTTAAAGATTTTTGACTACGTCATCCTTACATATAGAACTTTGTTATAGAATTGGCCAATAGCTCAGTGCTTATCAGTCAGTAGGACGGGTCATGTCTAAAACATTAACAGAATAAAAATTGATTTCGCCACTCCTTTGTCAACTCTAGTACATGCTTTTTTCTAATGACTATTGGCTATTTTCATCCATTTATACATCACTACAAAATGACTTGAAAATCAATACCCTCATGGACTCTGAAATATATCTGACAGACAATAAATAAGCCTAGATAGTATCTGTCTGTGAATGTGGTTCAAGCTGAAACCATGACAAAGCATTGCGGTATGACTGAGAAAGCCATTCACCCATTTTAACCTGTATTTGTCAGTAAACTCACCCAAATGTTTATTTTAACCCATTCCCACTTAGGCTATTTTTAGACCCAACCTCTTTGAATAAATCTACCGAAAAGGAGCATAAACTAGAGAAAAGGAAAATTTTAAAATTTTGTAGTTTGAAATCACTGTGATAAATAGAGCATTTGCTCCTGTAGGAGCAAATGCTCTATTTATCACAATGGTTTCACAAAGTGACTTTTATAGAAGCGTCAAAAGGCGTCAATATGCGGGAATGGATTAAATTAATCTATCGTTCACTGTAAGGGATGTCGTTTCAAGAAATCTTTACTGGATGACAATAGAGATTCACTGTAATAAAAAAAACAAGAGACATCAGAATGAACCCTTTGAATAGCACATAAAAGTGTTCTGGCATTTGCAAACAGTGTATACCTAGACCTGTGGGCTCTAAATTAACGGGCTCTAGATCAGCGGGCTCCACTATGTTTAACTCTTTCTCTGATAAACATCTTTTCACACATTTGCAAACAGAGTAGACACAGATCAGATGGCTCCTGTAGGAGCCATCTGATCAGGCTCTGCTCTGTTTACTTATGAAATTATAACTGATCTGCCTCTCCAGTTTCTACCAATACCAAAACTCTTTGACATTTTATCATTATAAAAAACAAGTAATAAATATTTCTGACATGAATATTCAACAGGAAAAGGTAGAAGGCATTGATTATTAAGTAAGCAAAATTTTCAAAGGCAAATAAGATCTGTATGATCTGGATCTACCCTGTTTGCAAAGACATTATAAAGTGTATCTATGCAGTGAAGGGTTGAAATAAAAATGGACTAATTTATGGCACATACTATCAAAGCAATAAAATATGTAAAATGTTATGTGTTCATGAATTAAACCACCTGTGTGAAAACAAAATACAAGAGAGTGTGTTTATATGTCTAGGAGATCTACTGTACATATATTTTTGTTGTTTTAGTTTTTATGCTTTTTATGCTTTTGTTTGATGTATGATTTTACATGCAATGGAATGGAAATTGGTTTGGATCAAAGAAGCTTGCATCATTTATGAATTAAATAATGGGGAGTAATAATCTATGACTCCGGTTTCCATAATTTAACAATTTTGACACTTAACCCATTTCCTCATAGGCTATTTTTAGACCCAACCTCTTTGAAAGTATCTACCCAAAAGGAGCATTTACTTGAGAGAATTTTGTATTTTGAAACAATTATGATAAATAGAGCATTTGCTCCTATAGGAGCAAATGCTCTACTTATTACAATGGTTTCAAGAAGTGGTTATTACAGAAGCATAGTAAGGTGGAAAGGGTTAATTTTCAACTGTTCTATTCCAAGCTTACTGTGAATATTCAGGAATTTCTTAAAAAGAAAAGTGTCACATGACAAACAGTGCAGACCCTGATGAGAGAGCTCCTCTCAATGAGGTCTACACTGTTTGCAAAGGATATTAGTGACTCGTTTCCCTCACTGAAAGAGCTAATCCTTTGACGTTAAATATGTGGTAGATGTTTTTTTAAAAAAAAATGAATGCCCTAGTGACTGAATTTTCTTTCAAATTGTTTCAGAAAAAATAATTTCACAAACCAATATGAATAAAAAACGAATAATTTAGATATACATGTGCATGTGTATGTACATAATTATGAATATAATATACATGTACACAATTATGCAAAAACCTATCACTTTATGAATATTCAATCACTTTATGAATATTCTATCACTTTATGAATATTCAATCACTTTATGAATATTCATTCGCTGCATTTTTATATTGGTACATAAACCAGGGAACCTTCGTCAATACCAGAAACTCTAGAATCGGATCTATATAGTTCCATAAACAAACAGAGCAGGCCCTGATCAGATGGCTCCTACAGGAGCTATCTACAGGAGATATCTGATCTGGGTCTACTCTGTTTGCTTATGACATAATGTAGATATGATCTTTAACAGTTTCTTCCATGGTCAAAACTTCCTGTGTCCATGTGCTGTTATAACAATGAATCTAATTGATATTCATGTCATTCTTTCTTACATGAATATTTATAGAGAAATTTAAAGGTTAAAGCCAGTTTCCATGCATTGCTGCCATTTGCCCATACATGCTAGTCATTTGACTGTGTTGATGTATATTTCTTGCTCACTGTTTATGTAGTCAGCTCTGGACAGTACTGTCTATTCATCAGGGATTGCTAATTACAGACAAGGGCATGTTAATGGTATGGCGATGGATGCTAATATCATTAACTACTGTAAAACCCCTCTACTGCAAACTCTTAATGAATAAACGTGGGTGTCTCTATAAGCAGGTGCTTGCTTAATGCAGGACAAAAGTAATGCAGAAAGCTCCTAGGAGCTTTCTGCATTACTTTTGTCCTGCATTAAGCTACCAACTGCATCTTGCACCCATAATTATACCTCTTTTAGGTGGTCGCATTAGCGGGGTTTTACCGTATGTGCCTGTTTGTGCTCATACATTCTACCTTCATTGTGTTTGCTTTATTCAATGTGTTTTCTGTGTAACCCGTTCCCTGTTCATTATTCATGTAAGATACAGGTATAATGACAACATGAATATTTATGAGCAGACAACAAAATTACTTAGTATGCCAGGAGATAATTCAATCAATTAACAGTGAAATTGTGTATGTACAATTGAATAAAAACATACATGTGTATAATTTTGGACTTTGCACTTTATATGTAGTTCTTCATGTGTTAACCCTTTCTCTCATATAAACATGTTTAGACATTTTTGCAAACAGTGTAGACCCAGATCAGACAGCTCCTATAGGAGCTGTCTGATCAGGGTCTGCTAATTGAATTTGATATATCTGTTTCTTTATTTTCTAAAATTGCTACAATGCTCCACCTTCCATATTTCATTATAATTATTTTGTCTATGAATATTCAGTAGGTATTGAAATTTGGAATAAACCAAGGACAGGGAAAGGGTTAAGCCTATGGTCAATAGCTACTTAGCCCTTTCCTCCATGAATATCAAATTGAGAATTTAATACTGCATGATTATTCATGGACTGACTTTTTATAATCCCACAATAACAAGGAAAATATTTAAAATACTTAAATCTTCATTTTTTCCATCAGCACTATTTTGTGAGCACACTTCAAAATTGTCCCTTTAACTCATAACCTCATATTGACGACTCCATAAAAGTCACTTTGTGAAACCACTGTGATAAATAGAGCATTTGCTCCTATTTAATGCTCTATATACCACAATGGTTTCAAATTACAAAATTCTAAAATTTTCCTTTTCTCTAGTTAATGCTCCTTTTCGGTCGATTTATTCAAAGCGATTGTATCTAAAATAGCCTATGAGGTAATGGGTTAAGATGATCCTTAATAGCTTACAACTTATTACTTATTTAACTGTATTGCTATTTTGACACTTCTTTTGACTAAAGATTGGTTGCAGATAAAATAAAATATTTTCCATAACACTTTGCTCTCATGAATATTCATGTAAGAAATAATGACATCATGAATATTAATTAGATTTAGAAATGGGCATGGGAATGATTGGCCATAGCAGAGACTAAAGAATCATGTCTATATTATTCCAAAACCAGAGTTGACCCAGATCAGACAGCTCCTATAGGAGATGTCTGATCTGGATCTAGTCTGTATGCAAAGGCATAGAAAGGCATATTTATTGAGGAAAGGGTTAAGTAACTTAAATGTATATATACAATTTTGAGCTACATATTTTATATATACATGACTGTATTTATCAAGCTCCCACTTAATCCAAATATATAATCTTTGCATTACATGTTAACCCTTCATTCCATTAATGCTAGTTTTAATACCTTTGCAAACAGAGTAGACTCAGATCAGATGGCTCCTGTGGGAGCCATCTGATCAGGGTCCGCTCTATTTGCTAATTGAATAATACAGATCTACTTCTGCATAGCCAAATTTTTCTGTTTACACACGCCATTATAAAACAGAATCTAATTATTATTCATGATATGATTATTTCATCCATGGATATTCATGGAGTAAAGGATTAATGGGTCATTTATGAAGAGATACTACCGGTATATAGCACAAAATCAGATAAGGAAGTCAATACAGTGTTATGCCACTTTTTTAAAACCAAACCTTTCAACTGAAAACCAATAATTATTCCTTGTCAGAACAAATCAAAAGGGATTATTTACATGTATTCTGAAAAATACAATTTTGTAAATTGTTCCTATTGAAATCATAAATTTATCTCCAAAGCTTTAAGATGCTCAGGCTTGAGGTGAAAATCTTAGGTCTGAACATATAAATAATTTCGATTTGATTCAAATTTCCATTTGTTTCTCTTCATCCAAAAATGTAGGTTTTCAGCTGGAAAATGTTGGTTTTCAGAACAATGACGCAAATAGCATGCCATACTATGTACTCCTATGTTATAACAGGTCTAAATATTTGGTGGAGACACAAATAAGGTTTTAATGGTGTGTAATTGCTTCGACTGTAACTAGGCATGTGTTTTTGTTCAATATAATGTCATACATACTCTTTCTATATATGTGTGTGCTGGTATGTCTGTTCATTGTATAACCAATGTAATTTAAACCAGAGTAAATGACATGACAGTTTGCAGAATTCCAACTATGACAATGAACAAAATGGGTACCTGTATTACTTGATCTAAGCACTAGTAATCTGCCTTCTTAACCCATTCCTGCATATTGACACCTTTTGACGCTTCTGTAAAAGTCACTTTATGAAACCATTGTGATAAATAGAGCATTTTCTCCACAGGAGCAAATGCTCTATTTATCACAATGGTTTCAAAACTGCACAATTCTGAAAATTTCATTTTCTCTAGTTAATGCTCCTTTTTGGCAGATTTAATCAAAGAGGTTAGGTCTAAAAATAGATTTAATCAAAGAGGTTAGGTCTAAAAATAGCCTAAGTGGGAATGGGTTATTTAATCCATTCCCTCATATTGATGCCTTTGTAAAAGTCACTTTTTGAAACCATTGAGATAAATAAATTTTCCTCATAGGAGCAAATGCTCTATTTATCACAATGGTTTCAAAGCTACACATGTTTTCCTCTTTTCTATTTAATGCTCTTTTCAGTGGATTTATTCAAAGAGGTTGGATCTAAAAATAGCCTTTGAGGGAATAGGTCTACATATTACCTATGAGGGAATGGGTTAACCCTTTCGGCGCCAAAATTATAATTGTCGTCTGCAATCCAATTTTGTTAAATCATTTGGTAAAATAAGGAAATAAGATAAATAAATTCAAACTTCAAAGGAATAAAGAACAGATATAGAAATAGAGTTTGAGACAAATAGTGAAGTCCCTGATCAGACGCCACCTTTTCAAGGTGGCGTCTGATCTGGGACTGCACTATTTGTCGTGGTGCATTTATGTGACATTGGCGGTGAAAGGGTTAAACATCTTATTTCTGCATTTTACAAATGTTATCTAACCCTTTTACCTACTGAATATTCATGTTAGAATAAAAATAATGACACCATAGATATTTAATTAGATGAAATTTTATAATGGCATGTAAACAAAGGATTTTTCCCCATACCACAGAAATGGTAAAATCAGATCTGTATCATTCTACAAGCAAATAGAGTAGACCCTTATCAGATGGCTCCTATAGGAACTGTCTGATCTGGGTCTACTCTGTTAGTAAAGGTATCTGTAGAAGGTAGAGGGTTGAAAATTATTTGCACAAAACTTCAATAAAACCACACACTTGTCGAATAAAAAAAATGTGCAGAAATGTACAATCTTTTTATTAATAGGCCTATAACCTTTTCCCTCATATAAACTCTTTTTTATACCTTTGCAAACAGTGTAGACCGAGATCAGATGACTCCTATAGGAGCAGTCTGATCAGAGTTTGCTCCATTTGTTAACCCATTCCCTCATATTGACAACTTTTGACGACTCTGTAAAAGTGTTTTTGTGAAACCATTGTCATAAATAGAGCATGTGCTCCTATAGGAACAAATGCTCTATTTATCACAATGGTTTCAAACTATACAAAATTCTAAAAAATATTCCTTTTCTCTAGTTAATGCTCCTTTTCGGTAGATTTATTCAAAGAGGTTGTATCTAAAAATAGCCTATGAGGTAATGGGTTAAAGAAGTTATGAAAATTCAGGTAATGAATATTCATGAAGTCATTACGTCTTACATGAATATTCAACAGGGATAGGGCTAGTAAATCCTTGGTTATTAAATCCTGCAGAAATCATAAATAAACAGGAATTGTTGAGATCAAGCAGACCAATTACTTCATGCAAAATCTTTCAACATGATTTCCCTTTCCCTGTCTAGTATTCACATAAGAAATAATGACAACATAAATAATTTATTAGTCTGGGTCTACTCTGTTTACAAATGCATGAAAAGGCATTCATATGAGGGATAGCGTTAAACTGTAGCTGCATAAAGGCTTTCATCAGTATACATATACCATTTATTAGGCTATTAGTTTATAAATATATACGTTCCTGTAATTTCATCTGGGTTTGTGCAATTGGTTCATTTAGTTTTTATTGAGAGACAATTAATTTTCTTTGCTTAGTACCATCTTCTGTTAGTTGACTTCTGGTAAAGCTAGTTCTTTAATTAAAAATCTTAGTCTTTAAAGGAAATGCTAGTTTGTAACATGATATGAAGAGTATATGAGAAATAAATAATTGCTTTTGTACTGGTATAAAATTCTCTTGTGTCTTGAAATCCCAAACCATAAACGTTTGATCATCTGATGATCTAGTGCTATAACTATGGTTTCACTTTTTATACCCCCCTTTTGAAAAAATGGTGGTATATTGCTTTGCACGTGTCGGTCGGTCTGTCGGTAGGTCGGTCAGTATGTAGATCGAATGGTTTCCGATCAATAACTGATAAACGGCTTGGCCTTGAATCTTCAAACTCTGTTGTGGTTGGTCATAACCACTAGATGACTCCTATTGTTTTTGAGGTCACTTGGTCAAATGTCAAGGTCACCATGACCGTAACAGGTGAAATGGTTTCCGATGAATAACTCCTCAAGTGTTTGGCTTAGGATCTTCAAAATTGCTGTGGTGGTTGGTCATGACCATTTGATGACCCCTATTGTTTTTTTAGGTCAAAGGTCAAGGTCACCATGACCTTAACTGGTGAAATGGTTTCTGATCAGTAACTGTTGAATGGTTTGGCTTAGGATCTTCAAACTTGCTGTGGTGGTTGGTCATGACCACTAAATGACCCCTATAGTTTTTTAGGTCAAAGGTCAAGGTCACCATGACCTTAACTTGTGAAATGGTTTCCGATCAATAACTGCTCAAGGGTTTGGCTTAGGATCTTCATACTTCAAAGGATGGAGTGATGGTCCAGTGGTAATGTGCTTGACTACCAACCCAGAGGTGTGGAGTTCAAATCCCAGTTGCGGAAATTTCAGAGATTCTGTCTCCCACCCACATGGAGTCTGAGAAAAAATGTCTGCATGTGAAGCTTGAAGTGCCCGAAAAGTAGTCAATAGTCCATATTGACTTGTGACATGATTTGTCAAAGTGAGTCTGAAAGAGTTTAGTCATGATTGGAAAAGAGCTGTGTATGTGCGATAAGTGCTGAGTATATTCCCCCAGCATATGAAGAGGCAGCCTATCTGAACATGAGTGAAATCACTCAGGGAAACCATGACTAGGAGGCTGGACAACTCGGAGAGAAAACTGTGGAGATGAAATCACGTGTAACCATGTACGCCACTGAGTATGAGGAAGCATGGAACAAGTATGACACAAAGTGGTGAGCCAGCAGAGGTGATTGTGGGCAACGGGTGAAACTTGGGCATGAATACGCCTCAGGCAGGGAAAAAACAAGATGTGTTTGTGAAACACTATGCCCCTGCCCAAAATGACCTTTGACTCTGAAGGATGCCCCTAAAATTGTGCAGCTTCATGAGATACACATGCATGCCAAGTATCAAGTCTCTATCTCTACTGGTTCCAAAGTTACGGCAAATGTTAAAGTCGGTGATTTGACCTATATATTTGACCTCTGACCTTGAAGGATGACATTGACCTTGACATGACACCCCTCAAAATGCAGGGCTTTATGAGATACATATGCATGCCAAATATCAAGTCTCTATCTGTACTGGCTCAAAAGTTATGATCAATGTTAAAGTTGGCGACAAACAGACAGACAGGGCAAAAACAATATGCCCTCTAGATCTGATCTGGGGGCATAAAAAACACTTGTGGTCAATTGCTACAATGAAGCTTATGATATTACTTAACCCTTTCCCTGTTCAATATTCTGTAAGAAATAATGACAACATGAATATATTCATTAGTGAAATTTTTATAATCTAAACTTTTCAAGGGCAATTTTGGCTTTGACAAAAACTGCAGAATCAGTTATATATCATGTCAAAAGCAAACAGAGCAGACCTTGATCAGATGGCTCTGAAAGGAGCCATCTGAGCTGTGTCTACTCTGTTTGCAGATGCATGAAAAAGTGTTTATATCAAGGAAAGTGTTAAGCAAACAGAGCAGACCCTGCTCAGACAGAGGGGTCTTACAGGAGTTCTGTGTCTCCTCTGTTTGCAAAGATGCCAAAAGATATCTCTATAGAGGCGGGGATTTAGAGGGGGCGGAGCCGACGTACGCCCCACCCCCACCCCCCTAAAATTGCCAAAATAATTTTTTTAGTAATATTTTAGATATATATACTGTAAAACCTCACTAAAATGACCACTAAATTGTGTTAATTAGTTTTTTAGAGCATTTTATGTATTTAGAGCAGGTGGCTGCTTAAAGCAAGGTTAAAGCGTTCTGTTTTACTTTCACCTTGCTTTAAGCAGCCACCTGCCTTTAACACAAAATAATTGATGTAATTTAGTGGTCGTTATAGAGAGATTTTACTGTATCTACTAAAATCAATAAAACATAGATTCAGTAGGAGTGTTTTATTTCCCTCACCCAATTAAGCTCTTTTTCAACATGTATTACAAACACACTATTTATTTATGTCATAAAACATAAAAATTCTACGCCCCCTGCTTCCAAAACTATTTGTTAACCTTACTACACTTTTTTCTACCTTTGCAAACAGAGTAGACCTAGATCATCTGATTAGTTTCTGCTGTGTTTGTTTGTTTATGATATAATATAGATATAAACCTACAGTTTCTGCCATGGCCAAAAATTCCCGAGTGAATATGCTATTATAACACTTACCACATTATCCCCTAGTGACGCATTTTTGCGCATCTATAAAAGTCACTTTATGAAACCATTGTGATAAATAGAGCATTTGCTCCTATAGGAGCAAATGCTCTATTTATCACAAAGGTTTCAAACTACAAAATTCTAATTTTTTCCATTTCTCTACTTAATGCTCCTTTTCGGTAGACACATTCAAAGAGGTTGGGTCTAAAAATAGCCTACGAGAGAATGAGCTAATCTAATCAATATTCATGATTTCACTATTTCATTTCATGAATATTCATGAAGTAAAGGGTTAAATGACACATTGAAATTTGATTTTTATTCAAAGCAGCAGGCAATAGCATCATGGACTGGGAGTTTTAAAGTATTTTAACCTTTTAAATCCACGAGCCCAGCGGAATTGTATTTGTGCACCGAGTAGACCAACACAATACTGATATTGCATGACCTATCTGATCTCAGGTTCAAGCTCTTTATCTTTTCACAATATATATTTCTCAAAATTTAAATTTTCTGCACAAATGGTTCAGGCTGGTGGCATATACAGAAGAACCCACTTTGACAATTTGCAATTCAAAGTATTATGGACTTAAATCAATACAAACTGTCTAACTTGTGGTGAATTGCTATGATGGAGCTTCTGATAGTACTTAACTGTCTATAAACTGCACAGATAAAATAGATCTAGCCTATTACTAAATGGCCGGGAGCACATTTATTGGCAGAAAACAAGTCTGCATTCACATGCTAACGGAAACTTCTACATTTTTGTGTAATGAGTACTAACTGTAAAGATAAGATCCGCCACCAAGATTTTGACAAAGTAGTGTACAGTAAAACCTCTCTATAATGGCCACTAAATTGTGTTAATTAGTTGGTATTTAGGACAGGTGGTTGCTTTAAGCAAGGTGAAAGTAAAACAGAATGCTCCTATAGGAGCGTTCTGTTTTACTTTCACCTTGCTTTAAGCAACCACCTGACTTTAACACAAACTACTTGATGTTGTAATTCAGTGGCTGGTATAGAGAGGTTTTACTGTACTTACCACATATATTTGGCCTGACAAACTTAGGCAAATAGTGCAGACCCAGATCAAACACTTTGATCAGGGTTAAAACTATTTGCCACTCAAATAGTTCTATGTAAATTACCAAAACAGTAAAATAATTCTAAAACCACGTATTTATAATAAACATAAGTACAGTATAATCTCAATACTACGGAAGTTTAGTAATGAAGAATTTATGTCTTTGTAGGCAGGTGGCTGCTTAATGCATGATGAAAGTACACAGAATTTTTAAGGTGTTGGTAGAAACTGTAGTCAGATCTATTATTTTTAAAAGCAAACAGAACAGACTCTGATCAGACAGCTCCTAAAGGAGCAGTCCAATCTGGATCTACTATGTTGGTAAAGGCATCAAAAAGTGTTTGTTTGAAGGAAAGGGTTAACTAAGATACACCTTTTCCTGCTTTTGCAAACATAGTAGTTCCAGATCAGATGGCTCCTGTAGAAGCTGTCTGATCAGGGTCTGTTCTGTTTGCATATGGAATTCCATACAATAGATCCAAAGGCAAAAAAAATATGCCAATATAAAAATTCAGCTTAAAAAAAATGTTATTATTACTTACATGAAATTCACAAGGTTCAGGGCTAACCCTTTCATTCATATAAACACCTTTTCACTCTTTCCACAAACAGAGTAGACCTAGATCAGACAGCTCCTGAAGGAGCTGTTTGATCAGGGTCTTCTCTGTTTACTTATGGAACTTTGTAGATCCGATTTAACAGTTTCCACCATGGTGAAAAATCCCTTTGCCATATTCAATTTTACTGATTCTGTCGATGAATATCAATGTAGTGACAAAATCTTGAATACATCTTTAACCCATTCCCACTTTGGCTATTTTTAGACCTAACCTCTTTGAAAAAGTCTACCCAAAAGGAGCACTTACCAGAGAAAAGAAAATATTTAGAATCTTGTAGTATTGAAACCATTCTGATAAATAGAGCATTTGCCCCTATGGTGCAAATGCTCTATTTGTCAGAATGATTTCAAAAAGTGACTTTTACAGAGGTGTCAAAAGGCGTCAATATGCGGGAATGGGTTAACAGGGAAAGGATTAAGTTTCAAATAGCAGATTGGTATTCACTGTTTACAATGACTAAGTGCCCGTTATCTTGTGACTTAATTCTTATAGTCCTGGAATCAGTGTTTCAAAGAGTCTTCAGTTTACGACTAAGTGCCTGTTATCTTGTGACATAATTCTTTCTGTCCTAGAATTGGTGTTTCAAAGACAAATCAATAATAATGAGAGTTGCTCTCTGGGAAAACTGATTATATCACGTAACAAATGGTGTAGACCCAGGTCAGCTGCTACATCTCAAACACAGTAACTGATCTGAGTCTGCACTCTTTGACACCCATTAGAATCTGTAATAATTTGTTCTGCATCTTTCCTCGATCTCATACATCATTATACATAATCTGGGTATACCCGATTCTCAGAAAGTATCTCATATATGACTCAGTAGATTTGACAAAAACAATTCACTGAATGGTGACATACAGGTTTTCCTTGACTTAATTGACTTAGCCCATTCCCGCATATTGATCATGATGCCTTTTGATGCTTCTGTAAGTCACTTTGTGAAACCATTGTGATAAATAGAGCATTAGCTCCAAATATTTGCTAAATGCAAGTCCAATTGTGCTACCTTGACCTTGGATATACATGCCGGGACACACCCATGTTATTGTAGCATGTTCAGATTAACATGTGAAATTTGAGGAGGATCCACTATCAAGCAGAACTTTTACAAAGAGACAGATAGAGAGCGCTATTCCATAATATGTCCCATTTTTTCAAATGGGCGTTTAATAAAAACAACACAGACACATAAAAAAAATTGTAAAATTTATTGCTCAAACTGTACTGAATACAAAACATTATTGCACCTGTTAATTGCTATTTAACCATTTACTCCATAAATATGCCTTTCTACATCTTTGCAAACAGAGTTGACCCAGGTCAGACAGCTGTTGTAGGAGCCATTTGATCAGATCAGGGTCTGCTCTATTTGCTCATGAAATAATATATTTATGATTCTACAGCTTCTAAATATTCCTGTGGTCATATACCATCATATTTTTTTTAATTAAATTAACATTCATAATGTCATTATATCTAAGATGAATATTCACAGAGTAAAGGGTTTACCATTGGTCAGTCAGACCATCTCATGTGACTCATCTCGAGTTTCCTAACCCTAACCTCTAAAAACATTTTTTTGAAACGGCCTATAAACACAGACCAAAAGTTCCTGTGTCTCCTGGTTCTAGTAATAAATATTCTTAATATAATTATTTCTTACATGAATATTCATTGAGTAAACGGTAAAACTTGTGTAAGGATATTGAATGACAAACAGTGCAGACCCTGATCAGAGGGCTCCTAAACTTTAAAGGAGCCCTCTGATCTGGGTTTACACTTTTTTCAAATGCCAGTACCCTTGTTTCCTGTGTTCAAAGGGTTTACATTTACATCACACAATCTTTCATCTTCTGAATGTCTAAACAGTATACAGTAAAACCTCTGTATAATGGCCACTTAATTGTGTAAATTGGTTGGTATCTAGGGCAGGTGGCTGCTTAAAACAAGGTGAAAGTAAAACAGAACGCTCCTATCCTATAGGAGCGTTCTGTTTTACTTTTACCTTGTTTTAAGCAGCCCCCTGCCGTTAACACTAAATACTTGATGTAATTCAGTGGCCGTTATAGAGAGGCAGAGCTACAGATAACAGTGCGTACTCAAATACTAAAATCGCCATTTCTCCACCAAATCCTATGTTGTGACCACTCTTTAGAATCGTCTCCTCGTGATGATTCTAAAGAGTGGTCACAGCATAGGGTTTGGTCGAGAAATAAAGAAGTTATACTTGGAAATGTGTCAATTTATGCATCTTATCTGGAGCCCTGGAGAGGTTTTACTGTACAATTCACTCAACCTGGGAACAAGTGTCAGTCTCAAATTGTTGGAATCCTGATGAGTTGTCGAGCGACTTGAGGTCTCAGTCTGGATCCAAGTTGTAAGCAAATGGTCACGATGAGATGGACAAGGGTTATGCAGCAGTATAATGAGAGGAAAAATGAAGCATTGATCACAGTCATCTTATTTCATCAACCATCAAAACATCTTGAGATTCCACAATTTTCTCAGGGTTTATTCATAAATCTTATGAAACTCATGGAAATGAAACCACAAAAGTACAATGATGATGTGTCATGTTATGCCATTTTGCTGAAAAACATCTACGACATCCTGTTTTCTAGCTAACTGTTGAGGATGGGTACCGGATGAGTCTTTTCTACAGTCGGCTCCATGTTGCAACAGAATAGCTACACAAGCAGAGTGCTGGGCACCAGAGGCAATATGGAGAGCTGAAATACGATAAAACCAAAGTTCAAGATAAATGGGGTCAGCTAAACATGTTGACTATTTCCCCGTTGAATATTCACATAAGAAATTGACATCATGAATATTTATTAGCTGAATTTCTATAATGGCGTATACAGTAAAACCCTTCTAAACTGGAATTCTAGTAGAGCAGAATTTAGACACTTCTAAGCAGGTGGCCGCTTAACCCTTTCCCTCATATTTATAAACGTGTTTTCATACATTTGCAAACAGTGTAGACCCAGATCAGATGGCTCCTATAGGAGCCATCTGATCATGGTCTGCTCTGTTTGCTAATGGAATCTGATAGATGTTTCTTTATTTTCTAAAATGGCCACAAAAAATTCCTTCTTCCATATTTCTTTATAACTATTTTGTCCATGAATCTTCAGTAGGTATTGAAATTTGGATTTTGTCTCCACGACCGATATTTATACTAAATTTAATGTCTGGTTTAGAGGAATTTTACTGTATATACAGGATCTGATCAGGGTATGCTCTGCTTGCTTATGGCATTATATACATAGGATTTTACAGTATCTGCCAAGGTAAAAAAAGTCCTGTGTTTATGCACCATTATTAATCCATTACCTCATAGGCTATATTTAGACCCTACCACTTTGAACAGATCTACCGAAAAGGATCATTTACTACAGAAAAGGGACATTTTAGAAATGTGTAGTTCAAAAACCATTGTGATAAATAGAACAGTTGCTCCTATGGAGCAAATGCTCTATTTATCAATGGTTTCAAAAAGTGACTTTTACAGAGGTGTCAATAATTAATATTAACCCTTTCCCCGATATATAAACGCCTTTTGAAACAGAGCAGACCCTGATCAGATGGCTTCTGCAGGAGTTGTCTGATCTACGTCTATTCTAGTTACAAAGGCATGAAAAGGCATATCTAAGAGGTAAAGGTTTTAGCTACTTCTTGCCGTAAAGACGCAGGGGCCTGTTTTATGAAAGATCATACAACTGAAATTGTCATTAAGTTGTAATATACGATAGTTTCTGTTGTTCAATGATTTTTTTAGAAAATAGTCCTGTTGATTCACACCTATGCAAGGGGTTATAAAACTTCTTAGTCTGAGTTCATTGTCAAGAATCTGAATGGTCAAATTTTGAGTTTCACTTAACCATTTCCTCCATAAATACGCCTTTCTATGCCTCTGTAATAGTCACTTTATGAAACCATTGTGATAAATAGCACAATGGAGCAAATGCTGTATTTATCACAATGGTTTCAAATCTACACAATGCTGAAACTTTCCTTTTCTCTAATTAATGCTCCTTTTCGGTAGATTTATTCACAGAGGTAGGATATAAAAATAGCCTATAAGGGAATGCGTTAAAGTTAGATTAATCTGATGCTCAGACTCAAGGGGAAAGGTGTATAAAGTTGGGCCCTGGTACAGTATAACCCCTCTAAACAGTACCTTCAAAGTAGAATCAATGCCTGTCTGTAAGACAGGTGACAGCTTAATGCAGGGTGAAAGTCATGCAGAAAGCCCTCAATGGAGCTATACAATGGAGAATGACTTTCATCCTGCATTAAGCAGCCACCTGCCTAAAAGATCTAATTTCTTCTTGCTGAAATTTGGATTCAGAGGGGTTTTACTGAACTATAAAATAAAAAATAATTAAATTTAATCATTTACGACCAATAACGCAGTTGCATACCAATATAATGTATGTACAGTAAAACTTCTCTATAACGGACACTAAATTACATCAAGTATTTTGTGTTAAAGGCAGGTGGCTGCTTAAAGCAAGGTGAAAGTAAAACAGAACGCTCCTATAGGAGCGTTCTGTTTAACTTTCACCTTGCTTTAAGCGGCCACCTGTCCTAAATACCAAATAATTAACATAAATTAGTGTCCATTATAAAGAGGTTTTACTGTACATGTCCACAACCCATGTATAGTGTATAACTTTATCTTCACAAAACAGTAATGGAGGTGTGACAGCTGTGAGTAACGTAAATGTAAGGAATAAAAAGTGTATTAAACCAATCTTTATGTTTGATTGTACAAAAGAATGGTATTTAGCATTTTCTGTCTGATGCTAGATTACATAACATCCAAAGAAAGTGTTTAAGTGTTCATACGGAAAACTATTCAGTATCTTTAAATTCCCCATCGTCACCTTGATTTTGAACTTTACTCATACTAACTGATCTCCAAACCATGTATGAAGAATCTAGGCCAAATGGTCGGAAAACATTTCAGTGTCTAAATCTCTGGACAGTCTACTTGTCCTAAACCTTTACTAATGACATCCAAGTCAGTAAGGTTGATCTTCAGCCTTGTCCAATTTATGTGTCACTTCAAGTCCAATAAAGTCTGTCACAGCAATGACCGGCCATCAAAACGGATCCCAACATAGTGTCGACATCAATACAAACCGTTTTTTCTCCAGATAATTATGTAAAGTTTCTGTGAAAATATTGACCTTGCGGCTACTGGGGATAATGGAAGATGCAGTCACTGCAGTGACAAAGTGATTTGATACGTGCTAGTTCAAAATATATTTTAGTGCTGGGAATTGGACCAACTTTTACTATCTGTTATTGGTTAGATGCAACTAATTGATGACTGATTACTATTTATTAAAGCTTTCCTCCATAGATACGCTTTTCTACGCCTTTATAAAAGTCACTTAATGAAACCATTGTGATAAATAGAGCATTTGTTCCTATAGGAGCAAATGCTCTATTTATCACAATGGCTTCAAACTACAAAATTCTAAAAGTTTACTTTTCTCTAGTAAAATCTCCTTTTAGGTAGATTCATTCAAAGAGGTTGGGTCTAAAAATAGCCTATGGAGGAAAGGGTTATTGATTAATAATCAATTATTTTAAATTGGAGCTCAAGATATGGGATATTTAAAACGTATAAGCTTTTGTGTCAACCAAACGGTATGCTGTGATCATCTTGAAGTTTTATTGCTTTTATCAGGTTTTACGTCGCTATAACCGTATATCTGTCATATCACACCATCCCGCTAATTACAGGTGGAGGTCCTTCTGTGCACGGAACAAAATGCATTCTTTGGTACACAGAAGAACATCCGGGCAGAATCACCGACCTACCGCAAGCCAGTTGGAAGGCTTCCTCACATGAAAAATCAAAATGCCCAGACCGGGATTCGAACTACAGTGGTGAGGGGCTAAGCGATTATCAGTCGAAGACCTAAACCACTCAGCAACGGAGGCCCACTCATCTTTAACCCATTCTAGGAGCCATCTGATCTGGGTCTACTCTGTTTGCAAATGCATGAAAACACGTTTCTATGAGGGAAAGGGTTAATCCCCGTCATTCAAATTTCTTTGTAGAACCTTTTTTTTTAATGTTTTTAATAATATTCTGACATATTGAAGTGAAATATTTTCTACATCTGGACCGATTATGCCAACCCCAAGCATGCATGTACTAATGCAGTTTTGACTGAATAAGGTGACGCTGGTTTACCTCAGGTGATTATCTGACTAAGTTTGCAAAGTATAGGGTCAACACATACTAGCGCATCTACAAATCTAAAACATGTAGACATTGATCTTGAATTTTTGGTTCTGACAGTGTATTTAAAGGAGCATTCTGCAAGACATTCATCCTGTATTAACCCATTACCTCATAGGCTATATTTAGACCCAACCTCTTTGAATTAATGTACCGAAAAGGAGCATTTACTAGAGAAAAGGAAACTTTTAGAATTGTGTAGTTATGAAACCATTGTGATAAATAGAGCATTTGCCCCTATGGAGCAAATGCTCTATTTATTACAATAGTTTAAAAAAGTGACTTTTACAGAGGCGTAAAAAGGCGTCAATATGAGGGACTGGGTTAAGCAGCCACATGCCTAAAACATCTAGCCTTCTTTACTAAAATTTCAGTCAAGAGGGGTTTTACTGTATACATTTCCAAAATTCGTGTCAGTATATAATCAATATTCCATTATATCAAATGTCGTTATAACGAGTGTTCACTGTACTAGCACAAATGCAACATCATCTGTTCAAGGGAGAGAGGTAACTTTATATCTATCCTACCTGCTCTTCCCTTGTTATCACAGACATTTACATCACTATCAAGGGAGATAAGTAACTTTATATCTATCCTACCTGTTCTTCCCTTGTTATCACAGACATTTACATCACTATCAAGGGAGATAAGTAACTTTATATCTATCCTACCTGTTCTTCCCTTGTTATTACAGACACTCACATCACTATCAAGGGAGATAAATAACTTCGTATCTCTCCTATATGTTCTTCCCTTGATATAACACATTCACACCACTACAAAGGGAAATAAGCAACTTCAGTATTCTCCCACCTGTTCTTCCCTTTTTGTCCCATACATTCACATCACTACCAAGGGAGATAACTAACTTCGTATTTCTCCTACCTGCCGTGTATTCAGTTATGGCTCACATGAGCAACCAGTTGCAATCCGAGACCTGCTACTAGACTGTATGCTATGCCTTATAGTTTATACACATCAAGAGTGTGTACCACAATATGAGATTATGTCATTCCTTCTAGGCCTAGTAGCTAGTCTAACGACTGGTTGCTCACGGTCTCCACTACTAAACGCATGGCTGTTCTACCTTTGTTATCGGACATTCACTTCATTACCAAGGGAGATAACTAACTTCATATTTCTCCTACCTGTTCTGCCCTTGTTATCACAGACATTCACATCGCTACCGAGAGAGATAAGTAATTTCAGTACTTCATGTTGGCCTTCCTGCAACATCAGAAGAAAATGGCATGTTGGACATTTACAACAGTGTAGACCACACCCAGTCACTGCACAGCAAAGCAATGTCTGATCTGAACAAATATGGTTTGAGCCAGTGCCTTATAAAACAATGTAGCTAATAACGAGTGGAAAAGTGCAGAGGCCTGTATTATCCCATTCCTCCATAGGCTATTCTTAGACCCAAACTCTTAGAATAAATCTACCGAAAAGGAGCTTTTACTAGAGAAAAAACCCATTTTAGAACTGTGTAGTTTAGAAACCATTGTGATAAATAGAGCATTTGCTCCATAGGAGCAAATGCTCTATTTATCACAATGGTTTCAAAAAGTGACTTTACAGAGGAGTAGGAAGGCGTATTTATGGAGGAAAGGGTTATTCAAGATCGTATGATCAAGTCCTGAATTTCAACGATAACTACCTCTTGCATAACCCTTTACTCCATAAATATGCCTTCCTACGCCTTTGAAAACAGAGTAGACCCAGATCAGATGGCTAAAAGTTTAAAAGTCACCTTAAAATTTGGGCAAGTGCATATTACTCGTCACTGGTCCAAATGGGCAAGTGGCATTTAAACCACCAATTCACTTCACATATTATGTAACATATCACTAACATTCACTTCACCCTTTCCCTCATATACACACTTTCTCATGCCTTTGTAAACAGAACAAACCCAGATCAGACGGCTCCTATAGGTCTACTCTGTTTGCTTATTAATTTATAATCAATCTGACTACAGTTTCTATCAATACGAAAAACTTCAGGTGTACATTTTCAGAAACTAAACAAACAGATCTATCAAATTCCTCTAGCAAACAGAGCGGACGGGGATCAGATGGCTCCTATAGGAGCTGTCTGATATGGGTCTTGTCTGTTTGCAAATGCGTGAAAAGGTGTTTATATGAATATGGAACAGCAAAAGTGTTAAATACGAACCATTGAGGTAAAGCATTTTATCCTCTATATGTGTTACATATCACACACATTCACTTAATTCATCTACATAATTATAATACATATCACACACATTCACTTAATTACTTACATATGTAACACATCACACACATTCACTTAATTCCTCTACATATGTAACACATCACACATTCACCATAAATTCCTCAAATATGTAACACATCACACATTGATGCACTTAATTCCTCTACATAATTATGTAACATATCACAAACATTGATTCACTTAATTCTTCTACATATGTAACACATCACACATTGATTCACTTAATTCCTCTACATATGTAACACATCACAAACATTGATTCATTTAATTCCTCTACATATGTAACCCATCACACACATTCACTTTTTTCCTCTACATTATGTAACACATCACATACATTCACTTAATTCCTGTACATATATAACTCATCACACGCATTCACTTAATTCCTCTACATGGTCTTCTCACCTTTGCAGCACAATGCACGGCTGATAGGTGGGTCCCGGCTGACAGCCTGTTGGGTGAGACATCACAGCACTCTACCAGGTACTTCACAGACTCTGTGGCGCCCGACTGAGCAGACACATGAAGAGCCTGTCTCCCTAAATTATCCTCCTTCCTCACATCTGCCTACACAAAGACAACATCATTCATTAGATGACATAAGATATGTACAATCTACATACAATTCATCATCATGAAACCTTTTAACCCATTCCCTCATAGGCTATTTTTAGACCCAACCTCTTTGAATAAATCTACCAAAAAGGAGCATTTACTAGAGAAAAGGGATTTTTTTTAAAGAATTTTGTATTTCAGAAACCATTGTGATAAATAGAGCATTTGCTCCTATGGAGCAAATCCTCTTTTTATTACAATAGTTTCAAAAAGTGACTTTCATAGAGGCATCAAAAGGAGTCAATATGCGGGAATGGGTTAACTTCTACTTGCCTTCAAGCCACAACAACAAATCATCCCATGTGGATAACATCAATGTCTGCTATTCCCATCCAAGAATGTTATGTAATGTACAGTTATAGAAAGTGACATGTCGCTCAATTATAATACAGTAGTCATATTAAAATGCATCCTTTGATGAGGGTCTACAATGTTTGTACCCGTATTACCTGGAGACACGCTCAAAGTATGTAGATTACCTCTACTACCTGGAGCCCTGCTTGAAGTATTTAGATTACCCCTACTACCTGAAGTCCTGCTCAAAGTGTGTAGTTTTAATTTACACACTTTGAGCAGGGCTCCAGGCAATAGGGATAATTATTAACCCTATTACCTTGAGCCCTGCTCGAAGTATGTAGATTACCCCTATTACCTGGAGCCCTGATCAACAGAAGTTATAGTATTTGTTCTCTCTTACAATTCAGTTTATAATATTTCAAACAATGAAGCTGCATTGGAAATGTGGCAGCTGATCTAGATCTGCATTTTGGGAAATGTTTCCCCACTGGCTCTGACCATGTACATTAAAATTTGTTTTCTACAACATGAAAAGCAATTATATCAGACTGGAAATTACTGCTGCTGTCTGTTAAAGGAAACAAATTACATAATTGATGTTCTGATATATCAGACCAAAAGTGTTCAAAGGAACACAGTGTATTGCAAGCTAAGATGTGAGATGGTTTTCTAAGATAAGAGCATGACCAACAGACAGAAAGAAAATAGAAAAGTCATATATTATTTGTTTGAGTGCTTTACCAGTGACACAAAATGAAACTATTAATCATGTTAACCCATTACCTAATAGGCTATATCTAGATCCAAACTCTTTGAAAAAATCTACTGAAAAGGAGCATTTACTGGAAAAAATGAAAATTTTAGAATTGTGTAGTTTTAAAACCATTGTGAAAAATAGAGCATTTGCTCCTAAGGGTTATCAATATGAAAATGTAACAGTTTGTCAGTATAATTTTTCAACTTTAACAAATTCACTTGTCCATTTCAGGACCCGTTGTCTAGACAACAAATATTTGAGTCCAAAACAGATGCTAAAATACAATGTACCAAGTGCCTTATCAGGGTCCGAACTTTCTGAAATGAAACAGTTGGATTAACCCTTTACCTAATTGAGAGGCCTTTAACCCTTTCCTCCATATGCTATTTTTAGACACAACCTCTTTGAATCAATCTACCGAAAAGGAGCATTTACTAGAAAAAAGGAAAAGTTTAGAACTGTGTAGTTTTGAAACCATTGAGATAAATAGAGCATTTGCTCCTAAAGGAGCAAATGCTCTATTTATCACAATGGTTTCATACAGTGACTTTTACAGAGGCACAGAAAGGCGTATTTATGGAGGAAAGGGTTAAAGACCTTTGCAATAGAATAGATCCAGATATGAAGGCTCATGTAAGAGCTGTCTGATCAGGGACTACACTGTTTGCTTATGAAATAGCATAGATCTGGTTGTACAGTTTCTGCCATGGTCAATTGTTCCCCTGTACATGATACAATTCTAATTAATATTCATACATTTATTATTTCTTAGTGAATATTCAAACAAACCTGTAAAAATAAGAGTATAAGGAATTTAGGTACATGCATTTACACTTTCCTTCATATAAACCCATTTCCATGCCTTTGCAAATAGAACAGACCCAGGTCATACGTCTCCTATAGAAGCTGTCTGATCAGGGTCTGCTGTTTGCTTATCAAATTATAATAGATCTGACTACAGATTCTACAAATACATTGTACCAAAAACTCCAGTGTATAGATGCCATTATAAAAATTCAGCTACCGTAATAAATATTCATGATGTTATTATTTCTTACAAGAACATGCAACAGAGAAAGGGTTAAAACATTTCTCTATGCATATTTCTCCACCATCCCTAATCATCTTTTTACACATTAACCCATTCCCTCGTATGCTATTTTTAGATCCAACCACTTTGAATAAATCTACCGAAAGGAGCGTTAACTAGAGAAAAGGATTTGTTTTAGAATTTTGTAGTTTGAAACCGTTGTGATAAATAGAACATTTGCTCCTATAGGAGCAAATACTGTATTTATCACAATGGTTTCAACAGGTGACTTTTACAGAGGCATAGAAAGGAGTATTTATGGAGGAAACTACTTCTCTAAGGTGACTCTAATAACACTTTGGCAGAGAAACAAGAGATTAACCCTTTTCCTGTTCAATATTCATTTAAGAAATAATGACATCATGAATATTTATTAGCTGGGTTTTTTTTAAAACATGAAGTTTTCAAGAATTTTGTTTGCTTTGACAAACACTATAGAATTAGATCTATATCATGTCAAAAGCAAAGAGAGTAGACCCTGATTAGATGGATCCTATAGGAGCTGTCTGATCTGGGTCTGCTCTGTTTGCAAATGAGCGAAAAGGCATTTATATAAGGGAAAGATTTAACCCTTTCCCTCGTATAAACGTGTTTTCACACATTTGCAAACAGAGTAGACCCAGAGGAGCCGTCTGATCAGGGTCTACTCTGTTTGCTAATATAATTTGATAGATCTGTTTCTTTCCTTTCTAAAATATCTACAATGTTCCACCTTCCATATTTCTTTATAACTATTTTGTCCATGAATATTCAGTAGGTCTTGGAATTTGAAATAAACATAGAACAGGGAAAGGGTTAAGGCTAATTCCTGGGTTAAAAAGATCATTAAATCTACAGGCTACAACTCTGCACCTTATGTTTTGTGATCAGCAGCTTTGCTGTTGGAATGCTCTCTACTCTGAGGGTGTCCATGAGCGGAGTGGAGCCACAACTGTCCTGTACATCTGGTAGGTAGTCACAGTGATCTAACAGGTAATCCACCACCTCACAGCGACCATGCAGGGCTGTCCAACAGCAATCACAGATTGTATGACAAATATTATCATAAGACAAAATTATTGCACATTCTAGCGTGCAAGAATTTCCTATGGTAGCAATTACATATATCATAAGTTACATACATTAACATGTAGCATAAGTTACATACAGTAAAACCCACTAATGCGACCACCTAAAAGAGGTAGTATTCCAGGTGCTAGATGCAGGTGGTAGCTTAATGCAGGACAAAAGTAATGCAGAAAGCTCCTAGAGGAGCTTTCTACATTACTTCTGTCATGCATTAAGCAACCACCTGCTTATAAAGACACCCATATTAGAGGGGTTTTACTGTACATTAACATATATCATAAGTTATATACATGAACCACAGGGGTCTGGACCACTTCATGGGGGTCTATATGTACTATATAATAATTATTATATAGTACATAGAGACTCCTATGAAGCGGTCCAGACCCCTGTGACATGAACCTACAATAACAACTTGAAGTTGTCATATGTTAGAAATTATAATACTTTCAGTTGAATGATTTTTTTATCAAACAGACACCTGAGTAACAATACTCTTCCCTGTTCCATACTAATCTAAGGAATAATGAAATAATGAATATATAATATATGTAAACAGGATATTTACGTATTGGTAGATATATAGGAGCCATCTGGTCTGGGTCTGCTCTGCTTGCTTATGTAGTTATATAGATTTGATTCTACAGTTTCTGCTTTGGCAAAAATTTCGTGTGCCATTTTAAAATAAATTTAATTTATACATGTATTAATGGCATCATTATTTCTAACATAAATATTCATGGTGTAAAATGATTAAATTAAAATTAAAAATAGACAAACTGAAATAAAGAAATATACCCCTTTTAAATAAATCAAAGGCATGTAACTTCAAAACCCTGGTATTTTCCCCCAATATTCTCAGATCTTACAAGCACAAAAACTCTGGACTCTATGGACTGTAATGAATACATATAATATATATGATATTTGTAATAAAAATATTAGACTAGTTATCAACCTGCTGTGTGTAAAGGCGTCCTTCCATTGTTGCTAACTGTATCCCAAAGGCTTGGCTCATAATTTAACAAATACTCTATAATGGGCAGATGTCCTTCTCTGAAAAAACAAAAAACAACAAGCATCAATCACCTGACAAATATGCATCTGTATGGTCGCAAGAGAGGTTGAGAGGACAACTGCCAAAACTCTTTACAGTAAAACCTCTCTATAATGGCCATTAAATTATGTTAATTATTTGGTATTTATGGCAGGTGGCCGCTTAAAGCAAGGTGAAAGTAAAACAGAAGGCTCCTATAGGAGCCTTCTGTTTTACTTTCACCTTGCTTTAATCAGCCACCTGCCTTTAACACAAAATACTTGATGTAATTTAGTGGCCATTATAGAGAGGTTTTACTGTATCTGTAAAAAAAAGAAAAGAAATAATGCCTGTATCAATAATAATTTTCAATAATGTTTATAAAGGAATGTGAACACGGAGGTTTTGTACATCCAAGAAAATGTAGAATCAGATCAATATTAACCCTTTGCTTGCTATTCACGTCAATATACCTACCTGTAAATAGTGAAGACCCAGATGAGACAGCTCCTGCAGGAGTTGTCTCATCAGGGTCTGCACTATTTACAAATTGATTGTGCAACCAGTGCACTCCACAGCAGTGATTGCACAGCGAAATACTTGTACACAGTGAATATATATGTAATTATACAACAGGGCATGGGTAAAGAAGGAGAAATGTATTTTAAAATTCAGCAAGCGAAGGGTTAATGATTTAATCTATATATTTATAAACAAACAAAGCAGACATTGATCAGATTGCTCCTACAGGAGCTTTTTGATCTGGGTCTACTCTGCTGAAAAAAAAAAGTTTTTAACTATTTTATATACACATACTTGAACAGAATAAATATCTTGATTTCTACCTGACAGCTATATGAAAGGTGTTCCATCCATCTTTGTTTCGAAGCCTTGGATTTGCTCCACTTGCAATCAAGCTTTGTATAATTTCCAAATCATCCTTAGTGCAAGCAAGCATAAGAGGTGTCCTTTAAAAGAAGAAAACAATCTTTACATACATACATGTATGATGTATGCTGTACTTCCATGTTCTCTTATTTCGAAAAAAAAGTCTGGAAAACCAAGGTATTATGTACATACAATACAATATTGGAATGTATGAGCATCCGCTGTGATTAGAACTCATGACCGACCTCCAGATTGGGAGGTGGACACTATACCATGTCATTACAGTTAAACCTCTCTATAATGGCCACTTAACTGTGTTAATTAATTGGTATTATGGGCAGGTGGAGCATTCTGTTTTACTTTCACCTTGCTTTAAGCAGCCACCTACCTTTAACAAAAAAAAAAAAATGATATAATTTAGTGGCCGTTATAGAGAGGTTTTACTGTACACACCATCATTTCTATTAATGATGTATAGATCTACATAAATCAGCTCAGAATCCTCAGATACACTGTCAAAAGAGAGAAAATAGATCAAAAGTAGTCAAGCAGGGCACAGATTTAGCACTCGCATACTTGCAAATAGAAAATGAAAATTGTGAGTTGAAATTTCAAGCACTGGGAAAAAAATGCTAGTGCAATTTTTCGAAAATTAAAAGACATATTAGTAAAAAAAAATTGGCCCTAGCAAAAATTTGCCAGTGAGCGAAAAAAAAAGTTAATTTCGGGCCCTGTCACATAAAAAAAAGTTAACCTTTTACTCTATAAATTGCCTTTCTATGCCTCTGCAAACAGAGTAGACCCAGATCAGACAGTTTGCTCTGTTTGCTCATGATCCTTCTGTGTCTATGTATGTGCTATTATAACAATTAATCTAATTAATATCATCAAGTAAAGGGTTCAAAATCAACTTTTCGGTATTTTTTCTTATATTATTATTATTTTGTGTGTGTGTGTGGGGGGGGGGGGGTGTTTGCTTACCAATCAGCCCTTTTCAGTGGATCAACTTTTACGCCACACTTCAGTAAATAGGCAACACATTTTATGTTCGAAGACTGAGCTGCCTCGTGGAGAGGCCTTTTCCCGTCAAGGTTTGCAATTTCTAAAAGGGCACCTTCCGAAACAAAATACTCCAGTAATGACAGATTGTTGAATCTTGTAGCCAAGTGTACGACGGTGTCACCAGATTTTGGATAGCTTGATGTAAGCCAAGCTTTCTTACTGTCTATATGTTCTTTAAAATATTCAATGGCTCCATTTTGCGCAGCCTTAAACACAACATCCATGACTGTTGCGTATTTTTCTGCTTCTTTTCAAAATCGAGGTTCCAAAATCGCTGTTTGCATTTAACCGGAAGTTTACATACGAGACACTGAAACCCGCTTTCTGATGCAATTCGACTTCAGCCTTCATTATCAAGCCAAGCGTATTGCTACTTAATTACCCCCCATAGACACCTGATTAATATTCAGACACATGCCAAAGAATACTTTTAACAATTGCGTTGGTGTGAGGTATGAAACTTGATTACGTGAATTGAATAAAATAGGTTGTCTTGGTTTAAAATTCGGGAACCAGCTGGTCAAGTCAAATTGGAATTTATCACACCGTACCAGTACCATATCTGACTATACGGGACGTTTCGTACCAAAACAGTTCATCCAATGACGTTTCGTACCATTATTGACAATTTCCTATTACTATTGAAAAATTACTGAGATGACAGTTTTATTATTATAGGCGCATTTTTCTCGGCTGATAGTCACCACTCGTACCATACTATAATCTACTATTTTGTACCATGTGCAATTTCGTACCATGTTTTGTTTTTGTTTTTTTAATTTTATATGACTTTTTTGTAACTTTGTACTACTTTTTTAACGCGTCCCTCATATAAACCCTGTCATTTAAAGACTGTCTCTGCCAGTCTCACTCTCTCCGTCTGTCTGTCTGTCTGTCTCTGTCTGTATCTGTCTGTATGTCTGTCTGTCTGTCTGTCTGTCTCTCTCTCTCTCTGTATGTCTGTCTGTCTGTCTGTCTCTCTCTGTCTGTCTCTCTCTGTCTGTCTCTCTACGTGTCTCTGTCTCTCTCTCTCTCTCTTACTCTGTCTCTGTGTCTGTCTGTCTCTGTCTGCCTGTCTGTCTGTCTGTGTGTGTGTGTGTGTGTCTCTCTCTCTCTCTCTCTCTTTCTCTCACTAATCTATATACCTATGTGAAGAAGAATCTACACTAAGAACAAGATACCAGACAATATGATTTAATGTTCTAGTATATAGTATACATGTACGGTGTTAAGGTATCGAATTAGGTGTCAAAGTAATGCTAGGTCAGTCCAACCGAAACTATACCCATTCCAAGAGTATATGTGATAAAATCCAAATTATTGTAAACTATTTAAATTTTATGAGCAAAACAGATACGTGACATCCGAAAAGTACGTGTCAAAATTAATGCTGAAGTAAGAGTAAAGGATACATTCAAACAGTGTAGGGATACTTGTACGGAACGTGATAAGGGGAAACTAATGACCCATATTTATAGATAAGTTAGATAACAATATACTGTTGAACTTGTCTTAAACGATAATTAATGTTTTAATATGGGCGTCTTAAATGTGGTAGCTTAATGCAGGTCAAAGTAATACAGAAAGCTCCTGTATGAGCTTTCTGCATTAATTACTGATGACATGCTCTAAGCTACCAGATGTCTTACGAACCCAACATCTTTTTATGGCCGCTTAAGCCAGATTCTACTGTAATGGACATACCTGATGTATATTTATTTAATAACTGAAGGCACACTTAGCTAATTAATTGACTAGAAACCTATTTTTTGTTGCTCATAAGTCTAAGAGGTTTGTGATGTCAATGCTATTAATGTAAAGTAGCATTCTGTATATTTCCCTACGGTTGGTTGCATACCACATTCCATGAATGAATTGAGATATTGCTTACCTTGAATTTTAAATGCATTGGTTTATGTAAATACTTTCGACCATTGATAAATACTACATATATTCTATAGGACTATATAGTGAACAGGTCGCATATATTTGTATGGAGGTCCGGAGGAAGTGGGTTATCAAACAAACTTTCCACCCCGCATTTGACCTTCTCTTTTTGACAACCATCTGACATTTGCATCTGCAGACATTGATGTCTAATTCAGTTTTTGGCAATGCGTCTCTCTCTCTCTCTCTCTCTCTCTATTTCTCTCTTTGTCACTCTCTCGCCCCCTCCATCCCCTCCTCTCTCTCTCTCTCTCTCTCTCTCGTGTTCCCTCTACCTTTGTTAAACCCATCTTTGGCGTTTTCATTCTATCTATACACCCTCTCTGTTATTTATCGATGTTTACATTATTGATCGCCGCATTTAGACTATCACTTAGTTTGAGGTGTAGGATCTACGCCACTGAAAGCAAATGACTCCCTTGTTTGGGACGCGCTAGGAGTTGTCGGCTCACCCCTTTTAGGGACGCGCTAGGAGTTGTCGGCCGATGCCAAAGGTTGGCATTTTGCTTGTACTAAGTTTACATGTTGCATTAGAGGGTTAATACACGTTTTTTCGGGCAATAACATATGCAGTGTCCCGAGGGACTTGTTGGCCCCGAGCCCGAAGGGCGAGGGCAACAACATTCCCGAGGGACACTGCATATGTTATTGCCCGAAAACAAACGTGTATTAACGCTATTCTTGCATAAAACCCACTTTCTGCTTTCCTGTAACAATTTAAATCTTCCAAATACAAGCAAAACTATACACTTCTTTGAAACTTCGTTCGATTTATGCTGTTTCCGGGCCATTGTTTTCTTTCTAACGTCATTTCATGAGTGTATCAAATATCGTTTACACGGAATTTCATTCAATATGTCTATCACTAAAATAGTTCATTGTCGATGCCCCTGAAATACTCGCACCGTTCGCCTAGCTTAGTCCAAAACGCTATCATATATAGCATTCGAGTCCATTGTTTACCTGAGGCCCCAAATAGGTATAACTAAAACCGGTCAACAACAACGCGTGCGCACGAGAATCGCCTTGTTAATACATGGTCTAGCGGGACTTAAACAGCACGTTTTGTGCAAGAATGTGATATAATACGCAAATAAAAATAAATGTCTGTCTACACCCGGTGGTTTATTAGGGTCGGGTGTCAAAACGGTTCAGACAAACAAAGAAATACATACATGTATTCCAGCTATCTCTGATCCAATCCAAACGTATGTACAGCAGAACCTGTCGTTCATTAATTGAACATGGGAGTCTTAAAGAGCAGGTGGTTGCCTTAACCCATTCCCTCATTGGCTATTATTAGATACAACCTCTGAATAAATCTTCCGAAAAGGAGCATTAACTAGAGAAAAGGATTTTTTTTTTAAATTTTGTAGTTCGAAACCATTGTGATAAATAGAGCATTTGCTCCTATAGGAGCAAATGCTCTATTTATCACAATGGTTTCACATAGTGACTTCTATAGGGTCGTCAAAAGTCGTCAATATGAGGGAATGGGTTTAATGCGGGGCAAACGTATTACAGAAAACTCCTCCTATAGGAACTTTCTGTCTGCATTACTCTTGACCTGTATTAAGCTACCACCTGCCTTACATACCCATAATTATATATCTTTCTGATGACCGCTTGAGACAGGTTTTATTGTATACTATTAAGTATTAACCCATTACCCGCTGTTAAAAAAAAGAACAGTCCTCTTGAAACTGTGCGGTTTTGACTTATTCCGATTCGGCCAATCCTTTTATAAATTATTGTCCCAATCTCTGCCTGTCTGTCTGTGTCTCAGTCTCTATCTGTGTCTTCATCTGTCTCTGTCTATATGTCTGTCTGTCTCTGTCTGTCTCTCTCTGTGTTTCTCTCTCCATCTCTGTCTGTCTGTCTGTCTGTCTGTCTCTCTCTCTCTCTCTCTCTCTCTCTGTCTGTCTGTCTGTCTCTCTCTCTCTCTCTCTCTCTCTCTCTCTCTCTCTCTCTCTCTCTCTCTCTCTCTCAGTAATAAGATCTAGATATACAGTCCCATGGCGTTCATTTTGGTACTGTACAGTACCGTAGCAGATCTAGTAAAAGTATTTTAGAATAGATCTAGATCCAACTATTCTAACTATCTTTAGAATAAAGGAGCATTTACTAGAGAAAAGGATTTTATTTTAGAATTTTGTAGTTTTGAAACCATTGTGATAAATACAGCATTTGCTCCTAAGGTCTGATCTATTGTATTTGTACCTACTTCCGATTCGTTTCAGCGTGGTTCGAACCCAAAGACTGATTGTCAAACAGTTTGGATCCAGATGAGACGCCGAGTTACTCAGCATATCACCTGAATCCAAACTGTTTGACACTAGGTCAGATGCAAGCCAAGTCGTGCTTAGCATAATAGGATTAACGTTTTCACCATTATCGTTGTGTGAGAAAACTGTAGGTCTAGATTTGACCCCGGATGATTCTGACCATTACTTGATCAGTACCAAAAATATGCAAGAAATTTCTGATTTGCGAGAACCCTAATTTCCTTTACCCCTTCCCTGTTCTATGTTTATTCCAAATTTCAATACTTACTGAATATTCATGGACAAAATAGTTAGATCTATAATGAAATATGAAAAGTGGAAATTAGTAGCCAGTTAAGCAAGTAAAGAAATTATGTTGGGTAAAACTTTGGTGAGGTGAGATAAAAGAAAAAGAAAAAAACACTGAACATGGACTAATACCAGGACCGTACCCAGAAAGGTTTTGCTGGGGGAGGGGGGGGGGGCTAGTTAGGGAGGGCCGGTACGGGATGGGTGTCCCCTCCTATGTTATAATATAGGAAATCGGCTCCTTTTTACACCTGGAATTCAGTGTATAGACTTAAAACATGATGAATGATCCAAATGTTTCAATGCAGGGACTTCATGCAGATTATACTGACACAAAAGTTGTGATCAAGGCTAAATTTGTTTGCCATTGACCGACAGACGTGGATGTGATCGTGGGTTTTTCCACTGACATACAGACGTGATCTTAGTTAAAAGTTTGTTTTGGCCATTGACAGACAGACTTGTGATCATGACTTAAGATTTTTGCCATTGACAGACAGGCAGACATACACATGATCATGATTAAAGTTTTTTGCCACTGACAGACATTTGATCATGATTAAAAAGTTTTAGCCATATATATATACAGACACGGCATTATTCATCTCAGAACTAGCATCTGCTTATGTCTTTATTCTAAATGTGAAAACAGCCCTGATCAAAACTACAAACATCAAATGTTACAGTTTAACAAGAGGGCCATGATGACCCTTATTCGCTCACCTGGTTTTATAACAGATTTATGTATACAATGAAAAAGATATTCCATTTTATCTTATTTTACAATAACATTTTCAGGGTTTTTTTGGCTGATTTTATAGCCCCTATTCGGCTATATAACCAAATTAGGCCAAGCGTTGATCGCAGCATGACAGCATGCTAAAGGTAGCCTGCCTGTGTAGAGAACTATTAATGTCAGATAATTCCCCCCCCACACACACACACCCAGGCAGGTAGGAAAATATCCGTCACTAAAAAAATTGTTCCATTAATAAAAATGGTTTCTTGGCAACCATGCACGCAGCCCCCCCCCCCCAGGGGGGGGGGGGGGGGGGGGGGGCAAGGTACGGGCCTGCTCTGCAACTTTACCACTGCCCTCTTAACCCTTTCCCTGTTATATATTTATTCCAATTTCAATACCTAGGCTCCTGTACATTCATTAACAAAATAGTTATAAAGAAATATGGAAGGTGCAACATTGTAGACATTTTAGAGAAACTGGTCTATCAATTTCTATTAGCTAACAGAGCAGACCCTGACCAGACAGCTCCTCTAGGAGCCGTCTGACAGACCCTGACCAGACGGCTCCTCTAGGAGCCGTCTGATCTGGGTCTACTCTGTTTGCGAATGTGTGAAAATGCGTTTATATGAGGAAAAGTGTTATACTGGCCTAGATCATGTAGGGTAGCGTTATCCATATAGGGAGTTGGTTCCAATCTTTATGTAATGTTTAGCCTTGATAAAGGATGTTGAATAACAAAAAAGGGCAGACCAGATAGCTCCTCTAAATAAAATATATTCTATTCTCTATGAGCCCTCAGATCTGGATCTACACTGTTTACATTTAACAGTGTCCGCGTGTCCCGTATTCAAATAGTTAAAAGTACCGGAATTTATTCTTCCTGGTACGACTTAACGATCCGGGTAATTTTTACCTAGACACCGCAATCGATTGCCGGTGCCTAGGTAGCGACTTTATTTATCTATTTGGACAGGACGTCAGTGAACTTGGAATACTTCACCTAAGTGTTTGCGGGTAACTACACAATGAAATGTGTTTTATCGTATTTTCGAATAAGTTCATACCCAGTGTGTCTTATTCGACAGATCGAATCAACTGTCAATATTGTTGTAGATTATTGTAAAGTTTTATATTTCTCCCATCTCCTTTCTTCCTCTTATTCTTAACTACCCGATGGATGGCCATGTATGAAACAGCTGATCTTTTAAAATGGCATGTGGACATAAGATTTTTTGCAATGGCAAAACTGGTAGAGTCTGATCTATATAATGTCATAAGCTAACACAGCACACTCAATGGCCAGACAGCTCCTACAGGATCTACACTGTTTGCAAAGGCATCAAAAATGCCCCTATAGCAGGTAAAAATAATGTGGAGCATAAAAAGTTTGGCTGAGAGAAAATGATTAAAGAAAAAAGTTCATACAATTAATAGTAAAGTTTTCTTTAGACCTAATGCTTAAAAAATCCATAGCAACACAATAAAGGTTAATTTAATGTAATGGTTCTGGTGTGTGGAACGCAGCCCTGGTAGCTAAGTTGGTAGAGCAGGAATCAGGGGTCTTGGGTTTGAGTCCCACCCCTGGTTGCATGTTTCCTCCTATCACTTTTGGCAGTGGTGTTCTAAAGTGCTTGACAGCCCTTGCAGTGGGAAGCACAGCCTGTGAGAGCTGTGCCAGCTGTGAAAAAGTGAAGTGGAATCCCCATCATGGGGAATGTGGTGGTTCTGATGTGTGGAGCTTAGATTGCAAGCCCGGGTAGTTCAGTTGGTAGAGCACTTGCTCTGTAAGCGAGTGGTCCTGGATTTGAGTCTTGCACCTGACTGTACTTTCCTCCTGTCACTTTAATAAGCTAAAGTTGTCCAAACTCATTTACTTTGAAAGCTACATATAAGCGTGGTCATTTGTATGTTTCAAAGGGACATTTGTGAGGCACCTGATTACTTATACAAACAGTTTGGATCCAGCTGTAAGTCTTATTCTGTCTGATACTGATTTCTTTTTTCTAAGCCATAAAATTCATTGTTCAATATGTGTAATTATAAAAATTAAGTCCATGAATATTCAAACTTATCTGTAATAAATTCTTGACAGTTACACTTTACTCCATAAATACTCCTGTCTACGCCTTTGCAAACAGAGTAGATCCAGATAAGACGACTCCTGATTGAGCATCCTGGTCAGGGTCTGCTCTGTTTGCCTGGTGAATAATATAGATATGATTCTGTAGATTCTGCTTTGGCAAAAATTTAATGTGTTGATATGCCATTTTAAAAAATCAGTCTAATGTTAAACTTTATATTCATGATGTCGTCATTTCTTTCATGAATATTCATGGAGTAAAGGGTTGTCATGGGCCCACAAGGTGCAAACTGCTATGTCAAGAAAATAATTGGTTGTTATAACTGAAAATGAAAACCCTGCATCTCAGTATGATCCAAATGTTTCTACAATCTGGCCTTATTTTATAAGAGAAGTTGACAAAAAATACTTTATCTATTTTGCATTTTGCATTGGGAATGAGTCCTTTTAACAGACCCGTGTAGACGTCAGAAAATGGCTCAACGACGGTTTACCAGCTACAATTACTTAACCCTTTACTATATAGATTTTTACTCCTTTGCAAATTGAGTAGACCCTGATCAGACAGCTCCTGCAGGAGCCATCTGATCATGATCAGGGTCTGCTCTGTTTGCTTATAAAATTATAATATATCTTACTCCACATCTTTTACCAATACCAAAATCTCCTGTGTGCATTTGCCATTATAAAAATTCAGCTAACAAATATTCATGATTTCATTAATACTTGGTAATAATTTCTTACATGAGTATGAACATGTAAAGGGTTAACCCTTCTCTTGCTGAATTTTAAAATACATTTCTCCTTCTTTACCCATGCCCTGTTGTATAATTACATATATCTTCACTTTTTACAACATTTCGCTGTGCAATCACTGCTGTGGAGTGCACTGGTTGTACAATCAACTTGTAAATAGTGCAGACCCTGATGAGGCAGCTCCTGCAGGAGCTGTCTCATCTGGGTCTTTACTATTTACAGGTAGGTATATTGACGTGAATAGCAAGCGAAGGGTTAACATGCAGTGTTAAACTTGGCTTAGGAAAATCAGTATTAGATAGATTTGTTTATCTATAGAGATACAATTGTGTTCAAAGGTGAAGGGAAATCTGATACTTTCTTTGAAGGACAGTGTGGGCTGGTAATTCAAATATCTTTTTCTTTAATCATTTGAATGTGGGAATTAAGTTGAATGGATTTTACAAATAGTGTTGACCCACCACCATTTTGAACTATTTTCAACAAAAAAATATTCTTATTGCATAATATACAAAGGCAATTGTCGTCTGCGAAGTGTGTATGCTACAAATGTTTGGGTTAGATTTTCTCCATTATTTTTAAAAAAAACCATGTCAAACACTTATATTTTTAATTCAGATAATTATTTGCAGTCACATCTTCACCGCTAGTGTGCAAAGAGTGGGATGTACTGTCAGATGATAAGGGGCCATTTCTCTCTAACACTTTACTCCATAAATATGCCTTTTTACGCCTTGGCAAACAGAGTTGACTCAGATCAGTCAGAGCTATCTGATCAGGGTCTGCTCTGTTCATCTTTGCTTATGATATATCATATAATATATATATGATTCTTCAGTTTTTAACATGGCCATGCCTCCCTGTGCCCATGTGCCATTATAATCAGTGTTTTTTCTCTTTTGGGGGAATGGTGGCGGGGCTCTTTGATAGGGGAAAAATGTGTCTTGAAAGCAAAATAGTGGAAATTAAATATAATAATGTACCTAAGAGATATTTCTTTTTTTATTGTAATACAGTAAACCCCTGATCATAGACATCTTATAGGATAGCTTTACAAGTCAATGTCTGTTTTTTTCCCAAAATATTTCAATTATTGTGTTGACATCTTTGTCACTGAAATTGGAAGGGAATTTTTTTCCAATTAAGGGAAAAATATATACTTTTCCAGGAGGGGAATGGGGCCCATTATCGGCCCCAAAAAGGCCCCCAAAAAACACTGTAAATAAATGAATTATTATTGACGAGGTCATTATTAACTACATGAATATTCATGGAGTAAGAGGTTAGGTGTTCTTTGTAAGTCATGCTGTTTGCTTAACCCATTCCCTCATAGGCTATTTTTAGATCCAACCACTTTGAATAAATCTACCGAAAAGGAGCATAAACTAGAGAAAAGTAAAATTTTAGAATTTTGTAGTTTGAAGCCATTGTGATAAATAGAGCATTTATCACAATGGTTTCAAAAAGTGACTTTTACAGAGGGGTAGAAAGGCGTATTTATGGAGGAAAGGGTTAAATTTATATTACTCCGTCTGACTGATACATTTAACCCTTCCCTGTTGGATTTTATTGATCATATTCATGTAAGAAATGCACTAAGATTTTTTTTGTATTAGTAGAAACTACAGAAATAGCTCTGTTATAATTTCATAAGCAAAGTTGGTACTAGTAGCTCCCTAGTCTACGCTCTACATTAAAAGGGTAGTTCTAGGACTGGTCGGCCGGGTGTTAGGATAATGTGACTGGGTGGGGTGCCCTTGCCATGTGGCTATGGCAGAGGCATTCCAGTGAGGCAGCACTATAATTTGTCTCAAGGGGGTGCCGTCTGCAAATAACTGAAATACTGTTGGTCAGACGTAAAACCCAACTCACTCACTCACTCATAAGCAAACAGAGCGGAACCTTATCTTGGTCTACTTTGTTTACAAAAGTGTGAACAAGTGTGTGTATGAAGGAAAGGGTTAAAGCATGTTTGTTTTTGGTGAATTAAAGCAAATATAAATTTCTCAGTGACAAACATTGGTTAATATGTCCATGTGCTATCATTAGTTATGACGTACAATATATATTCATGAGGTCATAATTTCTTACTTAAATATTCATGGAGTAAAGGGTTAACTACAGTATTCTTACCTTAAGTACCCTTAGTACGGTATTCTCACAGACAAACTTAGGCAAATAGTGAAGACTCAGATCAAACTGTTCCTTTATCAGGGTCTACAGTATTCTCTCTCCCCTATTCTCAACATTCAAAAAGGTAGGATCTAAAAGTAACCTATGAGGTAATGTTTTAATTTAAGGTGTTAACCCATTCCTTTGGATTTTCACCTCTGTAAAAGTAACTTTTTCGTGATTTATCAGAGCGACAGATAGAGGTGCGTATTCAAATACTAAAATCACCATTTCTCCACCAAACCATTTGTTGTGTCAGATCTCTCTTTAGAATTGTCTCGACGAGTGGTACTTAACAACATAGTGTTTGGTGGAGAAATATTTCTTTGAAATGTTTTAATTTACACATCAACTGCTGTATTTATAAAAACAGGTGTTAGCTAAATGCATTTAGCAACTGCATGCTTTTAACCCTTTCCTCCATAAATACGCCTTTCTATGCCTCTGTAAAAGTCACTTTTTGAAACCATTGTGATAAATAGAGCATGTACTCCTAAGGAGCAAATGCTCTATTTATCACAATGGTTTCAGAACTACACAATTCTAAAAAAATCCTTTTCTCTAGTTAATGCTCCTTTTCGGTAGATTTATTCAAAGAGGTAGGATCTAAAAACTGCATGCTTTTAAACACATCTATGTTTATTCATAAAGTGGTCCCTTTAGAGGGGTTTTACTGTACAACTGCCACAACAGTTGAGCTGTTGAACATGATCAGTGAGACTAAAAAATATTATTATAAGTTTTTAATCTTGATCACGTTTAAGACTCTTGTTATAGTGTGTAAACTATATATATTGCCTTCTGGTAAAAGATATAAATGTCATTTGTACCAATATTAGACACAGTTTAAAACCTGTATCTTTGAAGTGTCTCAAAGTGATCAATTATCTGGTCTGGGTCCACGCTAATATATCACGAAAATCCTACTGATTTCATTTCTAGAGTAAAAGTGCAAGTGTATAGTTTGTGTTTAATTGTAATATTTATTTAAATACTTCATCTATTTACTTAATATAAACTTAATTTCGCCAGGATAGACTTTCACAACACAAGTGTACAGTGTATTTGCTCAAAGACTTACAAGTTTACTGGACAGAAGAAATATTTGGTTTAAGGTTTAGTGGTATTTGTGTCTCTGTTATTCGTATATTGCAGACTTTTTATTAGCATTCAAGAAGGAGTTTATCAAGTGCAAGGTTTGTAGTTCTTAGTTTTGCTTTGACTAATTTTCCCAACATTGGAAGTTAATCAATGACATTTGCTAAATGCAAATTGTGTATGCTTTAGTTAATTAAATTACATTCAGTGATGGTGTTCGATTGGAATTTATTTGCGATGAGAAAACATTTTGTATGAAAATTAAACACGTAAAACTCAACTGTATTTGTAGAAGACATTTGAGATGACACATTTAATATCTGTAATTGCCCACGGCAGTAGATTAGAAGCGTAATTAGAAAATTTCAATAAAATCAAAGCTACAGATATGCATATTCAAATACTAAAATCGTCATTTCTCCTCCAAACCTCATGTTGTGACCACTCTTTAGAATCGTCTCAAAGAGACGATTCTAAAGAGTGGTCACAACATAGGGTTTGATGGAGAAGTAATGAAGTTATTCTTGAAAATATTTTTGTATTTCTCCGTCAAACACTACCTTGCTGCGACTTATTAGAATGGTTTCGCCGAGTTGCGGAAATAATATGGTTTGTCAAACGTGAAAAGTGTGAAAAGGAAAGGGTTAAAAGTATTTGACCAGATGTTTATGTAAAGTTGATGTACTTTTGATGTCATTTTAATTTGAATAAATAAACCTGTCTTTATGAGTGGTAAATACACATGTCGTTATGAGTGATAAGTTTACAAAGACCTGTGAGAATATTGATTTTTATAAATGATTGTATTACCAGTAGTTTTACTTTCAGCATCAAATGAAATATGTGGGATTACATTAACTGACTAATTGTAAAACTGAAATTGAATCAGGATTAAACCTTTATCATGTGCACACAGAGGCACCTTTTAACCCTTCGCTTGCTATTCACCTTAATATACCTACCTGTAAATAGTGAAGACCCAGATGAGACAGCTCCTGCAGGAGCTGTCTCATCAGGGTCTGCACTATTTACAAGTTGATTGTGCAACCAGTGCACTCCACAGCAGTGATTGCACAGCGAAATACGTGTTAACAGTGAAGAGATATGTAATTATACAACAGGACATTGGTAAAGAAGGAGAAATGTATTTTAAAATTCGGCAAGCGAAGGGTTAACACTTTTGCAAACAGACTTTTTTAGAATCAGATCAGACAATTCCAATAGGAGTCATCTGATCAGGGACTGCTGTGCTCTGCTATGGAACTATATAGACATGATTCTACAGTTTCTGTCATAGCCAGAATAAACCTGTGTTCATACACCATTATAGAAATTATAGGTACAGTAAAACCTCTCTATAATGGCCACTAAATTGTGTTAATTAGATGGTATTTAGAGCAGGTGGCTGCTTAAAGCAAGGTGAAAGTAAAACAGAACGCTCCTACATGTATAGGAGCGTTCTGTTTTACTTTCACTTTGCGTTAAACTGCCGCCTGCCTATAACACAAAATACTTGGGGTAATTTAGCGGCCGTTAAAGAGAGGTTGTCATTATTACTTGTACATGAATATTCTTGGAGTAAAGAGTTAAGCATTTACTCTATAAATAGGCCTTTCCTACTCCTTTGCAAACAGATTGGACCCAGATCAAATGGTTTAGTAGGAGCCATCTGATCAGCGCCTGTTGTGCTATGGAATTATATACAATACATGTAGATATATGTTTCTATACCATGATATCTGTAGGTGCTATCTGATCAGGGTCTGCTTTGTTTGGTTATGATATGATATAGATATGTGTGGTTATGATTCTACAGTTTCTGCCATAGGCATATTGAAAGATTGTTTTCCTTATGTGCTATTATAGCAATGAACCTAATTGATATTCATGATATAATTATATCTTACATGAATATTCACTGAGTAAAGGGTTAATACCGACTACCGGTATAAGACCATACATGTTTACGGTACATGTTGTTTGATGCTTGATGACCTTCACATACAGTTCATAAATCTGTCTTAAGCGTACTGTATTCTCCTATCCTTGGTCTCCTTTAGATGTCCTTAGATAACTCTATGCTGTTCATAAAAGGTTTTTATAACCCTCTATAAGTGTTGCATATCCTAATTGTCCCTGTACTCCATATATATACACCTTTCTACACTTTTGAAAACAGAGACGACCCAGAACAGATGGCTTTTGTAGGAGCCATCTGATCAGGGTCTGCTCTGTTAGCTTATGGAATTATATCTGATCTGATGCTTTAGTGTCAGCCGTTTCAACATTTTCTGTGTTCATGTACCTGTGTTAACAATAATCTAATTAATATTCATATTATTTTTTACATGAATATTCATGAAGTAAAGGGTTACCGCAAGTATTTGTACAGACTTAGACAAATAGTGCAGCGTAGAAAGATGTATTGATGGAGAAAAGGGTTGACTGATAGAGAATATCTTTGACACCTTTGCAAGAAGGGCAGACCCAGATCAAGCAGCTTCTATAGAAACAATCAAACCAATATCTACTCTGTTGGCTTATGGAATTATATAAATCTGATTCTTCTGTTTCTGCTATTGCCAAAACATCCTGTGTTCATATTCTATTACAAAAATGCAGCTAATTAATATTCATGTTATTATTCCATACATGAATGGTCTACTCTAAATACAAAGGTGTGTAAAAGGCATTTATATGAAGGAAAGGAAAGGGTAAAAGTTTTCCAATTCTGACCAACATTTTGTTTGCCTACCAAACTTTATGAAATGGTGCTATATTTATTCTGTGATCTTGCTGGCACCTTCACTATATTTGGCTGAAGTATTTATCTAATTAACCCTTCTCTTGCTGAATTTTAAAATACATTTCTCCTTCTTTACCCATGTCCTGTTTTATAATTACATATATCTTCACCGTGTACAAGTATTTCTCTGTGCAATCACTGCTGTGGAGTGCACTGGTTGCACAATCAACTTGTAAATAGTGCAGACCCTGACGAGACAGCTCCTGCAGGAGCTGTCTCATCTGGGTCTTCACTATTTACAGGTAGGTATATTGACGTGAATAGCAAGTGAAGGGTTAATATTTGGGAACCAAGTATATATATATAAGACCTTTGAAAACAGTGTAGACCCAGATCAAAATAGCTCCTTTTTAACATTCGAGCATCTTTATTTCTTTATGGATCATCATCATATTCAGAGACAATGATTTTGTGTCCTGCAATAAGATCTTTGTCAAGTGAGATTATGGGCAAAATCTGACCAGTTCATCTTAAATTATGTGTCCTTGATTTATCAAAAACGAGGATTGAATCGAAAATGGTGTATTTTACCTATTTTTTTAGCTCACCAGAGCACAAAGTAGGCTTTAGTAATCGCCTGATGTCCGTCGGGGTAAGTCGTGCGTCATCCCAAATCTGCTTGTCAAAACCTGGCTTGGATTTGCAAACAGCTTGGATCCAGATGAGAGGTCAAATAACTCCATTTCTCATCATGATCTCAGCTGTTTGACACTCTGTCAATAGTTTCTCAAAAACTTTTGAAACAAAAGTACATTTGTATGTGAAAATTATAACAGCTGATGATTAACCTACTCCAGAAATATGCCTTTCTACACCTTTGCCAACAGAGTAGACCCAGACTTCTACAGGAGCCATCTGATCTGGGTCTGCTCTGTTTGCCTATTCAGAGCTCCAGATAAGATAAGTAAATTACAAAATTTTCAAGTGTAACTCCTTTATTTCTCCACCAAACCCTATGTTGTGACCACTCTTAAGAATCGTCTCAAAGAGACGATTCTAAAGAGTGGTCACAACATCGGGTTTGGTGGAGAAATGACTATTTTGGTATTTGAGTACGCACCGTTATCTGTAGCTCTGTTATTATATAGATACCTAAGATACAACTCTGCAGTTTTTACCTGGCCAAAAAGTCACGTGCCCATGTTCTATTATAACAAATATTCTAATTAGTATTCATGGTGTCATTAATTCTTACATGAATATTCATCGAGTAAAGGGAAAATAAGTGTTCAGTTTTTCTGCGAGCTAAAGGTAGGTTAACCCTTCTCTAACTGTGGAAATGTATGTATGTTTAGCCTTTTACCTATTCAATATTCATATAAGAAATGCCGTAATGACATCATGAAAATTTATTAGCTGATTTTTTTTTTTATGTAAACTTTTCGAGGGAATTTTTTTGCTTTGACGAAAACTGTAGAATCAGATCTATATCATGTCAAAAACAAACAGAGCAGACCCTGATCAGATGGTTCCTATAGGAGCTGTCTGATCGGAGTCTACTCTGTTTGCAAATGTGTGAAAAGGTATTAATACGAGGGAAATGGTTAAATTAAGTTACTGAAGGTCAAACAGCATGGATCCAAGAGACTTATGCTAAATTCATTTGCTGGTCGAGGCTATTCCACAAATGTTTGCAAATGTTCGTATATAGCAGTCAAGGAGAGAAGGGTTAACTCTTTGCATGCTAAGTAGCAAATTTGTGATTAGCTACGCAAACGGTTTGGATCCAGATTAGACACCGAGTAAATTGACATTTCATCAGTATCCAAACTGTTTGACATCATGTTTTTGAAGAGAAATGAAAGAAAATATTAATTGTAAATTTGCAGCAGACGACAAATTTTGCAGAAGACAATTACTTAGGTTGCAAGGAGTAACATTGAATTCCATCTGAATGCTATAATCCGAGCCTTTCATTCCCTGTATAATACTTACTGTGATATATTTATTCACTAATCATTTCTCTGTGTAGGTCTGTTTGAATTACCTTGAAAATGCCATAAATGTTTCTTGATCTATATCTACAGTTGTTTATTATTGATATAGTCTATTCTAAGTCTTGGTCTGCTCATAAGCGTAGAGCAATAAAAACTTTATTTTGATATAGACCTTTCTTACAAATCTTCCTTATTGGATCTTCATTCTTTTTATATTAACCCTTTCGCTTATATTGACGACTCTATAAAAGTCACTTTGTGAAACTATTATGATAAATAGAGCATTTGCTCCTATAGGAGCAAATGCTCTATTTATCACGATGGTTTCAAACTACAAAATTCTAAAAAAAAATCCTTTTCTCTTATTAATGCTCCTTTTTGTTACATTAATTCAAAGAGGTTGTATCTAAAAATAGCCTATGAGGTAATGGGTTGTACAAGAACTAATCGCTTCATGAATATTCATTAAGTAATAACTGAATTCTTGTAATGCCTAATTAACAAAGGAATTTTTGGCCTTTGCAGGAACTTTAGGATCAGATCAGCAAACAAAGCAGACCCTGATCAGACAGCTCCTATAGGAGCTGTCTGATCTGGGTCCTCTTTGTTTGAAAAAGCATTAAAAGGCATTACAATGTCAGCTAAAAGATTAAAAAAAACTCCCTCTACCTATGATGGTAAAATTTTGAATATACCTACCATAGACAGAAGATAGGCTCATTTGGCAATTTAAGTGTCAGATTTCGGATTATAGACTATCAGTTTCATCTCTTCTAAGATTTTTCCAAAGCAGTATTGATAAGGAATGAACTGGTTTAATATTACAATTTTCTTTCAATTGACTGGTATTTTATTTCCATTGTTTTTTGTCTTTCTCTTTAATCAATCTTTGTGTCTTCAACGGTTATTTATTCTTTGAGGCAAACAGTGAATTCCTTATAACCTCATTAACCTGTATTCAAGTACAAATGTACTTTTAAGTAAACTTTATATTTCATCAGGATTTAAACTTTTAATTAACCCTTTCCCTCATATAAACGTGTTTTCACGCATTTGCAAACAGAGTAGACCCAGATCAGACGGCTCCAAGAGGAGCCGTCTGATCAGGGTCTGCTCTGTTTGCTAATGGAATTTGATATATCTGTTTCTAATTGCTTTCTAAAATGTCTGCAATGTTCCACCTTCCACATTTCTTAATAACTGTTAAGCATGAATAATCAGTAGGTATTTAAATTTGGAATAAATATAGAACAGGGAAAGGGTTAAAAGATATTTTTAAACAGAAATCGAGGAAAATTAATTTTGAGATTTTAATCATAAATTATAAGTAATTATTTAAAAATTATAACAATTCTGTACAGATGACAAGAAATTTAAGCTACCCTAATTGCCCTAAGGATTTGGACAAACAAACTTAACCCTTTACTCCATAAATATTTATGTAAGAATTAATGTCACCATGAATTAGTTAACTGTTATAACAGCACTACAGACACAAACAATTTTGGCCTGGGCAGAAATTGTAGAGTCATATCTATGTTATATCATAAGCAAACAGAGCAGACCTTGATCAGATGGCTCCTATAGGAGCCGTCTGATCTGGGTCTACCCAGTTTGCAAAGGTGTAGAAAGTTGATGTATGGAGGAAAGGGTTAAAGTGATTGTCTCTATTGGCACCATGTTAAATCCTTTCCCTGTTCTATGTTTATTGCAAATTTCATTACCTTCTGAATATTCATGGACAAATTATAAGTTATTATGAAATATGGAAGGTGGAACATAATGTAGCCATTTTAGAAAGTAAAGACACAGATCTTTCAATTTCCTTTAGCAAACAGAGCAGACTCTGATCAGACGGCTCCTATAGGAGCCATCTGATCTGGGTCTACTCTGTTTGAAAACATGTGAAAACACGTTTATATGAAGGAAAGGGTTAAGGAATGCCTATAGAAATTACATAAATCATTTGTTTATAGACTGAAAAGAGGTACATATATATATAGCAAGCAAATCAATCGAATAAAAGTCAATAAACGCTGTCAGAAGAAGACAAAACTTTAAGGTGTTTGACATTGAAGACACAGTGTTATTTGCCAATGTTTTTATTCAGGTTGCATTTTAGTTTGCTGTTTAACCCATTCCCACTTAGGCTATTTTTAGACCTAACCACTTTGTTTAAATCTACCAAAAAGGAACATTAAACTAGAGAAAAGGAAATTTTCAGAATTGTGTAGTTTTGAAACCATTGTGATCTATCACAATGGTTTCATAAAGTGATTTTGACATAAGCGTCAAAAGGCGTCAATATGCAGGAATGGGTTAACATAGGCTGATAATATTTTATTGTACTGTGAACAAAAAATTATAAGTATCAATGAAAACTGTTTTTTTGTATCACAGGGGCATTTTTTGATATACATGTAGATCTGAGTTCGAACAAATTGACAATCTTCATAATAATGATTGAACACAACAAATACAAAGTTTTATAATATGGGTTTATTGTAGGGACTATCACTTTGTTTTACCCATTACCTCATAGGCTATTTTTAGATCCAACCTCTTTGAATAAATCTTCCAAAAAGGAGCATGAACTAGAGAAAGGAAAATTTTAGAATTTTATAGTTTTGAAACCATTGTGATAAATAGAGCATTTTGCTCCTAAGGATTCCAACTACATGCATAGGCTATCATGATTTTGCCGCTAGCATGCAAATGGTTTCTATCATGGTTTGGTGTCATTGCTTTGCTAATTGCCTTTTGCATGACACTGTTCAAGTGATTAAGAAGTGTTTTTTATAAGACTGAAGTAATTAGTAAGGTTTACTGTAATATGATACAGTAATTGTTGTCTGCAAGATATGTCTGGCGGTATTTTTCAAAGCAGATTTTTCTTTATTTCTTGAGAAAAATGCAACCAGGACAGTGTCATAGAACAGTGTCAAGCAGGACCCGATGAAATGCCGGTATTTCTGGGTACCTGACTTGGATTGAAATGCAGCCGCCAAAATTTTTGTCTAAGAGCGAAGAAATTTTAATAACAACAGACTGATCAATAGGTACATTGTTTAGGTCAGTGGTTAGACATGTAGCACTTTGAATGTAGGACATGCAAATACTGTCATTTGCAAACAGTGTAGACCCAGATCAGAGGGCTCCTTAGGGAGCCCTCTGATCAGGGTCTGCAATGTTTGTCATTCAGAATCATCTAGCATGTTAATACCTTTTATACTGATTGCACTCTATAGATAAACACTAGTATGGACTATTCCATTCTGAAAATTCAGCATTCAAATGGTTAATACCCATGTATTAAAGAATATATCCACTTAACCTAATAACCTTAATCTCAATGGTGGCCTGTTGAAGAATGTCTATATTTCAGGTGAATTTTGTCCAAAGCATTTATGAACATTGCAGCTTTCAGAGTGAGATTGAGTTTTAACAATTACCCTCATATAAATGCCATTCCATGCCTTTGCAAACAGAGTAGCCCCAAATCAGGGTCTGATGAGGCTGTTTGGTATTGAAAAAATTATAATACCAATACTAAATCAAAGCATTGTAGACGCTGCAGTATTCTTTGCATGGAAACAATGGTTTTGAAAATTATATTTCTGATATTTGGGCCAATTGGTATAAAATAGCTGCTCTAGAAGAGAAAGGATTAGATCTCTTTCTATTAAGTGATTTAGTTGCAGCTGACATTTCGGCCGTTTCCCGCTATGCTTATTGAACTGACCACTTGGAGTTGCTTTCGAAGTCATAGGTGGGATTACCTAATCGCTTGCATCAGTTCATCATTGAGTATCCTCTGGGAGAATACTTTCATTCATATTATGGTTACGTGATTTCATCATGAGCCTGATATTTGTACGTGTTTTTATTCGTGCGCTCTCCTTACACTTGGCTATATTTTGTGGACTTTCTTTCACATACTAAACCAAAGCGAATGCTACGAAGCCTTTTCATTTCAGAAATAGTATACCTTGATTGTTTCCGGATGTCATGTTTAAATAAACGCCTTTTGAATCCATCAAATGGACGTCAATAACTTGTACTAGACTGCCATGCGGAATGGCGGTTGTCAGGTCAGCGAGAGTAGCCTGTGACCGACGTGAGAATACGACCTGTAACTTTGTAATCATTTGCTTACACAAAGAATATAAAAATCCTGTGTACATAATTATGCCTATAAAGTTCAGCTAATAAATATTCATAATGTAATTATTTCTAACATATACATGTATATATTCAATAGGGAAAGGGTTTCTGTAACAATGCATTTCTATATGTCTGAATATGTACTTTGAAAGGATCTAATCTGATCTGGGTCTAATCTGTTTGCAAAGGCATAGAAAGGCGTATTTATGGTGTAAAGGGTTAATAGGGAGCTCATTCTATTTTCTCTGGGACAACATTATTAACCCATTACTCAAGGAATATCAATGAATATTAATGATAGCATATTGACACATTGACCATGGTGAAAACTGTAGAGTCATATCTATATTATATATTTAGCAAACAGAGCAGACTCTGATAAGATGGCTCCTGTAGGAGCTGTCTGATCTGGGTTTACACAGTTTGCAAACTGCAAAGGCATACGTATGGAGTAAAGGGTCTACTCTGTTTGTCATTTAAAATTATCTAGCAAGTTTAAGCCTTTCATTCTTCAAGTGGACTCTATAGTTAAACATTGATGGGCAACTCCACTCTGAAAATTCAGCATTGAAAGGTTTAACCCATTCCCTCATAGGCTATTTTTAGATACAACCTCTTTGAATAAATCTACCGAAAAAGGAGCACTAACTAGAGAAAAGGAATTTATTTAGAATTTTGTAGTTTGAAACCATTGTGATAAATAGAGCATTTTGCTCCTATAGGAGCAAATGCTCATTTTATCACAATGGTTTCACAAAGTGACTTCAAAAGAGTCAAAAGGCTTCGATATGCGGGAATGGGTTAAGAATTGATTTCGGTTTCTCTCTGGAGTTTGAAGCACCTGTAAAGTTTCTGATTGATTTTCTAACTCTTTGATGCCATATTCAGTATCCAGCTAAGTTAAGCCTATTATACGGTGCTATGTCAATATTACTGTACTTCCGTCTAACCGGCTTTACCTAATGAATATTCATGTAAGAAATATTGACATCATGAATATGTATTAGCCAATTTTTTTTAACTGTAATTTCTGATACATGTACATGATAATAAGCAGGCCTTTTTCTGGCAATTTTGGCTGCACGTAAAACTCAATGATTTGGAAAGCTTTTTTGGTCCCATTTTAACTTATCTTGCATTATTTTTGCATTGTAATTAAGAGTTGGTCTCTATTGGGATTTTTCCCAAAATTGGGAGAAATTTGGCAAGGGGTTCTTTTAACCCTTTCCCTCATATAAACGTTTTCTCACGCATTTGCAAACAGAGTAGACCCAGATCAGATGGCTCCTATAGGAGCCGTCTGATCAGTGGTCTGCTCTGTTTGCTAATGAAATTTTATAGATCTGTTTCTTTACTTTCTAAAATGGCTACAATTAATGTTCCACCTTCCATATTTCATTATAAATATTTTGTTCCATGAATATTCAGTATGTATTGAAATTTGGAATAAACACAGAACAGGGAAAAGGTTAACCCGTGTAGACGTCAGAAAAAGAAGCTGTCTGATCAGGGTGTACTCTATTTGAAAAGGCATTAAAGGCATACATGTACCTTATTATGGAGTAAAATATTAATTACTGAAAAGTTACATCTATATTGTAGATTTGTTGAATAACCCTTTCCCTCATATAAACGTGTTTTCACACATTTGCAAACAGAGTAAACCCAGATCAGACAGCTCCTATAGGAGCCGTCTGATCAGGGTCTGCTCTGTTTGCTAATGGAATTTGAAAGATCTGTTGCTTTACTTTCTAAAGTGGCTATAATTTTCCACATTTTATATTTTGTTGTAACTATTTTGTCCGTGAATAGTCATTAGGCACTGAGGTTTTGAATAAACATAGAACAGGGAAAGGGATATATGCATGAATGTTTTCTATCATAGAAGTCATACACTTGCATAATATAAGGCATGCCCTAATCTAAGTATTTGGACAGACAAACTGCATGACAGTTAATTAAATTTCCAGGGCTTGGTGCAAAACTATTCTAACTCCTTCACTTTGTGAAGGAGTTAGAATAGTTTTGCACCAAACCCTGGATATATCCACATCAAAATGCTCACGAAGGAGCAACCTGATCAGGGTCTACACTATTTGCTACTATGTCAGTCTTATTTAAAATTATCACAATTCACTTAACATATTCAGCATGGAGAGGAAAGTTTGGGTGTCTGAATTCTTAGGGATATTTCATCATTTTCTGTTGGTGAATAGACAAAATTGATGTCTGTATGATCCAAATTTGATGGGTGATGCATGGGCAGACATAAGAGGAGTTTTTGAAGAACATTGAACGTTTTTGTTTTGAATTGTTAGAAATACATTTTAGGTGCATCATAAAAAAGTGCCATTTATAGGCCTAGCAAACAAATGCAGATTCAGACCAACTGTATTTCTTTGGTGCAGAATCTGATTAGGATTTACACTGTGTAACACCCATCTGCATCAGATCTGTGAATGATGAAAAACATGCAGATCCATGATATGACAGCTTTTCTAGTTCTATACCGTGGGCAAAGCCCAAGAAAGTTTCTTAGCATCACATCTGGATTGGGACGGTTTGCAAATTCTCCCCAAATGATGGAAAAATGAATGGATCCTGCTTGGTTGTTAACCATTTAACCCTTTCTCTTATGTAAGCACATTTTGACGCATCTGCAAACAGAGTAGACCCAGATCTGATCAGGGTCTGCTCTGTTTGCTTAAGGTGTAATATAGATCTGATTCTACAGCTTCTGCCTGAGGCAAAATGTCCTGTGTTCATATGCCATTATAAAAAATAATATTATTAATATTCATGACGTCATTATTTCCTACATGAATATTCATGTCTGATGAGGGAAAGGGTTAATACATAAATACACCTTTTTACATCTTTACAAACAGAGTAGACCCAGATCAGTCAGCTCCTGTAGCTGATCAGGGTCTGCACTGTTTACTTGTCGAATACTGTAGATATGATTCTGATTTTTTTGTCACAGCCAGAACATTAACTCTTCGCATGCTAAGTATTTTTTCGTCTGCAACAATTGTGGCCTGCTTCAATTCTTAAAATAAACTTTCTCTCAAAAATATGATCAAGATGACAAACAGTTTGGATCCTGATGAGACGCTGCATTATGCGGCATCTCATCAGGATCCAAACTGTTTACATAGGTCATCACAGTTCGCTGCTAGCGTGCAAAGAGTTAATTGATAATTGTGTTATTATAAAAGTTCAGTCTATGAATATTCGTACAGTAATAAATTCTTAAACAGAGCTACAGATAAGGATGCGTACCCAAATACTTAAACCATCATTTCTCCACCAAAGTTTATACTGTGACCACTCTTTAGAATCTGATCTGGGTCTACTCTGTTTGCAGAGGCGAAGAAGGGGTAAAAAATAAGGAGTAGAGGAATATAGAGCTTTGTCAGTGTTAACAATAAAATGTTCCAGGCATTATGATTGCCTTATTTTATGCGACACATTAGGTTTATAGGAGCCATTAACCCTTTCCATGCGAGAAACAAGTGAATGCAACCATTGTAGACCCAGATCAGCCAACTCCTACAGGAGCTATCTGATCAGAGTCTGCACAGTTTGTCGTTCAGAATCCTCTAGCAAATTTTAAGCTTTCATTCTGAATATGAGTATGAGTTTACTCCATAAATACATCTTTGCATACAGAGTAGACCCAGATCAGACAGCTTCTGTCGGAACTGTCTGATCTTGGTCAGCTCTGTTTGCTTATGAAATGATACAGACTTGATTCCAAAAGTTTCTGCCATGGCTAAAAATTCCTGTGTCCATGTACATGTGTCGTTTAAAAGCTAATCTTATGAATATTAACGATGTAATTATTTCTTTCATGAATATTCATGGGGAACATTAAAGGCCAATTTTCAGGGTTAACTTTTGCACACACAAAAAAGTCTGCTCAAACTCTGATTTGCTACAATCTTTTGTTCAAACATTTTTACCCATTCCTCCATAGGCTATTTTTAGACCCAACCTCTTTGAATAAATCTACCAAAAAGGATCATTTACTAGAGAAAAGGAACATTTTAGAATTACGGTATGTAGTTTTGAAACCACTGTGATAAGTAAAGCATTTGCTCTATTTATCAAAGTGGTTTAAAAAATTGACTTTTACAGACACGTAGAAAGGTGTATTTATGGAGGAAAGGGTTAAGAATAGTTTGCCAAATATCAAACAGTTCAAATTCTAATGAAATGCTGAGTTACTGAGTATTTCATATGGATTCAAGCTACATGTATTTGCAAGTCAGGTAGCTCGTATCAGACAAAGTTTTATTTTATAAATGTTAGTTTGTTGTCATGCAAAACATACATGTAACTATTAAACATCACAAGAACCAAACATTGTAAAATGGCCATAACAGTAACAGTCATTATCAGTCCTGACTGCTGGATGGTATGTGTACAAAATACCATATTAATATTTTACGAGTGGTGATGTAATCATTTATTATTGATTCAGTGTTTTATTATGTAATTTAAAAGTTGTTAAAGAGGATTCAGTCCATACAGTGAAAGCATGTTTTCAATAATTTCATAAAACTTGGTATTTATTTTGTACATGTACAATCATTATCATGAATATTGTCAATTTGTACTTATATCGAAAAATGCCCCAGTGATACAAAATAAACCGTTTTCATCGTTATTTTTTGTTCTACAACAAAATATTATCAGCCTTGGAAGAACAGTTAACGCAACTAAAACACAAGCCAAATAAATGTTAATAAATTGCAGAATACACCGGGTCTTCGATATCAAACATATGAAAGTTGTGTCTTCGTCACCATTTATTTAACTGGTTTTCTTGCGATATACTTCTATTCAGCATATAAAGAAATGATTTATTTAATTGGTAGGCATTTTTAACCCTTTCCCTGTTCTAAGTTTATTACAAATTTAAATACCTACTGAATATTCATGGAGAAAGTAGTTATTTCATTATTGAAGAGTGAAGCATTGTAGCCATTTTAGAATGTATAGAAACAGATCTATCATATTCCACTAGCAAACAGAGTAGCCTCTGATCAGACGGCTCCTATAGAGCCGTCTGATCTGGGTCTACTCTGTTTGCAGATGCGTGAAAACACGTTTATATGAGGGAAAGGGTTAAAACACATGGCAAGTAGGGACTATCACTTTAACCCATTACCTCATAGGCTATTTTTAGACTCAACTTCTTTGAATACCAGTAAATCTACTGAAAAGGAGCATTTACTAGAGAAAAGGAAAAAAATAGAATTGTGTAGTTTAGAAACCATTGTGATACATAGAGCATTTGCTCGAATGGAGCAAATGCTCTTTTTATCACAATGATTTCAAAAAGTTACTTCAGCTACAAACAGAAACATCAAAAAGCACCTATATGAAGGAATGGGTTTAAGAGAAATCTTCATAAAATGGTCCCAACAGTATTATTTCAATACTATAGTTTTCTTGAAAAAAGCATTATTACCAGTAACCCTTCCTCGATGAATATTCATGTAAGAAATAATGACATCATGAATATCAATTAAATAGGAGCCATCAGATCTGGGTCTCCTCCATTTGCAAATACGTGAAAAGGTGTTTATATGAAGGAAAGGGTTAAGTTACCCGATTAACACTATGTAAATATAATTTGCAGAACGTCTTGTCTTCTTTAACCCTTTCCCTGTTCTATGTTTGTTACAAATTTCAATACTTACTGAATATTCATGGTCAAAATAGTTATACTGAAATATGGAAGGTGGAACATTGTAGCCAATTTAGAAAGTATAGAAACAGATCTATAGAATTCCATTAGCAAACAGAGCAGACCCTGATCAGACGGCTCCTATAGGAGCCATCTGATCTGGGTCTACTCTGTTTGCAGATGCATGAAAACACATTTATATGATGGAAAGGGTTAAGTCTATAATTTTGTTTTTAAAACCAACCCTTCCCAACAGTAGTTTAACTATAGAGTCCATTCAGTATGATAGGCTTAAACTTTCTAGGGGAATTTGAATGACAAACAGCGCAGACCCTGATCTAGGAGCCCTCTGATCTGGGTCTACACTGTTTGCAAATGACAGTGCATGTGTGTTCTGCATTCAAATGGTTAAAATCTGCCCCAATTCATTTCAGTTTATTTTTCTTCCTAAATTGTTTAAAAAAGAAAGTTTTTATACATTTAATATGGATCTGGATGACAGTGCATATCATCTAGATCTAATCTGTTTACAGTTGTAACACAATTAAAGTTTTCCTTTAAGTAGGTCTAAAGCAATTGCTATTACCTGTACAGTTATTGAAGTTCAAAGTGATAAACAAGTCTTTACAATCTGATTATTTATGGCTTGTCAAGCATACCATACCACTATCAAGTCTTTGAATACGGAGAAACAAGAGTACTGGCATTTGAAAACAGCGTAGACTCACATCAGAGGGACTCTAGAGGGACCCTCAGGTCAGAGTCTGCACTGTTTGTCATTCAAAATCTTCTAGCAGATGTTATCCTTTCATATTAAGTGGACTCCTCTAGTAAATCACTGATAGGCCATACCACTTTAGATATTTAGCATTCAAATGGTTAAGTCTTTCACCTGATTTGATCATGGTCCCAGAAATCCATACAGGAGGAGAAGTTTGGGTGTATTATCTGTTTTGTTTGTTTGATCACACATTGTTCAGTAAACAAAGTATAAATCATATGGACTTCTTGACAAGGAAAGAAGAAAGTTGATAAAATATACAGCATGGATAAGGAAAAATATTTCCCCTTAACCCTTTCCCTCATATTGACGACTTTTGACGACTCTGTAAAAGTCACTTTGTGAAACCATTGTGATAAATAGAGCATTTTGCTCCTATAGGAGCAAATGCTCTATTTATCACAATGGTTTCAAACTACAAAATTCTAAAATTTTCCTTATCTCTAGTTAATGCTCCTTTTCGGTAGATTTATTCAAAGAAGTTGAATCTAAAAATAGCCTATGAGGGAAATCTGAGGGAAATGGGTTAATCTGCCAATCGCATTGCTAGCCTTCATTTGCAAACAGTTTGGATCCACGTTAGACACCGAGTAACTCGGTATCTCATCAGGATCCAAGCTGTTTAACCCTTTCCTCCATAAATACTCCTTTCTACGCCTCTGTAAAAGTCACGTTATGAAACCATTGTGATAAATAAAGCATTTGCTCCTACAGGAGCAAATGCTCTATTTATCACAAATTCACAATGGTTTCGAACTACAAAATTCTAAAAATTTTCCTTTTCTCTAGTTAATGCTCCTTTTCGGTAGATTTATTCAAAGTGGTTGATGCTAAAAATAGCCTATGAGGGAAAGGGTTAACACTTAGTAAAGTAGCAATAGCTTGAATCTCAAGTAAGTAAAGTATTATATCAGAGTTTCAGAGGTTAGCCCTTTCCCTGTTTAACATTTCTTCGAGATTTTATAACCTCATTAATATTCATGGACAGAATCCATAATATGCAACATAGAAAAGGGATTTTTTGAACCATGGCGGAAACTTGTTAAATCAGATAGATCTATAAAACTCCATAAGCAAACAGATCTAGAGCAGGTCCTGATCAGATAGCTCCTTCAGGAGCTCTCTGATCTGGGTCTACTCTGGTTGTAAAGGCGTGAAAATGCTTTTATATGAGAGAGAGGGTTAACCCTTTCGCACATATAAACGCATTTTCACCCATTTACAAACAGAGAAGATCCAGATCAGATGGCTCCTATAGGAGCCATCTGATCAGGGTCTGCTCTGTTTGCCAAGGGAATTTTATAGATCTGTTTCTTTTACTCTCTAAAATGTCTACAATGTCCCACCTTCCATATTTCATTATACCTTTTTTGCCCATGAATATTCAGTAAGTATTGAAATTTGTAATAAACATAGAACAGGGAAGGGATTAAGTCACAAACACTGCCTTGTTGGTACTTGTTCGAAGTTTCTCCAAGGTTTAGCTGAGCAATAAATTATGATAGAACAATACATCCCTTACAGAGCAACAGATATAGCTGCATACTCAAATAATGAAATCATCTTTTCTCCACCAAACCCTATGTTGTGACCACTCTTTAGAATAGTCTGGAAGAGATGATTCACCACCCAATCCTATGTTGTGACCACTCTTTAGAATCATCTCAAAGAGACGATTCTAAAGAGTGGTCTGGTCACATTACAGGATTTGGTTGCGAAATAAAGGAGTTACACTTGAAATTGTTTTAATTTACTCATTTTACTTTGAGCTCTGCCTTATCAATTGTCTCTTTATTTTACAGTTGATGTAGCCATGAAGTTTGGGCAGGCAAGGTGAGGCAGCATGGTTCACCTGTCCTTCGACAGCGATGATGAGGGTCCGGCCCTGGAACTGTCCTCACAAAAGTATCACCTTCGCAAACCCATCACGCCGTATGTGTGTTCCACGCCACTGGACTTTGATGCAGAGAGGGAGCACCTAGCTACACAGGTGTTTCCACGACTTCAGGAAATTTGTAAGCAACGCGGAACAGCGTTTTCCCCAATTGATATTCAGTGGACACCTAACAGTGTTCAGACCGAAAGTGGACATCTTATTCGAATAAATTTAGACTTCATCTTAAAATGTACACCATATTTTTTGTGTCTTCTTGGAGAAACGTACGGCCCTCACCGTACTCCAGAGGAGGATCCGTTACCAGAGAACTTACACTTGCTCGCTGACGATGCCTCGTGGCTCGATAGGAATTATCTGATAGCGGCAAGCGCAGGATACCGGTGGATCTTGAAGGAGGCACACCAGAATTGTAGCATTCCAGAGCTAGAGATTATACAAGCAGCTTTCCTGACAGACAATCAGTACTGCCACTTCTACTACAGACAACCAGAACATCTAGATGATTTGTGTGAAGGTAGGTAAATTTTTGTTGAAAAATGAAAAACAATACCCTTTTCAAAGAGTATAGATCCAGGTTAGCTTCCACAAATGTGGTGTCTGAACAGGTCATACTGTTTTAACATGCATCTGTGTATACAATAACCTTTTGGATTAGACTATTGCAGAGCAACAGATATACATTAAAACCCCTCTAAACCGGACGTTAAAATCAGTATAAATATCGGTCTTGGAGACAGGTGGCAGTTTAATGCAGGGTGAAAGTCATGCAGAAAGCTCCTCTAGGAGCTTTCTGCATGACTTTCTCCCTGCATTAAGCAGCCACCTGCCTAAAAGTATCTAACTTCTTCTCTACAAGATTTCCGGTTTAGAGGGGTTTTACTGTAGGTGCTTATTCAAAAACTGAAATTGTCATTTCTCTACCAAAACCTATGTTGTAGCCGCTCTTTAGAATCATCTCTAAGACAACATAGGGTTTGGTGGAGAAATGACGGAGATATACTTGAAAATGTTATAATTTGTTCAATGTCATAATTTAATCGCCGGATTACTCTGCATCCCATCTTTATCCAAGCAGTTTACATTTATGACTAAAGTTGCACTAGCAGGATAAGGGTTAACCCTTTCCCTGGTCTATGTTTATTACAAATTTCAATAGACAAAATAGACAAATGGACAAAATAGTTATAATGAAATATGGAAGGTGGAACATTGTAGCCATTTTAGAAACAGATCTTTCAAATTTCACTAGAAAACAGAGTAGACCCTGATCTGGGTCTTCTCTGTTTGCAAGTGCTTGAAAAGGAGTTTATATGGAGGAGAGGGGTAATGCCTTGGTTGTCAACCTATAACAGGATGGAAGCTCTTTATGCATGCACATTTTAACCCTTCTCCCTTTATCTGTGACATGGCCCGCATTTGAGATTAGCTTGAATCCAGATGAGATGCCGAGTATCTTGGTATCTTCATCAGGATCCAAGCTGTTTGACACTTGGTCAATAGTTTCTCAAAAGCTTGATCGAAATCGAAATCAGAAGTACTCAAAATTGCTCCTGATCTAATCTAAATTTTTTTACAGCATGATAAGGGTTAATGTGAGATAAGCAGATAAATGTTTGTTTGTGGATTTATATTGATCTTATCCTGCAGTTTTTGTCAAAGTAAAAAATTCCCGTGAAATGATTACAACTTAACCCTTTACTCCATGAATATTAATGTAAGAGAAAATGACATCATGAATATTAATTAATATATTTTTATAGTGATGCGTGTGAATCAGCAAAAACTTTGTCCTGATAAACACTAGAATCAGATCAATTTATATATCATAGCAAACAGAGCAGACCAGTTTCCTACAGGAGCCGTCTGATCTGGGTCCACTCTGTTTGCAAAGGCGTAGAAAGGCACATTTATGGAGGAAAGGGTTAAGTTAATAAATATTCATGAATTGCCAATTCACACGTAAATGCTTGATAGGGAAAGAGTTAATTGTTACCCCTATCCTTCTACACAAAAGTGCATGTATGTGAACATACTTCCTTTTGAACGAAATTTAAATTTAGATTGATAAACAGAGCTATAGATGAAAAGGTACTAACCTGGCTAAATCTCATATTCCTCAGATAAACCCTATATTTTTGGTACTCAAGAATCGCTTCAGATGAGTGCAACGAGATTGGGTTCAGGGAGAAACGCAGAAAATTCTACCTAGATTTCAGAAATACTTCACTTATCTATAACTTCTGGATAACTGATAATAATGATTGGATGGTAATGAAACTTTACTAATACTACATTACAATGGAATTGATTTATCAGGCTTGATTTTGGATATAACCTGTATTGAACACCATTCAGCTTGTTTAAAAATGGAGGAATATTTTTTAACCCTTCCCTCCATAAATATTTTTGTAAGATATAAAATTGACATCATGAATATTTATTAGCAGAATTTTGCAATCGCACATGAACACAGGACGTTTTGGCCATGGCAGAAACTGTAGAATCAGATCTATATAATTCTTTTAGCTAACAGCAGACCCTGATCAGACGGCTCCTGCAGGAACCCATTGATCTAGGTGTACTCAATTTGCCAAGGCTATTTTTAGATCCAACCTCTTTGAATGAATCTACCGAAAAGGAGTATTAGATAGAGAAAAGGAAAATTTTAGAAGTGTGTAGTTCTGAAACCATTGTGATAAATAGAGCATTTGCTCCTGAGGAGCAAATGCTCTATTTATCAAAATGGTTTCATGAAGTGGTTTTTACAGAGGCGTACAAAGGCGTATTTATGGAGGAAAGAGTAAAAAGGCGTATCTATGGATTAAAGGGTTAATATACAGGTACATGTATACAATTTACAACCCTTTCTTTTTTGAAAAAATGGAAACTTTCTACAGTTTACAAATTCGTTGTTTTCATACATATTCAGGTGTCGTAGGTGCAGAAAAGGAGGCGTTGATCAAGTTACATAAGCCTGTTAGTGAGTACGCAGACCTAAACATCCGAGACCTCAAACAGCGAATCGTTAACAAAGGTTTGCCCGTGAAATACTTCAGGACGAAGGAGGAGCTTGGTAATCATGTCTACTCTGATTGGCTGGAGATAATCAACCATGTGTGTCCGCCCCTCCTGGTGTCGCCAACATCATTTGGTATGGAGATGTATTAACCTATTACTCTATGAATATTCATGAAAGAAATTATGACATCATAAATATTAATTTGATCAACTTTTGAAATGTCATATTTACACATGATTTTTTTTGTGAAAGGAGAAACTGTAGAATCAGATCTGTATTATTCCATAAGCAAACAGAGCAGACCCTGATCAGACGGTTCCTATAGGAGTCGTCTGATGTGGATCTACTCTGTTTGCAAAGGGGTAGAAAGGTGTATTTACGGAGCACTACTATTTTAACCTTTACTCCATGAATATTCATATGAGAAATAATGACATCATGAATATCAATTAGATTAATTATCATAATAGCACATGGGCACAGGATTTTTTGCCATGGCAGAAACTGTAGAATCATACATTGTATCTTTATTATACCTCCCTTTTGAAAAAATGGGGGTATATTGCTTTGCACATGTCGGTCGGTAGATCGATGGTTTCCGAACGATAACTAATAAACGACTTGGCATAGAATCTTCAAACTTGCTGTGGTGGTTGGTCATGACAAGTAGATGACCCCTATTGTTTTTGAGTCACTAGGTCAAAGGTCAAGGTCACCATGACCTTAACTGGTGAAATGGTTTCCGATCAATAACTGCTCAAGGGTTTGGCTTGGGATCTTCAAACTTGCTGTGGTAGTTGGTCATGACCACTGGATGACCCCTATTGTTTTTGAGGTCACTAGGTCAAAGGTCAAGGTCACTATGACCTTAACTGGTAAAATGGTTTCTGATCAATAATTGCTCAAGGGTTTGACTTAGGATCTTCAAATTTCCTTAGAAGGTTGGTCATGACAACAAGATGAGCCCTGTTGTTGTTTAGGTCACTAGGTCAAAGGTCAAGGTCACCATGACCTTAACTGGTAAAATGGTTTCTGATCAATAACTGCTCAAGGGTTTAGCTTAGGATCTTCAAATTTGCTTAGGTGGTTGGTCATGACAACTAGATGATCCCCTAATGTTTTGAGGTCACTAGGTCAAAGGTCAAGGTCACCATGACCTTAACTGGTTAAATGGTTTCCGAGCAATAACTGCTCAAGGGTTTGGCTTAGAATCTTCAAACTTGCTGCGATAGTTGGCCATGACCACTGGATGACCCCTATTGTTTTTGAGGTCACTAGGTCAAGGTCACCATGACCTTAACTGGTAAAATGGTTTCTGATCAATAACTGCTCAAGGATTTGGCTTAGGATCTTCAAATTTGCTTAGGTGGTTGGTCATGACAACTAGATAAGCCCTGTTGTTTTTGAGGTCACTAGGTCAAAGGTCAAGGTTTCCATGACCTTAAATGGTGAAATGGTTTGAGATCAATAACTGCTCAAGGGTTTGGCTTAGGATAATCAAACCTGCTGTGGTGGTTGATCATGACCACTAGATGACCCCTATTGATTTTGAGGTCATTAGGTCAAAGTCACCATGACCTTAACTGGTGTAATGGTTTCCAATCAATAACTGTGCAAGGGTTTGGCTTAGGGTCTTCAAACTTGCTGTGGTAGTTGGTCATGACAACTAGATGACCCCTATTGATTTTGAGGTCACTAGGTCAAAGGTCAAGGTCATCATGACCTTAACTGATGAAATGGTTTCCAATTAATAACTGCTCAATGGTTTGGTTCAGGATCTTCAAACTTGCTGTGGTAGTTGGTCGTGACCACTAGATAACTCCTAGGTGTTGAGGTCACTAGGTCAAAGGTCAAGGTCACCATGACCTTAACTTGTGAAATGTTTTCAGATCAATAAATGATCAGTGGTTTGGCTTTGGATCTTCAAAGTTGATGTGGTGATTAGTCATGACCACTAGATGACTTCTATAGTTGAGGTCACTAGATCACATGTCAGGGGATCTGGGAGTATACATGTTTTACAAAGATCTCTTGTTATATCATAAGCAAACAGGAACTGTCTGATCTGGTCTACTCTATTTGCAAAGGCATAGAAAGGTGTATTTATGGAGTAAAGAGTTAAGAAACAGTTCACATGATGAGAACCCGTTTTCTTAACAAAAAAACCCAAACAAATGTCATGCAAGACAAAGATTTATCCCGTTACACCATAGATATGCCTTTTAACCCATTCCTCCATAGGCTATTTTTAGACACAACCTCTTTGAATCATTTACTAGAGAAAAAGTTTAGAATTGTGTAGTTTTGAAACCATTGTGATGAATAGGGCATTTTCTCCTATAGAAGCAAACGCTCTATTTATCACAATGGTTTTATAAAGTGACTTTTACAGAGGCATAGAAAGGTGTATTTAAGGAGGAAAGGGTTAATGTCTTTGCAGAGTAGACCCAGATCAGATGACTTATGGAATAATGTAGCCCGGGTAGAGATTATGGTGAAATAAGTTGATAGGCTTTACTGTGTGGCTTGGTAGCTCAGTCGGTAGAGTGTTGGCATGGTAAGCCAAAGGTCCTGGGTTCGAGTCCCAGTCGAGTCACAACTTTTTCACCATGTTACAATAATACAAGTCAGATTTTACTGTTTGGTCCATGACCAAAATTTTCTGTATTCATGTGCCATTACGAAACATAAATTTAATGAATATTCCTGATGCCACTAATTCTTACATGAATTTTCATGGGGTCATGGGTTGAGATACTAATATTGGACATTCCACAATCCACAGTTTAATTCCAGAGTTGACAAGAATGTCTATGATAGAACAGCGTTTTTCTCTTTAGTACTGTCATTACTTTGATAGGCTTTATCTGAATGCAAGATGATCAAGGAAAATGCTGCAGTTAATTTGAGAAAAAATGACAGATTCTCTCTGTGTCACTCTTTAGTAAATGTTCACCTTTGATACTGCGGAATAGAAACAAAGATAAATACTTGAACAAACCCTTGGTAGTGGGGCTAGATTTTTTTGTTTAACCCATTTCCTCCATAAATACGCCTTTCTACGCCTCTGTAATAGTTACTTCTTGGAACCATTGTGATAAATAGAGCATTTGCTCCATAGGAGCAAATGCTCTATTTATCACAATGGTTTCAATACTACACAACTCTAACATTTTCCTTTTCTCTAGTTAATACTCATTTTCGGTAGATTAATTCAAAGAGGTTGGGTCTAAAAATAGCCTATGAGGGAAAGGGTTAATCTTTATCATCCTATCCGTCTACCTGATGGATATTTGTGTAAGAAATGATCACATCGTCAATATTAATTAGATGAGGTTTTTATAACAGCATTATGAATACAGATTGTTTTTGACAGAAACTAGAATTAGATCTACAGTGAACCCTCGTTACAACGGAGGTGTTTGTTTGTTTCCAGACATTTTGCTGGTATAACGAGGTTGCCGTTATAACGAGTTTAAATATGAAAGGAACCATATGGCCAGTGTTAAACTAATACCAACAGGTGAACGCTTAATGCAGAACACAAGAAGTGAAAAAAACTCCCTTTCGGAGCTTTTTGCACTTCTTGTGTTCTGCATTGAGCAATCGCCTGTCTTATTGGCATTGTACCTATTTTATTCAGTGGTTGTTTAAAAGACTTAATGGTAATTTTATTTCAATGCATACTGCCGGTATAACGAGGGTGCCATTATAACAAATGTCGGTATAATGACAGTTCTCTGTATATGTATACAGTAGACCTTGTCTTAAGCAGCCATTTATTTATTGAACATAGGAGTGTTAAAAAGCATGTGGTTACTTAATGCAGGACAAAAGTAATGCAGAAAGCTCCAAGAGGAGCTTCTGCATTACTTTTGACCTGCATTAAGCTACCACCTGCCTTGCAGACCCATAATTTGACCTGTTTTTGATGGCCACTTAAGACAGGTTCTGCTGTATTATCCTATAAGCAAACAGGACAGACCTTGATCAGACAGCTCCTACAGGAATTGTCTGATTTGGATCTACTCTGTTAATAAATGAGTAAATATGCATCTCTGTCATGTAAAGTGTTATTTGCAAAACACTAATACACTTTTCAGACAGTTCTTATCCAGATAGGACACAGAACTATGTGTTTAACCCTTTACTCCATTAATATGCCTTTCTACACCTTTGCAAACATAGTAGACCCTGATCAGATGGATCCTGTAGGAGCCGTCTGATCCAGGTCTGCTCTGTTTGCTATTTGAATACATTTACCAGTAATACTGATCTGAATGTACAGTTTTCACTTTGGTAAAAATTCTTGTGTTGATATGACATTTTAAAAAAAATACATTTCATGATGCCATCATTTCCAATATGAATATTCATGGAGTATCTGTTATCTATTCTGTCAGGTTCTCTCACTGTAGTTTTGCAAACAACATGAAGAAAACCAGTTTGCAGTTTGTACCACTTTCAACCATAAAGTACTAAAGGCCAATGCGTGTTTTTTGTTATTAAATCTTTACTCCATAATATACCTTTTAAATTAAAAGGTATATTTATGAAATAAAGCTCTAATTAAAGTTTTAACCCTTTCCTCCATAAATACGCCTTTCTACGTCTCTGTAAAAGTCACTTTTTGAAACCACTGTGATAAATAGAGCATTTGCTCATAAGGAGCAAATGCTCTATTTATCACAATGCTTTCAGAACTACAAAATTCTAAAATGTTCCTTTTCTCTAGTTACTGCTCCTTTTCGGTATATTTATTCAAAGAGGTTGGGTCTAAAAATAGCATGTGAGTGAATAGGTTAATGCCTTTGCAAACCAGAGTAGACCCAGATCAGATAGCTATTGTAGGAGCCATCTGATCAGGGTCTGCTCTGTTTGAAGGTAAAACCTGTTCTTTTTCATATACCATTATAAATTTTAAGCTAATCAATATTCATACCTGCTTTATTTATTACATGAATATTCATGGAGTTATGTACCTACACTTTGCTCTTACAGTTCATGAAGAATACCAGGAGTGGTTGTTCCACGAGGTGTTTGCTGACAGTCGTCGTCAGGTGCTCCTGAACCACTCAGAGTTACGGTTCCTGAGAGATGAGCTACATAACTTCTGTTCCATGTCCCTGGATGAACCGTTCATGGACATAAATGAACCAATCAACAGATATGGCACCTACTCTATTTCCAGTGTTCTACGCAAAAAGTATGTGAACCTGTCAGACAGTGTAATACTGCAGCAAGCTCTTGACTTGTGAAACTTTTGAAAAGACATTTAACCCATTCCCTCATATTGACGCATTTTGACGCCTCTGTAAAAGTCCCATTTTGAAACCATTGTGATAAATAGAGCATTTGCTTCATAGGAGCAAATGCTCTATTTATCACAATGGTTTCAACACTACACACTTTTAAATGTTACCTTTTTGCTAGTAAATGCTCCTTTTCGGTAGATTTATTCAAAGAGGCTAGGTCTAAAAATAGCTTATGAGGTAATGGGTTAAGAATATAACTAATTTGTAGGCAGTCTCTCTAGGCACACAGGCATTTTGAATTTTTTGAGACAGTGTACAGTAAAACCTCTCTAAAGCAACCACTATAGGAATAAACACAGATTTGTTAAAGGCAGATGGTAGCTTAATGCAGAGTTAAAGTTACGCAGAAAGCTCCATGTCCAGGACATTCCCCCGTTGTTCCATCTGACAAACTGCTTTATGCTTTGTTTTACTTATCAATTCAGTCGCTTTATTGCCAACACGGGAAAATTAAAGCACCAATTAACCTTTTCCTTCATACTAACAATTTTTCACGCATCTGCAAACAGAGTAGACCCAGATCAGATGGCTCCTGTAGGAGCCGTCTGATCAGGGTCTGCTCTGTTTGCTTATGGATTAACATTGATCTGATTCTATAGTTTGTGCCATAGTAAAGATTTCAATATGCCATGTTAATATTTAATCTAATTAATATTCATGATGTCATCATTTTGATTAGCTCCACTTTTTCAAAAAGTGGAGCTATTGTCATGACCCTCTCGTCGGCGTCGGCATTGGTTAACCTTTTTGTTAAGGTCCATTTCTCAGAAACCATCAAAGATATTTGGTTCATATTTGGTATATATGTTTACTTTCACAAGGGGAACCCATTTCACAAGGGTAGGTAACCCTAAAATTAATTTTGCCATAGTTATGCCCCTTTTTCGACTTAGAATTTTCATTGTTGGTTAAGTTTTATGTTAAGGTCCATGTCTCAGAAACTGTCCAAGATATTTGGTTCATCTTTGGTATACATATTAACTATTACAAGGGGAACCCATTTCACAAGGGCAGGTAACCCTAAAAATTAATTTTGTGTTGTTTCTCCCCTTTCTGACTTAGACTTCCACTACACTATCCAGCACTAAAGAAAGTGGAGCGCACTGTCTGTGGACAGCTCTTGTTTATCATGAATATCCATGGAGTAAAGGGTTAAAGCGCTGACTAAGCTGAATTTGTTCTTTGTTTCAGGTCAGAGGTTGTAAGCAAGTACAAGTCTATATTAGCAATAAGAGGAGAGAGGGGAAGTGGCAAGTCTACTCTGGTGGCCAATTGGGTGAAGCATTTCATTGCAGAGAACCCCGAGGTCAAGGTCATTTGTCATTATGTTGGAGCCAGTGGTAGAAGCAGGGATGTTACCACATTCCTCAGGAGTTGTGTTGCTGAACTACGTCAGGAATACTTGAGAGATGGTAAGAAATGAGACGACAAACAGGTATCCTGTACTCCACAAACAATAGAATACGTCATAAAAGTACATAAACATATTTCTTTTTGGCCATGACAAAAACTATAAAATCATATCTGTGTTATATCATAAGCAAACAGAGCAGACACTGATCAGATGGCTCCTATAGGAGCCATCTGATCTGGGTCTACTCTGTTTGCAAAGGCGTATATTTATGGAGTGAAGGGTTAATCTAAGAATATTCATAATCAGTAATCATAGTACATTTGTACACTGTAAAGTGTGGGAGTAGCATAATTGTGATATGTTGTATCCATTTGCCTTTTGCATATGGTGCACATAAAATACAGTCTACACCATGGATGAATATGCAAGTTAAAATCGGTTTCCTGTTTTTTTATGCCGCCAAAGCTTTGTTTTGATCAGTTTGGTGTCACATAGTAATTGAACTGCCACTCTGTGTGTCCCTGGTTCCGTGTAAAATTTATCCAGGGCATATCTCCTATGTTACTTTAGGAAGGAATGCTAAAATAGGAATGTGAGTACAATTTGGGATGGCAGAGAGTGGCTTACCGTTTTTAGGTCACAGTAACCTTGACCTTGACCTCTGACCTCAGCTATAGAAAAACCTTGTCTGGAGCATATCTCCTATATTATTTGATTAAGGAATGCTAAATTTGGTGTGTGTACATCTTGGGATGGCTGAGTGTTGCATACCATATTCAGGTCACTGTGACCTTGAACTCTGACCTTTGCTCTAGAAACACCATGTCCATCTCCTATATTTGTTAAGGTAGGAATGCTAAATTCTGTGTGGGAGTACATCTTCGGAATGCAAAGTGTCGCATACTGTTTTCATTTCACCTTAACCTTTGCCCTCAGCTATAGAAAAACCTTGTCCAGAACATATCTTATATTACTTGAGGTAAGAATGCCAAATTTAGTATATAAGTACATCGTGGGGTACTGTTTACTTGTGAAATTTTAGTAGACCTGACTCTTCAGTTTCTACCAACACCAAAACATTCTGTATACATTATAAAAAATCAGCCCATAAACATCCATGATGTCATTATTTCTTACATGAATATTCAACAGAGAAAAGGTTAAAGTCTGGTAGGCCATTCTACGGAATAATCAGCATTCAAAGGGTTAACCCTTTACTCCATAAATACCCCCTTTCTACGCCTTTGCAAACAGAGTACATGTAGTCTCCTGATCAGGATCTGCTCTGTTTGCTTTTGAATTGGTATAGATTTGTCAAAGTAAAACTTGAAAAGTTTATTTTATAAAAATTTAGCTAATAGTATTCATGATGTCATAATTTTTTACATGAATATCGAACAGGGATAGGGGTTAATTCAAGCATGTTGTAAACAGTTTCTTTTGTCCTCTGCAGATAATGACAGCAAACCTGACCAAGAATTGACATGCCAGAACTTCAAGGCTCTCTGTGAGAGTTTCCATGCGGCTGTATCCCTGGGTCCCTGCGTTCTACTTCTGGACGGGATAGATGAACTAGGGGCTTCACTAGGCCTTACACCACAAGAGGTAAAACTGCACGATGACAAAAAAATTACAATACAATAGAATCTGTCTTAAGTGGCCATTCATTTATTGAACATAGGAGTCTTGAAAAGCTGGTGGTTGCTTAACCCTTTCCTCCATAAATACGCCTTTCTGCGCCCCTGTAAAAGTCACTTTCTGAAACCATTGTGATAAATAGAGCATTTGCTCCTATAGGAGCAAATGCTCTATTTATCACAATGGTTTCAAGCTACAAAATTCTGAACTACAACATTATAAAAAATTTCCTTTTCTCTAGTTAATGCTCCTTTTTGGTAGATTTATTCAAAGTGGTTGGATCTAAAAATAGCCTATGAGGTAATGGGTTAATGCAGAGCAAAAGTAATGCAGAAAGCTCCTATAGCTTTCTGCATTACTTTTAATCTGCCTTAAGCTACCACCTGCCTTACAGACTCATAATAGACTTCTTTTGATGGTCGCTTGAGACCGGTTCTTTTGTAGTCAGTATTGATAGGCTTGCTAAAAGAAAAATAAATAACATATAACAGGTTTACTCTCATGATTTCTAGCAAGTCAACATTGCCTTGCTGCATAAGTATCTCTTTACTCCATAGGATCTGTAGGATCAGATTTAATTCTGTAGTTTCTATCATGGTCAAAATATCTTGTGTTCAACTGCTATTATATAAAAAAAATAATATTCATGATTTCTTACTTGAATATTCATCAGATAAAGAGTTAACTAAAAATGCTTCTTCAGAAATTTTGTCATACCGTGATAGATCATAAACATATTTAACACTTTCGGCGCTAAATTTCTAATTGTGGTCTGCAATCCAATTTTGTTAAATCACATGGTAAAATAAGGAAATGAGATTAAAGCACAGATATAGAAATAGAGTTGAGACAAAAAGTGAAGTCCCTGATCAGACGCTGCCTTTTCAAGGCGGCGTCTTATCTGGGACTGCACTATTTGTCATGTTGCAGTTTTGCGACATTGGTGATGAAAGGGTTAAGAAAATATAAAGTAGCCAAACGTTTTCCTGTATATCAGCAAACTTGTTTTTATTTAACCTTCACTTGCTATACATGTCAATATACCTACCTGTAAATAGTGAAGACCCAGATGAGACAGCTCCAGCAGGAGCTGTCTCATCACGGTCTGCACTATTTACATGTTGATTGTGCAACCAATGCACTCCACAGCAGTGATTGCACAGTGAAATACTTGTACACAGTGAAGATATATGTAATTATACAACAGGGCATGGGTATAGAAGGAGAAATGTGTTTTAAAATTCAACAAGCACTTATATGAAGGTGCCTGAAAAAAGTTCATTAATTTTTGTTTAGGTGAAAAGTTTTTCATGGATTCCTCTTCCACTGCCTCCACTATGCAAAATAGTTGTCACGACAACAAATTCAGACTACAGCCATACTAGCCTCTCTCGGCGCCCGGATGTGAAATTTGTGACAGTCTCAAATCTCAACACAACAAAACTTAAGGCTGAGTTTCTGGAAGATCACATGCAGAGACATTTTGACCATCTCAAGCGAGCCCATATACAGACAATCTTTGAGACGAAACTCTCTGGGCGACCACTGTTCTTGAAGGTTATGGGAACAGAAATGTCATCGTACGGTGTTTACACAGATTTAAATGTTTATACGGAAACTATTAGAGAGATGTGTACCTCAGTGAGAGACTTGTATGTGCGGAGTATAAAACGCTGGTCCCAGGAGCACAGCTGGACCTACGAAGTCCTTTCCTCCGAGCAGACAGAGAGTGAAGGGGCAGGTAAGGAATTACAGTAAAACCTCTCTATAACGACCACTTAATTGTGTTAATTAGTTGGTATTTTGGGCAGGTGGTTGCTTAAAGCAAGGTGAAAGTAAAACAGAACGCTCCTATAGGAGCATTCTGTTTTACTTTCACCTTGCTTTAAGCAGCCACCTGCCTTCAACACAAAATACTTGATGTAATTTAGTGGTCGTTATAGAGAGGTTTTACTGTAGTACATTATAATTGTTCAGTCCCACTGTGCAAAATCCAGTGTTTGTACATGGTGAACCATGTAGATCTTTATCTATTGTGTGTTAATTTAGTGATGACTTTAACCTATTCTCTCATAGGTGACTTTTACACCCAACCTCTTTGATTAAATCTAATGAAAAGGAGTTTGTACCGGCACTAGAAAAAGGAAAATTTTAGAATTGTGTAGTTTTTGAAACCATTGTGATAAATAGTTAAATACAGCATTTACACCTATGAAGCAAATACTCTATTTACCACAATGGTTTCAAAAAGCAACTTTTACTGCTAAATCTTTAGAAATCTTATAACATGACATAACAGAACAGGACTTATGTCCATGAATAAGCTATAAACTAACTGCTATAATTATAAAACAGTAGAACCCATCAAATCAAAATGCGATCTGGAAGGCAGGGGGTAACATAATGCAGGTCAAAAGTAATGCAGAAAGCTCCTATTGCAGCTTTCTGCATTACTTTTATCCCGCATTAAGCAACCACCTGCTTTTTAACTCTCCTAAGTTCAATAAATAAATGTCCGCTTAGGGGTTAGAACAGGCTATACTGTATGCCAATAATTGAATCAGTAGTGATAAATTAAAAATTGACCAAAATCTGAGCTATATTTAACCCTTTCCTCCATTGGCTATTTTTAGACCCAACCTCTTTGAATGAATCAACCCAAAAGGAGCATTTACTAGAGAAAAGTGACTTTTACAGAAGCGTCAAAAGGCGTCAATATGCGGGAATGGATTAAAAGAGATTACATCTTATATGTTTTCATCATTGTAGAATATATAGGCTGGGTACCAGATGTGTTACGCTTGCTTGCTGTGTCCCGGTCAGGCCTTACGGCTTCTGAAATACTGGAGATCCTTGAAGAGATGGGTTACCAGGAAAATGTCAAGGTCACTCAATTTGATTGGCTGATGTTCCGGATGTGTCTCAGTGACAATGTAACAGAGAGTCCATATGGCATGTTCAACTACACGCACCAGCACCTGAGAGAAGTAGTGGAATATATACTACTTAGTAAGTCACACAATGTATAACTTGTCAAATAATCTTGGCAAATAGTACATACCCAGCATTAACTCATTCCCTCATATTGGCACCTTTTGTAAAAGTCACTTTTTGAAACCATTGTGATAAATAGAGCATTTGTTCCAGTTCCATTTATCACAATGATTTCAAAACTGCAAAATTCTAAAAGTTTCCTTTTCTCTTGTAAATCAGTGCTCATTTTCAGTAGATTTATTCAAAGAAGTTGGGTCTAAAAATAGTCTATGAGGTAATGGGTTAAGCTACTCTTTAGGGCAATTTTATCAGGGTCAGCATTATTTGCTACTTTTTTAGTTTCATTTTACAAAATGCAAGAAGCTCCATTTAAAAAATGTAACCCTCTGAGGACTGTTTATTAGAGATACAGCACATTATTTCTCTGTCAAAACCTGTTTTGTACTGATTGGAATCACCATAACCATTTCCTCCATAGGCTATTTTTAGACCCAACCTCTTTGAATGAATCTACCCAAAAGGAGTATATACTAGAGAAAAGTAAAGTTTTAGAATTTTGTAGTTTGAAACCATTGTGATAAATAGAGCATTTGCTCCTATAGGAGCAAATGCTCTATTTATCACAATGGTTTCAAGAAGTGGTTATTACAGAGGCGTAGAAAGGCATATTTATGGAGGAAAGGCTTAATACAGTGTACTAACTTTATAGAATTTGAATGAAAATGGTGGATATGTAACAGTTTTTCTATTGCTATACATTTCGCTCATTAATGAATCAAAGAGTTGAGACAGGGATCAGTAGTTAGATTTTTCTCAGGGTTTTTTTGTCATATTTTGTTAGCACACTCCGTTATTCATATTTCAGAGACAGTGAAGCCGTCAACAGCTGAGATTATAACTCCGGCAGACTCAGAGAAGTCGTGGAAGAAACAGAAAGCAGAGTTCCACCAACATCTCGTGAATCATTTCCGTCCGCAGCCTCACAGTCAGCGACGTAGCCAGGAACTGCCATGGCAGATACTAATGACAGGAAATATGGCTGGCTTGAAATCAGCTTTAACCGACCCAGAGTAAGAGCTTAAATTAACCCTTTACTCAATAAATATGCCTTTGCAAACAGAGTAGACCCAGATCAGATGGCTCCTGTAGGAGCCTTCTGATCAAGGTCTGCTCTGTTTGCTTATGAAATAGTATAGATATCGCTCTACAGTTTTTGCCATGTCCAACATTCCCTGTGTTTATATGCAATGATAATTATGTAAGGCAGGTGGTAGCTTAATGCAGGTCAAAAGTAATGAAGAAGCTCCTATAGGAGCTTTTTGCATTACTTTTGTCCTGCATTAATCAACCACCTGCTTTTTAAGACTCCTATGTTCAATGGACGAATTACCGCTAAAGACAGGTTCTACTCTATGCCTGTCCATTTAGCATAAACACAATAAAGCATGAGCATGTGACGTTGGCAAGTATGAAACTCTTATTCTCTACTACCTGAGTCAGCTATCATATATACATGTCTGTTTCTCTACTACCTGAGTCAGCTGCCAGATATACATGTCTGTTTCTCAACTACCTGAGTCAGCTGTCAGATATACATGTCTGTTTCTCTACTACCTGAGTCAGCTGTCAGATATACATGTCTGTTTCTCTACTACCTGAGTCAGCTGTCAGATATACATGTCTGTTTCTCTACTACCTGGGTCAGCTGTCAGATATACATGTCTGTTTCTCAACTACCTGAGTCAGCTGTCAGATATACATGTCTGTTTCTCTACTACCTGGGTCAGCTGTCAGGTATACATGTCTGTTTCTCTACTACCTGGGTCAGCTGTCAGATATACATGTCTGTTTCTCTACTACCTGAGTCAGCTGTCAGATATACATGTCTGTTTCTCAACTACCTGAGTCAGCTGTCAGATATACATGTCTGTTTCTCAACTACCTGGGTCAGCTGTCAGATATACATGTCTGTTTCTCTACTACCTGAGTCAGTTGTCAGATATACATGTCTGTTTCTCTACTACCTGAGTCAGTTGTCAGATATACATGTCTGTTTCTCTACTACCTGGGTCAGCTGTCAGATATACATGTCTGTTTCTCTACTACCTGAGTCAGCTGTCAGATATACATGTCTGTTTCTCTACTACCTGAGTCACATGTCTGTTTCTCTACTACCTGAGTCAGCTGTCAGATATACATGTCTGTTTCTCTACTACTTGAGTCAGCTGTCAGATATACATGTCTGTTTCTCAACTACCTGAATCAGCTGTCAGATATACATGTCTGTTTCTCAACTACCTGAGTCAGCTGTCAGATATACATGTCTGTTTCTCAACTACTTGAGTCAGCTGCCAGATATACATGTCTGTTTCTCTACTACCTGAGTCAGCTGTCAGATATACATGTCTGTTTCTCTACTACCTGAGTCAGCTGTCAGATATACATGTCTGTTTCTCAACTACCTGAATCAGCTGTCAGATATACATGTCTGTTTCTCTACTACCTGAGTCAGCTGTCAGATATACATGTCTGTTTCTCTACTACCTGAGTCAGCTGTCAGATATACATGTCTGTTTCTCAACTACCTGAGTCAGCTGTCAGATATACATGTCTGTTTCTCAACTACCTGAGTCAGCTGTCAGATATACATGTCTGTTTCTCAACTACCTGAGTCAGCTGTCAGATATACATGTCTGTTTCTCAACTACCTGAGTCAGCTGTCAGATATACATGTCTGTTTCTCTACTACCTGAGTCAGCTGTCAGATATACATGTCTGTTTCTCAACTACCTGAGTCAGCTGTCAGATATACATGTCTGTTTCTCAACTACTTGAGTCAGCTGTCAGATATACATGTCTGTTTCTCAACTACCTGAGTCAGCTGTCAGATATACATGTCTGTTTCTCAACTACTTGAGTCAGCTGTCAGATATACATGTCTGTTTCTCTACTACCTGAGTCAGCTGTCAGATATACATGTCTGTTTCTCTACTACCTGAGTCAGCTGCCAGATATACATGTCTGTTTCTCAACTACCTGAGTCAGCTGTCATATATACATGTCTGTTTCTCTACTACCTGAGTCATCTGTCAGATATACATCTGTCTGTTTCTGCAGGTTGTTCCTAAGTCTATATGATGTAGAAGGTTCAAACCCATCCAATCACTATGACCTTGTGAGATACTGGCGCCACCTGGAGGCTTCTGGACACAGCCCTGTTGACACATACAGGAAGCTGCTGACCAGGCTAGACATTCTAGAGGAGGAAGAGGAACCCCTTGAGGTAAATACATGTTTATATGCTTTTGTGAAGAAAATGTAATATTTGCAAGAGGTCTTGTTATTATCCTGGATATGCATTCTTGTATCTGTCCAAGGTGCAATCTCTTAACCCTTTCTTTCCTATAATCGCCTTTTCACGCAGTTGCAACCAGAGTAGACCCAGATCAGATGGCTCCTGTAGGAGCTGTCCGTCTGATCAGGGTGTGCTCTGTTTGCTTAGAGATTACTGATGCTGCTGTACAAATTATACAGTCAATAATCAGTTATGGAATACTAGTTGATCGTAGATCGAAAATACTTTTTCAATCAATTATCGATTGTAATCGATAATCAGAACAACATTAATTGTTTGTGGTTCTATACACCTTGTGTGATTTTCATGAAACTGCTAAAATAATTACAGTAGAACCCCTCTAATGCGACCACTTAATGAATTGACATGGGTGTCTTTATAAGCAGGTGGTTGCTTAATGCAGGGCAAAAGAAATGCAGAAAGCTCCTAGGAGCTTTCTGCATTACTTATGTCCTGCATTAAGCTACCACCTGCATCTAGCACCCAGAATTATACCCCTTTTAGGTGGCTGCATTAGCGGGGTTTACTGGGGTTTTACTGTATCTCAAAATGACCAATATTTTAAATATGTCACATTAACCCTTTCCCAGTTAAGTACTCGTGTAAGGAATAATGACATCATGAATATGTATTAGCTGAACGTGTATAATAGTACATGTACATAAACACATGATTTGTTTACCCTAGGAGATACTGAAGTAGCATATCTGTATAATATCCATAAGCAAACAGAGCAGATCCTGATCAGACAGCTCCTATAGGAGCCATGTGATCTGGATCTACTATGATTGCAAATGCATGAAGTCATTTTATATGTGAGGGAAAGAATTAAGCAAATTAATTATAAATTATTTAGGTTTACTTTAAGAAATCATTGACCTGTCACTAGCTAGTTATTGAAAATCCTTTTCATTGGGTGGGGGATATAGCTGTCCCTAGATCTACCTTCTTGTCATTTATGTGTATAATCCTGTTGTAATAGTTTGTTTGTTCGATCAACGTCTATTTCTGCTCACTATGGGCTAATTGGGCTCAGAGAGAGGGGAGATGCCCAGTGTATAGCACTAATACATTGGACCTCCACTTATAGTCTCGTTCAAAGGATTTGGTCGGGCATGGGATGGAGTTGTAATAGTGCCAGAAGGCTGAAAGATATACATGTATTATCTATCATCTCATATGGTTCTAAATATTCCATGTCATTTCAAGATTAGGGATAATTTCGTGGCAATCTGTGCTTTGCTTGATCTGTCTGTATACATAATAAATACTCATTTAACCCTTTCACCGCCGCAGTCGCATAAATGCCCCACGACACATAGTGCAGTCCCAGATCAGACGCCGCCTTTTGAAGGCGGCGTCTGATCAGGGACTTCACTATTTGTCTCAATCTCTATTTCTATATATTATGTGCTTTATTCCTTTGAAATTTGCATTTATTTATCTCATTTCCTTATTTTAACTGAATGATTTAACAAACTTGGATTGCAGACGACAATTTGAAATTTGGCGCCGAAAGGGTAAAGTTGAAACTATGGAGAGTTTAGCTGGAGTGACCATGATACAATGTATAGGAAAAATCACTTTTCAGTTTTATTTGTTACAGTTCCAGACATTGGATGATACTCTGACTGAGTCAGTAGAGATAACGGCCAGCCAGTCGGACTCAAACCTGTCACAGGTTGCACTTTTCACACCAACCAGTCCAAGTATACCAAGGATCTACACAACACCTGCCACCAACTACAAGTTATCAGTTATAGAGGAAGCCAGTGATGTCATGTCACGGGTAAGCTGTTTGTCTGTTACCCATTAGCCAAATGCAATTTTAGAAAGTAAAGAAAAAGATCTTTCAGATTCCATTAGCAAACAGAGCAGACCCTGATCAGTTGGCTCCTATATAGGAGCCGTCTGATATGGGTCTACTCTGTTTGAAACCATGTTTGTATGAAGGAAAGGGTTAATCCTTAACCTCATGAATATTTATACAATAGTGTGTGACATCACGAATATTCATACAATAGTGCATGACATCATGAATATTCATACAGTAGTGCATGACATCACGAATATTCATACAATAGTGCATGACATCACGAATATTCATACAATAGTGCGTGACATCACGAATATTCATACAGTAGTGCATGACATCACGAATATTCATACAGTAGTGCATGACATCACGAATATTCATACAATAGTGCATGACATCACGAATATTCATGCAATAGTGCATGACATCATGAATATTCATACAATAGTGCATGACATCACGAATATTCATGCAATAGTGCATGACTTCATGAATATTCATACAATAGTGCATGACATCATGAATATTCAAACAATAGTGCATGACATCTCGAAAATTCATTATAAACTGAAATTTTATAATGGCCACTGTACAAAGGGAGTTTTTATCATGGCAAAATCTGTAGAATCAGATCAGATTGTAAGCAAGCAGAGCAGACTCGTACAGGAGCGGTCTGATTGCAAATGCATGAAAAGGCATCAATATGAGGGAAAGGGTTAAATTTGCATGGAAAGGCATCAATATGAGGGAAAGGGTTAAAAGCAGAGGTCCAGATAAAATACGTAAATGAAAACATTTTCAAGAATAACTCTCCAACAAACTCAATGTTGTGACCACTCTATAGAATTATCTCTTCGAGTTGAATCTAAAGAGTGAAGAACAGACATTTATCTGTTGCAATGATTAACCCTTTCCCTCATATAAATGCCTTACACCTTAGGCATCTGCAAACAGAGAAGACCCAGAACAGACGACTCCTAGAGGCAAATTTTTCAGAATCTGAATCTATGTACCTTAACACTTATTTAACACTAAACAGGACGGTTAGCAATTGGTTGTTTGTGTCGAATAAATAGAAAAATGGATTGCTATGGAAACCAACGGAACAGCGTACGCCATTGACCGGAATCTGTCGTAAGATTCGAATTTAAATACCGGAAATAATCATTTGATGTATATGTAGGTCAACAACTAGTGTCAGCCATTGTACACACGTACATGTGATAACAACCTAGTCAATATCCAAAGCGTTGTTCCGAAATAGAGTCATTCAGAACTTGGCTGAAGAAGTCCGCTGATTTCCGTACAAATCCCCGTTTCTAAAAAGGAGGCTCCTTTTTAATAATTTTGCAGTATGCAGATAGCGATAATATTTAGCTGAACAAATATATCCTGTCGGAAAATGGGTCGTAAGCATTATTTTCATTGTATGTATACGTGTACAGCTTCTGGTGTTAATTGATTAATACAAAAAAATGCGCATAATACATCTTTAAAAAATGGTGGGGGTATATTGCTTTGCGCATGTTTTTCATATGCTTAACCCTTTACACCATAAGTACATTTTTCAATGTTCCATTTCATCGATTCTGTCTATGAATATTAAGCCTTTACTCCATAAATACGCCTTTCAACACCTTTGCAAACAGAGTAGACCCAGATTAGACGGCTCCTATAAGAGCCATCTGATCAGGGTCTTCTCTGTTTGCTTATGATATAATGTAGATATGATTTTTACAGTTTCTGCCATAGCAGTTCATGCCTGTGTCAATGTGCTATTAATATAACAAATTAATCTAATTAATATTCATTAGTGATTACATCATTATTTCTCACATGAATATTTACGGAAGGTCGTGGGTTTGATCCCCGACCGCGACAGACCAAAAGTCGTTAAAAGTTGGTACTAGTAGCTCCCTTGTCTACGCTCGACAATAAAGGTGTAGTTCTAGGACTGGTCGGCCCGGTGTCAGGATAATATGACTGGGTGGGGTGCCCTTGCCATGTACCTGCGGCAGGAGTATTCCAGTGAGGCAGCACTATACCTTGTCTCATGCGGGTGCCGTCTGCAAATAACTGAAATACTGTTGGTCGGACGTAAAACCCAACTCACTCACTCACTCACTCACATGAATATTCATGGAGGAAAGGGTTAATGAAGTGATAAGTCGAGCTAGGAAAGGGTTAACACATTATCCCCTAGTAATGCATTTTTGCGCATCTATAGAAGTCACCTTATGAAACCATTGTGATAAATAGAGCATTTGCTCCTATAGGAGCAAATGCTCTATTTATCACAATGGTTTCAAACTACATAATTCTAAAGTTTTCCTTTCCTCTAGTTAATGCTCCTTTTCGGTAGATACATTCAAAGAGGTTGGGTCTAAAAATAGTCTAGGAGAGAATGAGTTAAATGGTAATTCTTTTGTATTTCTTGCAGGATGAAAAGGGCAGTGGAGATGAATACCAGAACAGTATGGAGTCTGTCTTCCTCACCCAGGGCACATCACAAAGTGAGTAGATACACTCAGGAATATAAAATAACCCTTTTGTAGGTTTTTTTTTAAGATCAAAAGTCAAAGACTCTTTTCAGGTAAAGGGTAAATACTGGTTAACCCATTACCTCATAGGCTATTTTTAGATCAAACCACTTTGAATAAATCTACCTAAAAGGAGCATTAATGAGAGAAAAGGAAAATTTTGGAATTTTGTAGTTTGAAACCATTGTGATAAATAGAGCATTTGCTCCTATAGGAGCAAATGCTCTATTTATCACAATGATTTCAACAGGTGACTTTTGCAGAGTCAAAAGGCGTCAATATGAAGGAATGAGTTAAATGAAGTTATTGTTAAGAACAAAATTGAATCATTTTGATTAACTGAGAAATGTACCCATAGGTAGATGAATATGCATACATTATTTATTACCTTGTGCTCATGATTTCAGTGAATGGAGATGAGGTCCAGTATGATCTGTCACAGTCACAGATTACCTCCCTTGCATGGTACATCTCACAGTTCCTAATTGAGCTGGGCTACAGGGAGGCAGGGGAGCGAACTCTAATTGCTCTCAATGCCAAACTAATGCAGGTATGTTACAGCACAATCAGCTAGACTATAACTGACTGTTAACAGTTGTTGTATTTGTTTAAAATGTGCAGATATTCATTGCTTTAAAATTTTCTTTAATGCACTTTTTAGCTCACCAGAGCACAAAGTGCTCAGGGTGAGCTTTTGTGATTGCCTGATGTCCGTCGTCCGTCGGCGTGCGTCGTCCGTCGTCAGTCGTGCGTCGTCAGTCGTCAACAATTTGAACCTTTAAAAATCTTCTTCTCTGAATCTACAGGGTTCTCAGCTTTCATCTTTGGCACATAGTATCATCTTTAGGTCCTCTACAAACGTTATATAAATTATGGCCCTGGGGTCAAAATTGGCCCCGCCCCAGGGGTGCCTTGTTTTCAATAGAAACATATAGTAAAACTTTGAAAATCTTCTCCTCTGAAACCAGAAGGTTCTCAGCTTTCATATTTGGCACATAGCATCATGTTCAGGTCCTCTACAAAAGTTATATAAATTATTGTCCTGGGGTCAAAATTGGCCCTGCCCCAGGGGTGGGCAGTTTTCAATAGAAACAAATAGTGAAATCTTTGAAAATCTTCTTCTCTGAAACCTGAAGGCTCTCAGCTTTCATATTTGGCACATAGCATCATGTTCAGGTCCTTTACAAAAGTTATATAAATTATGGCCCCAGGGTCAAAATTGGCCCCGCCCTAGGGGTGGGCAGTTTTCAATAGAAACAAATAGTGAAATCTTTAAAAATCTTCTTCGCTGAAACTGGAAGGCTCTCAGCTTTCATATTTGGCACATAGCATCATGTTAAGGTCCTCTACAAAATTTGTATAAATTATGGCCCCGGAGTCAAAATTGACCCCGCCCCAGGGGTGGGCAGTTTTCAATAGAAACAAATAATGAAATCTTTGAAAATCTTCTTCTCTGAAACTGGAAGGTTCTCAGCTTTCATATTTTGCATATAGCATCATGTTCAAGTCCTCTACTAAAGTTATTTAAATTATGCCCCTGGGGTCAAATTTGGCCCCGCCCCAGGGGTAGCCAGTTTTAAATAGAAACATAGTGAAAACTTTGAAAATCTTCTTGTCTGAAACTAGAAGGTCCTCAGCTTTCATATTTGGCACATAGCATCATGTTCAGGTCCTCTACAAAAGTGGTATAAATTATGCCCCTTGGGTCAAAATTGGCCCCACCCCAGGGGTGGGCAGTTTTCAATAGAAACAAATAGTGAAATATTTGAAAAAATCTTCTTCTCTGAAACTGGAAGGCTCTCAGCTTTCATATTTGGCACAGAGCATCATGTTCAGGTCCTCTACAAAAGTTATATAAATTATGCCCCTGGGGTCAAAATTGGCCCCGCCCCAGGGGTAGCCAGTTTTCAATAGAAACATAGTGAAAACTTTGAAAATCTTCTCGTCTGAAACTGGAAGGTTCTCAACTGTCATATTTGGCACATAACATCATGTTCAAGTCCTCTACAAAAGTTATATAAATTGTGCCTCTTCGGTCAAAATTAGCCCCGCCTCAGGGCAGGTTAGTTTTCTATAGAAACATATAGTGAAAACTTTGAAAATCTACTCCTCTGATTGTCTGGTGAGCGCTTCAGGGCCATTCTGGCCCTCTTGTTATGTTGTGTATTGCCATTTTATGTTGGGCATATAATTATCACTTAACCTTTTACTCCATAAATACACCTTTTTATGCCATTGCAAACAGAGTAGACTCAGATCAGACGGCTCCTGTGGGAGCCATAGAATCAGGGTCTGCTCTGTTTGCTTCTGAAATAATATCAAATTGATTCTACATTTTCTGCCATGGTCAAAATTTCCTGTGTTCATATGCCATTTTAAAAAGTACTCTTAATAATATTCATGATATTATCATTTCTTAAATGAGTATTCATGGAGTAAAGGGTTAATTATGCCAAATGTATTCCTAGTCTCAAATCACTTTTATAATAAAACTTTTAATTTCCTTATTTTGTCTTTATTCTGCCATCAAACATAATCATAACTAATTTATCTTCTTAAAATCGACACTGCATACTAGTTGTCATAGCAACATTTGAACTGAACTCATTAATACCAAAAAAGACTATTAACAAGAAAAAAGAAAATTTATAGAATTGTGTAGTTTTGAAACCATTGTGATAAAAAGAGCAATTTGCTCCTACATATATTTATCACAATGGTTTCAAAAAGTGACTTTTAACCCTTTCCCTCATAGGCTATATTCAGACCCAACCTCTTTGAATGAATCTACCGAAAAGAAGCATTTACTAGAGAAAAGGAAAATTTTAGAATTTTAGAGTTCTGAAACCATTGTGATAAATAGAGCATTTGCTCCTTAGGAGAAAATGCTCTATTTATCACAATGGTTTCAAAAAGTGACTTTTACAGAGGCATTGAAAGGCAGATTTATGGAGGAAATGGTTATATGGACATTGCATACTCGTTGTCATAGCAACATTTCACCTGAACTCATTACCTAGTAAGCTATTTTTAGAACCAACCTTTTTAAATAAATCTACCAGAAATGACCATTAACAAGAAAAAAGAAAAATTATAGAATTGGGTAGTTTTTAAACCTTTGTGATAAATAGAGCATTTGCTCCTATTTATCACATTGACTTCAAAAAGTAACTTTTACAGAGGCGTCAAAAGGTGTCAACATGAGGGATTGGGTAAAAGCATGGACTTTGTTCGTACTGATAATGGAAGTTTTGTAAATCAGTTCATATGTATTGTACATAAAAAAGGTATGATAGCAATCTGCATAGTGCTGATTGGTTGATGTTGAAAATACTAATTGATATGTTAATTGATGCAGCTTATCTGTTGACTCAATTTTTACGGTATTTGATATAACAGTATTCCAATGAGAAGTAAAAGCTTTAATATATTGTAACATATGCTTGATTTCTTTATAAATTTGTAGATTGAAGAAAGCAGAAAGGTGTCTAATGCTGTAAACATTTTTTTTTACATTTTTGCTGCTTCTTTACATCCGTTTTTACCATTTTGTCCTGCCCTATTCTTGCTTCTCATGGAGTTTGTTTCTTCTTTTTTTACAGTATATTTTTGTTTTGCTATGTAATTAGATACTGGATGGTTTTGCATGCAATTTGAGACATTTGCCGATATAGAATATTATGGTACTTACAGTAGAACCTGTCTTAACCCATTCCTCCATAGGCTATTTTTAGATCCAACCACTTTGAATGAATGAATCTACCGAAAAGGATCATTAACTAGAGAAAAGTAAAGTTTTAGAATTTTGTAGTTTGAAACCATTGTGATAAATAGAGCATTTGCTCCTATAGGAGCAAATGCTCTATTTATCACAATGGTTTCAAGAAATGGTTATTACAGAGGCGTAGAAAGGCGTATTTATGGAGGAAAGAGTTAAGAAGTCATCAAAAAGAGATCTAAATATAGGTCTGTAAGGCAGGTGGTAGCTTGACGCAGGTCAAAAACAATGCAGAAAGCTCCTACAGGAGCTCTAAGCCATGCATTAAGCAGCCACTTGCTTTTTAATATTCCTGTGTTCAATAAATGGGTGGCCACTTAGGACAGGTTCTGCTGTATATAGAAAAGTATTACAGTGAATGAAGACTCTCTAATTTGGCCTATTGAAAGAAGCCTACCCGTAGTTCTGGGTCCTTAACCCATTTCCTCATAGACTATTTTAAGATCCAACCTCTTTGAATAAATCTACAGAAAAGGAGCATTAACTAGAGAAAAGGAATTTTTTATGATGTTGTAGTTCTGAAACCATTGTGATAAATAAAGCATTTGCTCCTTAGGAGCAAATGCTCTATTTATCACAATGGTTTCAAAAAGTGACTTTTACGGAGGCGTAGAAAGGCGTATTTATGGAGCAAAGGGTTAATCCTTTACTCCATGACTATACATGTAAGAAAACAGAGCAGACCATAGTCCGATGGCTCCTATAGGAGCCATCAGATCTGGGTCTACTCTGTTTACAAAGGTGTATCTGTTGAGTAAAGGGATAACCCTTTCCATCATGTAAACACCTCTGCAAATAGAGTGATCCCAGATCAGATGGTTCCTATAGGAACTGTCTCATCGGAGTCTGCTCTGTTTGCTTTTGACATGATATGGTTTGATTCTACAGCTTTTATCAAAGCAAAATATTTTCTTGAAAAGTGTGCATTATAAAAAAAAATTCAGCTAATAAATATTCATGGTCATAATTACTTAAACCCTTTCCCTGTTCTATGTTTGTTACAAATTTCAGTACCTACTGAATATTCATTAACAAAAAAGCTATAAAGAAATATAGAAGGTGGAACAATGTAGACATTTTAGGAAGCAAAGAAACAGATATATCAAATTCTATTAGCAAACAGAGCAGACCCTGATCAGAAGGCTCCTCTGGGTCTACTCTGCAGATGCGTAAAAACATGTTTATATGACGGAAAGGGTTAATACATGAATATGTAACAGGGAAAGGGGTAAGACAGGTTGTAGGAGGAAAGCAATTGAGAAAGCTCCCCAGGGAATTTTCTGCATTATTTTCGACATTAACCCTTTCCCTGTTCAGTATTCTTATAAGAAATAATGACATCATGAATATTTATTAGCTACATTTTAGAACAGCATAATGTACATAGTTATTTTTGGTATTGGTGGAAACTATAGAGTCAGATCTTTTGTAATTTCATAAGCAAACAGAGCAGACCCTGACCAGATGGCTCCTCTTAGAGTTATCTGATCTGGATCTACTCTGTTTGCAAAGGCTTAGAAAGGCGTATCTATGGATTAAATTATTAAGCAGATACCTGCTTTTAAAAACCTCCATGTTTATTGAGGGGAAATGTTAAAGAGATGCTACTGGATTTTTATCTAGCTTATGTGTAATATGGAAGCTGCATGTTTTTAAATCGTCTTATGGTTGCTGTTTATACATAGATTTTCTTACTGTATATTCTTTGCATCAGGAATCCCAGTATTGCTATTACAGTAAAACCTCTCTATAATGGTCACTAAAGTATTTTGTGTTAAAGGCAGGTGACTGCTTAAAGCAAGGTGAAAGTAAAACAGAATGCTCCTATAGGAGCGTTCTGTTTTACTTCCACCTTGCTTTAAGCAGCTACCTGCCCTAAATAACAACTAATTAACACAATTTAGTGGCCGTTATAGAGAGGTGTTACTGTACTCATCCTTTGGAAAAAATATAGCAATTAAGATATTTTTCAAAAGCATCTTGTCTGCAACCTCTTGATAACAGTTGTAAACAGTTATGATCTGTATGAAAGGTAGCGTTAAGCCAGGTTTCGACAAGGCTTACTTTTTAGGTGCTAATTTTATCAGCGCCGGAATGTGCATCGAAAAACTGTTTCTATGATGTTGAAATGTGATGCATGTGATTACGCATTTATCTCAAAGAAAAAGGCAGCCTGCATGTTTTTCTTGCCTATTTGGAAGAGCTTGGGGTAGAGGAAATGATGTTTGCTCTTGTAGCTAAACAAAAGTTCTTTGTAATGTGTTGTCCATTGTATTCTGCCATGGAGAGACATTTGTGATTCCTTGGAAGCTCTACAAGCTTTTCATTCATGTGCACACTGAACTTCATAATATCATTGTGTTGTTTGAAATCAAGGTAATGACATCATTT